>BLBF01000044.1:16431977-16445099 GCA_015471245.1 Laticauda colubrina | reverse complement strand
TTGCAGCACAACAGCATCTCTCAGATTCCCTCGCTTTCCTGAGGCATTTCTTTGCCTGTCTGATTTCCAGCTTTATCACCTTTCTCATCATTGTGTGCAGGGAAATACGTTTGTGAGACTAAAAAAAAAAGTTTAATCAATCAATTCCAACTTTACGAGATCTTTTTTTTTGTGAGAAGTTGGAATTGATTGATTGAATTTTGTTTTTTAGTCCCACAAACTTGTTTCCCTGCGCAAAGCAGCAAGAAATCTAATGGAGGTGGAAGCTAGGTAAGCAAAGAAATGTTTGGGGGAAGCTAGGGCAT
The DNA here is from genome assembly GCA_015471245.1 of Laticauda colubrina. NCBI lineage: Eukaryota > Metazoa > Chordata > Lepidosauria > Squamata > Elapidae > Laticauda > Laticauda colubrina. Next base: position 16,444,794 of record BLBF01000044.1, on the reverse strand, counting down.
TTGGGTGCCAGGTGCTGAAATGGGTTCATCTAGGTCTGGCAGCCATCCCAGGCCGGCCAGAGGGAAGGCCAGCATTTACTGACATTTAAACATGGTGCCATTCTGGCTTTGGCCAAGAAAGGCAGCGGGCATGGATGCTGCAGGCAGGAGTCCCACTCCTTCATCACTGTCTCTGACTGTCTGGTGCTCCACTGGCGCTTTGGTCCTGGGCTACCACCCTATGTGCAGGTCCTGTCTCAAGACAGTTTTTGCCTGAGTGATTGAAGGTTTCCGTTGCTTCTGTCTTGGACATTTGGGGAAGGCTTTTTTTCTTCACTACCTGGAAGGAAGTTGAATGAAAACCAGACATGTTCAAGAAAACACAGACTTTCTGGAACACAACTGACTGGTTCACCAAACTCTGCAAAAAAATAGGTACTGGTTCTGCCGAAATGGTGTGAACTGGCTGAATCCCACCATTGCAATCAACTCTCAGCACCCAGTCAGCTAATCTCAGTCACCCATGTTTACTAATCTATTCCTTGGGAGAGGACTTGACCCTCAATGAGAAGAATCTTGACAGACTTGAGCATTGACAAGATATAGTTCAGTGGAGAAGAGGGTCTCATACAAAAAAACCATGCACAACTATATAATAAGCAGTACAATACAATAGGTCAAAAGTAGTGAATGCAAAAGAAATCTTGGTATCCTAGAGGATCATCACTTAGCAGTGTGTTGTAGCTGCCAAAAAAGGCAATGTAATCCTGAGCTGCATTAACAGAAGGATAGCATCAAGTTCATAACAAATGATAGTACTGCTCTACATTGTACTATTGATGCCACACTTGGAATGCTGCCTCCAATTCTGGTCACCACAATACAAAAAAGATGCTAAGTAGAGTACTAGAAAGGGCATAAAAAAGCAACAAAGATAAGGCATCCAGATGAACAGTTAAGGGAACTAGATATGTCTATCCTAACAAAGAAAAGGATTAGGAGGAACATGATAGCTATCCTCCAATATTTGAGGGGCAGTCACAAGGAGGAGGAGATGCATTTTATTCTCCAAAACACCTGAGGAAAGGATAAGAAGCAATGGATGAAATCTTGTTAAAGAGAAATCTGATCTGAAACTATTGAAAAATTTCTTAACAGTGGAACAATAGTTTATTTTTTTTTATGCTGTCAATTGCTTACAAGATTATAGGCATAAGTAAAAACATAGTTATTAATACATGGATACATATAAGAAAAAAGAAAAAGAAAAGAAACAATAGGACAGGGATGGTAGGCATATTGGTGTGCTTATGCACACCCCCTACAGACCTCTTAGGAAAGGGGTGAGGTCAATAGTAGTCAATCTAAGGTTAAAGTTTTTGGGGTTTGGGAAAAAAAACCACAGAGTCAGGTAGAGTATTCCAGACATTGACTACTCTGTTGCTGAAGTCATATTTCCTGCAATCAAGTTTGGTGCAATTAACCTTGAGTTTGTATCTATTGTTTGCTCTTGTGTTGTTACGGTTGAAGCTGAAGTATTCATTGACAGGTAGGACATTGCAATGTATGATTTTATATACTTTACTTAGATCGGACCAAAGGCGGCATAGTTGTAAATTTTCTAGGTCTAGAATTTCGAGTCTGGTGGCATAAAGTATTCTACGAGTAGAGGAGTGGAGAACTCTTCTTGTGAAATATTTCTGGACTTTCTCAACAGTGTTAATATCAGATACGTAATGTGGGTTCCAGACTGATGAGCTGTATTCAAGTATTGGTCTAGCAAATGTTTTGTATGCTCTGGTTAGTAGTGTAATATTACCAGAGAAAAAGCTACATAGGATTTGGCTAATAACACTTAATGCCTTTTTGGCTATGTACTTACAGTGGGCTCGAGAACATAGGTCTTTTGAGAGGAGTACTCCAAAATCCTTGACAGAGTTTAGATCCTCAACAAGGTCTTGACTATTCAGCCTGTATTATATTTTCTGATTTTTTTTTGCCAATATGTAGGATAGAGCATTTTTTTGTTGAGATTTGAAGTTGCCATTTGTTTCATTTGATCATTCTGATACATAGTCAAGGTCTTTTTGTTGAATAGCTTTATATATAGATATATATATAGTTAGTGGAACAACTTGCCTCCTAGAGTTGTGGGTCCTCCATTGTGGAAATCTTTTAGAAAAGAATGGACAACCATTTGACTGAGATATAATAAGGTCTCCTGCTTGAACAAGGAGTTAGATTAGAGGGCTTCCAAGTCCCTTCCAGCCCTATGATTGTATAATTCTATGAATATACTGTTACAGCAGTGTAGCACCTACCTACCATAATGGCCATGAAACCACTAGATGGCAGTCAAGCAGCTTTTTAAAAAAGTAAGTGTAATGGCCAATTTGAAGTGTCTAGACAGGTTAATATAAACCAGATTTACATCTTTGTATCTTAATGTGGTCCTCTTCCTCACTGAATCATGGAGCTACAAGAGAGCATTAAGGCTACTGAGTCCATAAAATACCCCCAACAGACAGACAAATTTATGCAAAATTCATTACACTGTCAGATTGCTCTTTCTCTTATGAAGATTCAATCAAAGTTATCTTCCTGTAATCTAATCTATCCATTTTGTCTGTGTGTACTCTGAAACAATACAGAGCCTTAAGCAAAGCTAGGTGGTTAAATTGTTGAATTAGGAACAGAAGGATCTGATAATCCACCTCAGCCACCAAATACATTCTTATAGAATGGAATGGAATGGAGTGGGGAATGGGGAATGGAATGGAATACTTTATTGGTCAAGTGTGATTAGACGCATAAGGAATTTGTCTCCAATGCATAAGCTCTCAGTATGCATGCAAAAGAACAAAGTAATAATAATAGTAACAGAAGATAATGATAATGATACCAATAGAGAAAGTAGTAGAACAGATGAGAAAGATAATAATAATATAGTCATACTACATGGTTAATATATTTAGAAATAAGACAGAACTGTGAAAATTAAGTGTTCAGCAGAGTGATGGCAGGATGAAAAAAAAACTTTCTCTGTGTTTAGTTGTTTTTGGCATGCAATGTTCTGTAACAGCACCACAAGATGAAAAATTGGTAAAAAATTTGTCCAGGATGTGAGCAGTTTTAGATATTTTCTCACTCCTCTTTCTTACCAATGCAGTGTACAGGTATTTAATGGAAGGCAGGCTAATTTATTTATTATTTATATAAAATATAAATCTAATAAACAAAAAAACAACCTTTAGTGTGGTACCTTTTAACGCATTTAAACTATCACTATATATCTCCCTTGTCTTCTCATGCAGTTCAGTTCTATGAAGATTGTGAAGCCTAATAAAAGCATTGCTCTGAGATTAATAAACTTAGTTCCTCCTTGTGATTCAAATCTGGGACTTGTTTGATTATTCTTAATTCTAGCTTCTCTTAAAATTAAGAACTCAAATTTTCCTCACATTTCTAGTTGCTTTATTCCCCCAAATGAATATTCCAAATTAAGAACTGCTGATGTACAAATGCCTTTTTTTTAAATGAAAACTGCCAGGAAGATATCAGAAATTTCCTGGAAGGTCCATGCTTGGCAAAAGTTGTATCCCCACAGCTGTCAGTGTACTTAAAATCTCCCATTCCAATGATTTTGTTTTTGTTTGAAAGGTACACAGCTTAGTATTGGAATGCTTCATCAATATTGTCTCCTTACATAAGCAGGCAATAGTAGCCACAAGCAAGAGTTTATTGGTTTTTTATGTTCATATATTTATTTTAACCAGATGTTCTCTGCAGCATTAGCAAGTTAATTCATTTAGACTTTAGGCAGAAATGAATATTTTTAACAGAGAAGAATTTACTTCTCCCTTTTTATGGTCTCTGGCCCTATTAACTTCTTGCCTTCTTAATTTTTTATAAACAGTGATGAGAATTATCCATTAGGTCTTCTAAATTCTAAAACATCTAAGAAATTACATTTATTAAATTACATTTTATTTTCTCAATTAAAAACTTGCTTAATTCTTATATTTATATTATACACAGATAAAAAAGGCTATGAACCAGTTATTTCTATTTTCCTTCTTTTTCTTTAAACTACTTATTACAGAATCACTTTCATTGTTTACAACACAAAAATATTTTCCTGAAATCCTAGGAGTTTTCATTTGTATTACCTTTTCTTATGAGGATTCAGTTTAAGGCCCTTATCAATCCAGCTAGCTCATTCAAACTGTTGTGTATGGAAATTGGAAGACTCCAAATAGCTAAAACTGATTGGCCAAAAAGGCTGCTCTTGGATTGGGCAATTATGCACCAATCTGATTGGCCCGCCAGACAGCGGGAATCCTAAAGAACTGTCATTGGCCGCAAGCTGTGAGCAGCCGCTATAAGAAGGGCTGCTGCGACTTTGGCAAATGTTCTGCTACAAGTCACTATACTATTTAATAAAGAATTGTTTGTTGAGATACCGGTCTCGCGTACCTTATTGCCCATACAGAACACTGGCGACGAGGATGGGATTGTCCTAGAAGAGCGAGACTGAAGCACGCGGCAACCAGAACCGAGCAACCAAGATGGCTGGTAACAATGCGCCGCCCGCACCGTTCAACCCAGCCAAAGAAGATTGGGAGTCATACATTGACCGTTTTCTGATGTTCTTGGAAAGCAACGAGTTACAAGAAATAACTGACCAGAGGAAGAGAGCTGTATTCCTCACGCACTGTGGCCCTGCCATTTTCAAAATGGCAAAGGCATTAGCCAAACCACGGGACATGAATCAGATGGCATGGCCAGAATTAAACTGCATGCTATGAGCCCATTACGTGCCTGTGGTCTCCAATCTGATCAAAAGGCATGAATTTTATAAATGAGACCAACGGGAAGACGAGAGCATTGGAGATTTCATAGCAACCCTAAGAAATATCGGGGGAGCCTGCGAGTTTCATAACATGGACGAAGCCATGGGGGACTGTGTGGTCCTGGGATTGAAGGAGGCTACACTCCAAAGCAAGCTGTTAAACAGACCAAACATCATGGTGGCTGAGGCCATTGCAGAAGCCATTGCCACCGAAGCAGCCAAGAAATCCGCAGCCACCATGCGCCAGATAAATTCAACAAATACAGAACCACCAAACCAAAACTGAGAAAAGAAGGCAGAAGGAAACCAAAAACAGCCCACAATGACTGCCCACCATGAAAACCTCGACTCCCCAAGTGACACCGATGATGACAATGAAGACATACATAGGCTTCAGTCAGAAAGAAATTGGCAGGAAAAAAGAGGAAGGAGGTGAGAGTTCCAGTGTGCTGGATGTAGAGGCGATCACCCGTGTTCCGAATGCAGATTCCTGGATGCCTTTTGCAGATTCTGTGAGAAACGGGGGCACATTGCGAGGGTCTGCTGAAACAAAAAGAACTATAGTCCAAAGAGACGCAGCAACACACACTCACCATACAAGAGGTGTTAGAGCCAGTCGACCATGCCAGGTGGGAAATTCCCATCGTGACTCCTGTCAAACCAGATGGGTCAGTACGCATCTGTGATGACTATAAGGCTACCCTAAATCATGCACTCCAGCAAAGCGCATACCCTGTCCCTGTAGTTCAACACCTGCTGCATTCATTAGGGGGAGGAAAATTTTTTGCGAAGCTTGATTTCATGCAAGCACATCAACAGCTGCCAGTTGACCCCGAAACTGCAGATGCACAGAATATAGTCATGCACAGAGGGGCATTCAAATGTAACAACTTCAATTTGGAGTTAGCGTTGCCCCAGGCGTTTTCCAAAGCTTCATGGAGCGCCTCGTAAACGGAATAAAAGGAGTCGTTCCCTATTTTGATGATGTATTAGTATCAGCAAAAAGTAAACACCAATTGGAAAATAGACTAAGAGAAGTCTTGCAAAGATTCAGGGAAGCAGGGCTTAAGGTCAAAAGAGAAAAATGTAAACTAGCCACCAATCAAGTTGAATTCTTAGGCTACCTTATAGATGAGCAAGGGATACACCCCACTGAAAAGAAACTAAAGGCAATTAAAGAAACACCCAGGCCTAAGAACAAAACAGAATTACAGGTGTTCTTAGGTCTCATTAATTTCTACAATGTCTTCCTGCCTCAAAAGGCAACCATAGCAGAGCCATTACATCAACTATTCGATAAAAAAACTGTCTGGAATTGGGGCCACCAAGAACAAACGGCATTCCAAAACATTAAGGACTTATTAACATCCAACACCATTTTAATACAATACAGCAACACCCTGCCACTGACGGTCACCTGTGATGCATCGCCTTTTAGAATCGGCACCATACTGAACCACAAGCTACCAGACAGCAGAGAAGCACCAACTGCCTTCTATTCCAAAACACTGTCAAAATCTGAAAGAAGCTACAGCCAACTTGACCGAGAAGCCCTCGCAATTATAGCAGGCATCAAAAGATTCCACGAATATCTATCTGGTAGGACATTTTCTTTAGCCTTCGAGCAATACCTGGCTGTGCAGGGCATCCGACATGCCCTAACAGCGCCAGCTCATCCGGCATCAAATGGACGAGCTGAACGCGTGGTTCGTTATACCAAAGAGGCCCTAGATAAAATGGACATGGGGGACGTCCAGGATAAACTTAACAAACTGTTAATGATTCAGCATATCACCCCTAGCACAACCACCAACAAAAGCCCAGCTGAACTCCTCATGGGTAGAAAACTGCATTCCTACATCGATAGACTGCACCCCACTTATACCTGTGAAAACCCCCCTGACTCCTCAAGTAAATATTGCTCCTTTGCTATAGGCGACTTAGTCTACGCGAAAAACCTTACCGGGGACCCATTATGGCTTCCAGCCACAGTTACTCAAATCACACGGCCCCGGTCATACCGACTCGCACTAGATGATGGCAGAACATGGAAGCAGCACATTGACCAGCTTCGCTCTAGGACATTGGAACGAAATACTATACCACCAACACCAATAAACACTCCAAAAACAACCAAGGGGGGGGGGAACACAAAATAATAAAAAAGGGAGAGACGGACCACCAATAACACGACAAAAAACACAACACAAACCCGAATTAGAAACTCTGATAAAACAAAAAGAGCACTTACCCATAGACGACCTCCGGAGAAGAGAACCGGTAGTAGGCAAGGCCTTCCTGAAAGGAGACAGCCAGGCCAGCTCGACCAACCCAGACAAACCAGGAGGGAACGGCAGAGCCACCTCAACCAGCCCGAGAAACCCAGGCGGGAGCGGCAAGGCTGACTCACCCTTCCAGGAGGTTCCATGGAGAAGATGTGGAGAAAAGGCAATCCTGTCTGAACCAATGGAAGACCACACTGAGACTGAACTGTGCAGGTCAAGTAGGACCCACAAAAGCCCCACCTATGTGCATGACTATGTTATGCACGTTGGACGAAACCAAGGGGGGAGGGGTGTTGTGTATGGAAATTGGAAGACTCCAAATAGCTAAAACTGATTGGCCGAAAAGGCCGCTCTCGGATTGGGCAATTACGCACCAATCTGATTGGCCTGCTGGACAGTGGGAATCCAAAAGAACTGTCATTGGCCGCAAGCCACAAGCAGCCACTATAAGAAGGGGTGCTGCGGCTTCGGTAAATGTTCCGCTACAAGTCACTATACTATTTAATAAAGAATTGTTTGTTGAGATACCGGTCTCACGTACCTTATTACCCAAATGGAACACAAACCATAGTCTCAGGATATATCTATGGAGATTTCTCAGTCATCCAGTCGTGGTGTCCCAAAGGAGCTTTTTCAAGAGGCAACTGGACTTTCTTGATTTACTTTTTCTTTGAATTGTTTCACTTTTCATGCATCTCAGGAATCAGTTCTTTCCTGCTAGCTATAATTTTTGAAGGGATAATTATCAATATATATGAATAATTGAATAGTTTTGGAAGTTATTCTGATACACAAGTAATTTTTGCCTCTAACAGACTATACATTTCATGAATCAAATAGTTCTAACATTAGAACCTTCTTTAGAAGACACAACAAAGAATGGTCTCCTTGCATCAACTCAGAAAGCTCAAATTGCCCAAGGATCTGCTGATACAGTTCTACAGAAGAATTATTGAGTCTAATATTTGTACCTCAATAACTGTCTGGTTTTGCACAGCAATTAAACAGAACAGGTACAGACATCAATGAATAGCTAGGACTGCAGAAAAAGAAAAATTGCACCCCAGCTTGCCTTTCATTGAGGATTTGTATACTGCATGAATCAGAAAGAGGGCTGAGAATACATCTATAGACCCCTCACATCCTGACATAAACATCTCCCTTCAGGATGCCTCTATAGGCATAGCATGGCAAAACAACTAGACACAAAGATAGATTTTCCACATGTCATCACTCTGCTGAACCTCTAATTCCCACAGCACTGTGTTAGGCCTTTATATATTTGCCCATATGTAGGCTGCATTGCAATTATCCTTTGCATAATCTCATTTCTCATCTTTCCACATCTTTCTCATCTTTCCAAGTATATTCTCCTATTGGTATCTTATGATTTATCATATTGTTTGTATTTTATGATTAATAATTGTAACTATGATTTATTATCTATGAACTATCTTTGCCATTTGTATATATACTAAGAATTTATACCCCGAAGACAAATTTCTTGTGTGTCCAATCATGCTTGGCCAATAAAGAATTCTATTCTATTCTATTCTATTCTATTCTATTCTATTCTATTCTATTCTATTCTATTCTATCCTATCCTATTCTATCCTATTCTATTCCATTCCATTCTTTTTCTCATTGATCCATTTGTATATTATAATCCAAAATTTTATCCTGTTTTATTATACACTCTTGTTCTTCTATATCATATTTCAGCAACAGGTTTTTCATTTTAGCAATAACATCTTCATAATTAGTACAACATTCTATTTCAAACTCAGTCTTAAAAAAAATGAATCTCATATTTATAAATAATTTAGGCAGCAAACTTACCTAATATTCCTACTCACTCCTATTGTTCACCCAATATAACCCTGTGAGGTGAGTTGTTCTGATACAGATTGACTCACTCAAAATTACCCAATTATCTTTCATGCCCAAGGTGGGACTAGAACTCATAGTTTACTTGCCTGGTGCTGTAATGACTTTATCAAACTGGCTCTTACTTTGTTCAAAACCAACTGTCTCCCAAAACACGCATATAAAATACAATCCTACTTTGTCCAACCCATAATTTTTTAATCCACTTTAAATCTTTCTGAAAACATAAGAAAAACCATTAAAATCCTCTCGATAGTTATGTTGTTATTGTTAGTCGCGAAGTCATGTCTGACCCATAGCGACGCCATGGGCTCCAGGCCTTCCTGTCCTCTACCATCCCCTGAAGTCCATTTAAGCTCATGCCAACTGCTTCAGTGACTCCATCCAGCCACTCATTTTCTGCTCTCCCCTTCTTCTTTTGCCCTCAATCACTCCCAGCATAGGGCTCTTCTCCAGTAAGTCCTTCCTTCTCATTAGGTGGCCAAAGCATTTAAATTTCATCTTCAGGATCTGGCCTTCTAAAGAGCAGTCAGGGTTGATCTCCTCTAGGACTGACCAGTTTGATTGTTTTGCAGTCCAAGGGACTCGCAGGAGTCTTCTCCAGTACCATAGTTCAAAGGCCTCAATTCTTTGGTGCTCAGCCTTCCCAATAGTTATGATAATATCTTTGATATCTTTCTGTTATAAAATTTCCCTTAGTTTTGTATGCAATCCTCTTGAGAAAATCTAGTATGTCACAATAAGTTAACTATGTTTACTTATAATTGCACTTGTATACAATGATTGATAGCTTACATTGTAACAACTTGGCTTTAGTAAAAGTATACCTTTCCCTGCAAATGGATTCAAAGGTCTTTTGAGTCTGAAAGTTGACATGTGTAACCATTTTAGTTAGTGTAGTAATATAGCATTTGCTATCCTTTTCTATTTTCTTTTTCCCTGTAAGTGGGGTTTTGGGCTCACTACATTTCAATGGGTGGGAGGAGGGAATAGATAGTGGAGGTGACATACTTTCCCATGGGAACAGGCAGCATCCCTGCAGATGGCTGAAGGTGGAGTTTGGATTTACCAGAGGCACTGGGCTGAATGTAGATAACTTTCTAATTTTCAATAATATTGGGTATAATTCCAGAGTTGGGTTGGATCCAGAATTACAATAGACTTTGCCAATTTGATGTATATCTAAATAAAAGGAATTTGCTTTGGAAAATGGACTTTGCGAACTTCTTTTTGAAATGGAAATTATCACTTGGAAACCTGACAAGGTCTCTTCTTTCCTAAATGCCCAAGATGGGACAGCCCTTGACACAGACCCAATAAAAGGTAGGGATATAATGTATGTCAGGAACTACTATACCTATGTATACAAAACTAGAGATAAAGTATTTCTTAAAAATATTTGCTAAATATTAGAGGAAAAAGAAATAATTTTGCCAAATGAGTGTACTGTAGACCACACAACCAACCAATGAACTTTTTGCAAATCAGCTGAGGCATGCAAGAAATATACCACTGTAGTAATGAGACTTTAAGCCCATGTCACACTGCACCAACGAATGGAAAGAAGATGTAAAACGGAGAGAAATACTTGCCATCCGTTGGTTAACGCGATGCATCCGTTGTGTACTCACTGCATACGTTTTTCATACTCTCTATCCGTCCAGCATCCGTCTACTGACATTTCATCCGCTCAAAAAGTTTTGAGCTGCACAAAACTTTTTGAGCAGATGAAGTATCCAACGCGTCTGTTATACATCCGCTACACATGCAGGGCACATCTGTTATACGTCCATAGTCATCCGTTACGCATCCATGATATCCGCTAGGCATCCGCTGCGCATCCGTGCAACCCAAATCTGCTCCAGCGGAAAACGGACACAGGGAGGAAGCGAAACGGACACGGAACGGACACGCAGCATTAGTAGCACAGACGTAGAAAGGATGAAAGCGGATGCAACTCGCATATAAAGCATTAAAACGGAAAAAACATTCATATAGGGGACGTATCTCGGATATTTAGGATGTCTGCAGGATGTCTAGAGGATGCAAAAGGACACCTAGCAGAAAAACGATATTTCCTATAAAAAGGGGGAGAAATCACCTGGATCTCACTTTCAGTCCAGCAGCCCTGGTGTGTAGACCTCTTCAGCCTTGCTCTTGCTCTTGCTCTTCCACAGCATCCAGTCATCTCCACCATGGATCGTCGCACACTCCTTTTGGTAGCCGCCATCATTCTACAACAGTGCGAATCCCTCTACAGGCTCTTTCACCTGTTCTACAGGAAGAAAAGGAGGCATCCAAGAAGTGTCTGGGTCCAAAGATGGATCACGAGAAGTGCCGAGTATGGACTGTATGACAAGTTGATGGTGGAGCTGAGGAACGAAGACACTTATGCATTCCAGAACTTCATGAGGATGCTGCCAGCCATGTTTGACAAAGTTGTGGAGCGGCTGAGACCCAGGTTGACCAAGGCAATCACCAACTTCTGGCCCAGCCTGGACCCTGATCTGAAGGTGGCACTCACTCTGCGCCACCTGGCCTCAGGGACCACGTACAGGAACATGCAGTATGGCTGGAGGGTGCCACACAACACCATCAGCATTGCGGTCAGAGAAGTGGTGCAGGCCATCATCGAAGAATACCTGGAGGAGCTCCTCCAGTGCCCCTCCACTGAAGAAGGCTGGAAGAAAGTTGCAGAGCAGTGGTATCAGAAGTGGAACTTCCCACACACCGTTGGAGCCATAGATGGGAAGCACGTGGCCTACAAAGCTCCAGCCAATTCAGGGTCCACTTATTTCAATTACAAGGGCTTTTTCAGCATCATCCTCTTTGCCATGGTCGATGCGGACTACAAGTTCATGTACATCGATGCTTCAGTCAACGGGCCAGCTTCAGATGCCCAGGTATACAACGGCAGTGACCTCAAGGAGGGGCTGGAACGCAACCTCATCATGGGCTTCCCAGATCCAGACCCCCTGCCCAACGACACACGAGAAGTGCCCTGTTTTATTGTGGGGGATGATGCCTTCTCCCTCAGAACCTACCTTATGAAGCCCGACACTTCCAGATGCCTCACCCGTGAAGAGAGGATCTTCAACTAGAGGCTGCCCAGGGCAAGACGGGTGGTGGAGAACGCCTTTGGCATCCTGGCCAACAGGTTCCAGGTACTTCTCACCACCATGCAGCATCACCCAGAGACCGTGAGGAACATTGTGGACGCTTGCTGCATCCTGCACAATCTCATGCACACCCACTACCCAGTGTTGCAGAACAGGCTTATGGACCTCCTACAAGGCAATGGGAAAATGGAGCCTGGAGAATGGAGGCAAGGGCGAAACCTGATAGACACTGTGAATGTGCAAGGCCCCAACAGAGCTTCACGTGAAGGGAAGAAGCAGTGCAACCAACTGAAACACTGGTGCAACTCCCCAGCTGGAGCAGTGGAGTGGCAAGACAGGATGGTAGATGCTTAATGGATGCTTCCTTAAGCCTGTCTCATCACACTGATGAGATTGTGCCATGTATGTTGAGTGGCCCTACAATGAACAGGGCATTTAATAAAGAGTTGTGTTTATGTTGAAATGTGTGGATCAATGATTAAATTGTTATTGATAATAAAGGGCCATAGGTGTCAGTCTTCAAGATCTTCTGCTATTGCTTTGCATCTTTTTGACTGCCATAAGTAACAGGGGGGTGGAAAAGGGAGGTAGGAATAGCTGGGGAAGTGAGCTGGAGGAGTTACATTCGTCTGATGTATAAATGGAAGAGGGGAGCATAAAATAGAGTTAGGTTTCTATTTCTCGCTTAGCTTTCT
>BLBF01000044.1:16397452-16421306 GCA_015471245.1 Laticauda colubrina | reverse complement strand
GCTACCTCAACGCCCAATCCCACCACCACCCAGCACAGATAAATTCCGTGGCCAAAACACTAATCACCAGAACCAAACACCTGGCAGACAAGACACATATAAAGACTGAACTATGCACCCTGACTAATGTATTGACAGCCAATGGCTTCCACAAAAACAAAATCACCAGCCTGATCCACAAAAACACACCAAGACATAACAGAGACCTAGAAGATCAAGAAACCTATGGAACAGCTGTCCTGCCCTACATAAGAGGTACTACAGACAAAATCAGTAAGATACGACACAGGCATCACATCAAGACTGCCTTCAAAACAGACAAAAAAATAGCAGCCATCCTTAAAAACCCCAAAGACAAAATTGACCTGGAAAACCAAGGCATATACGAAGTTCCCTGTGCATCATGCCCGGCCACATACATTGCACAGACCAATAGAAGAATAAGTACCCGCCTGGATGAACACAAAAATGCAGTAAAAAAGCTGGAACACACCTCCTCACTAGTCCAACACATTAAAACCACAGGTCACAACATCAACTTCAATGGCATTAAAACCCTAGCCACTACAGAAAAACCCAGCCACAGAATCATTAGAGAAGCCATAGAGATTGAAAAAAGACCTGAAAGCATGAATAGAAGAGATGATTCCACCAGACTGTCAATCATTTGGAAGCCTGCACTCTCAAATAGAAAGATCTCCACACCACAAGCCAAGCAAACACCTGGGCACAAACAGACTCTTTCTGATACCTCCAGCTCAAACACACCCCAACCAGGCATGCCAATGGACATAATTCATTTGCATAGGGGGTGTAGAAAATAGCCAGTGGTGTGAAATAGATTGTAGCTGTGAGACAATAAATGTAGAAGACATGATCAAGTTAGGGGTATACTTAATCTTTGTTACTGTTCAGCACAGTTATCCATACAATTAATTATCTCTAGTTAAAGTCTAACATATGTCTACTCCCCCTCTCTAAACCTCCTTTATCCATAGATTAGTGACTTTGCTTGCCTTAGTTGTATTTGCTTGGAAACATTCTTTATCTGACATTTGCTATCCAAGATTGGAACGTTCCTTCAATTACAACTCTACACCTGATAAACAATAAATGGTAAGATTTCTTTCTAACAGTACCAAGACCTAATGGTATATTAAAAGTAAAGTATTTCATAGCCAGCATTTGAAGCAGGTAGTACTTGCCATATTTGAGAAAAACTTTGGGATTTAATCTACTATTCTGAAACCTTAGGGTGTGGCATTGTGTTGTAGTATTTATTTGGCCTAAGGGTGAGAAAAGCCAATTAAAATGCCATAAATGGATTTGCAATTTTCATTTCTGGTTGTTACTCAGAATACCTTTTAAACTAAAGCACAAAACCAACTTTTTAGCAACCTATAGTACTTATGCAAATGATTTTAAGAAGCATTGTCTTTGTGGCTATCCAAATAAACAGAGAGAAAACATGGAACAATTCTCTTCACTGGACAAACAAAAGCCAGAAAAAAAAAACATAAAAGCTTAGCCTGAGCCAGAGTGCAAAATTTACTCAACGGTTCCCAAGAATGCTTTCAGGACAGAAAAAAAGAGTGGGGGATGGCTTAGACATCTTTATGACGCTATTGATGTTGAGCCAATTGAGATTCCTGGCAGGCTTATGTTTGAACTGATCTCAAAGCAGCAAGGAACTGAAGTCAGGATTAAAGAATGTTCAAAAACTGAAACAGAAGTCATAGCAAGAAAGAATACAATGAGCAATCCCTTCTCGAATATGGTCCCTTTTCCTAATAATCAGCCTAGAAGCTCAGGCAAGGACAAGCCACATAGAAGTTCCATAGCAACTTGATCCAATTTGATTGGTTGTCAAATTATTGCTTTCTTATATCAGATGTTAGATTTGTTGCAGATCCACTTAAATCTTTATTCATGCCAAACTACACAGCAATGAGAAAAACAGATTTTTATTTATAATAGAACATATAATCATAGGACTGGAATGGATCCTGAAGGTATTCCACCGATTAATTTTTCTCCATGTCAGAAAATTTCTCATAGACTGGATTTCTCTTAAAAAAGTTTTTATTACAAGGATGAGGAAGTACTGGGATTAATATATATTGAATTGAATTAAGTAATCAGAAAATCAAACTAGACTCACAGTTTAGATCCACAATAAACCTAATTTACATATTAATTGAAGACAAAACAATCCTAAGTGGACTGGCAAATGAAATTCAAAGATTGGCTAGGTAAAATCTACAACAGATAGCAACTGTGGGTTAAGCCTAAGGTAGAAGTTCCAAGCACCTGGAAATCTTAGAATGATAATAATGACTGAGGCATCATAAAGCTCACAAATCCTGGATTTCAGAGGGTAGATACAGACTCAACTGAAACTATGATAGAACATTGGCCTACTTATATTAAATATATGCAGTGCATTCAGAAAGTATTCAAACCTCCTTCACTTTGTTATGCTGCAGCCTAATTCTACAGTTGTTGAAATTCATTTTCCCCTCATTAGTTTATACTCAGTATCCCATAAAGACAAAGTTAAAACAGAATTTTAGAAATGTATAAATTTATTAAAAAGAAAAAACTGAAATATCACATTGGCATAAGTGTTCAGACCTCTTCATTCAGTAATTTGTTTGGAAACAATTACAGTCTCCAGTCTGTGGAAAGGGAACTTCATGAGGACAGTGGTGTTACCCAGAAAGGAAAAAGCCCAAAGGGAACATTAGGCCAGCCATAAAACAAACTTGCATAGGAAAAGAAATCTAATAAAAGAAATTGAAAGGCACCCCCTAGACAAAAGCCAAGCAATTAAGAACATACCAAACCAGCCAAAAGACAGGAATTACAAATAGAAGATTACAAAAAAGCCATCAAAACTAAAAGAGATTAGAGGAAAAAACCGACAATACAGCAAGCTGCCCTGCAGAGTTTATTTTTGTGCCTCATTAAGGTTGCCTTCTGGTGGAAAGAAAAACAAACTCTGACAGGATTTTAATGTCTAAACCTTAAACATTTAACACTTAACAAACATTTATACACAAAGGGAGAAAAAAGGTATAAAAATTGGGAACTTATCATTCAAAGTTAGCTAGCTAGCCCCAGGAACGCAGGCACGCTGTTTCTAGCCTTCCTTAAAATAAAAAGATCCAGCTTTCAAGCAGTTGTCTGTATCCTTGCACCAGAGCTCTCCCAGAGGGAAAATTTGAACCCTCAGAGAAAGGTACTTTCAGTCTTTCTACAATTGGTGACCCACGAAGATTTTCCAGCCAACCCTGCCACCGGACCGGGCCCGCAGATCAATTCCCAGCCGGCATGGACCTTCTTTGTCCAAGGACAACATCCACAGACCCAGCCTGGCAGGCATAAGGGTAGTAGAGGGAGTTCGTGAGCCTTTCTGCTCAACAGCTGCTTGAAAGCAGGTGAGTACCGCTTTAAATTTCTAACCTTACTAGGAAAGAGAGTGGAAGCGTGAGTGGTTCAGGTGTGTGATTGTGGGTTTTCTCTGCGGAAACAGAAGAACCTCACCTCCTCCATGATTGCCAGCTGCACCCCAACCAGCTGCTAGCTCCAACAAGCCGTGACCGGCTGGATTTGGGAACGCAAGGGGTGATCACGGAGTGTGAGTCCTTCTGAAGGACGCATGAAAAACCGAGCGGGCTGAGAAAGGAACTGGTGTTGGGAAATAAATAGAAAGCAGGAAAATAGTCCTGGTGCATCCCGCAAGCAAAGCCCTGTGCAGTTAGAAGGGGCCCGTACCGGTTGCTGGCAAACAAAATTGGAAATAGTTTGCCTTCAAAAGCAGAGCAGGTCCTTCCAGATCCCCACCTTTAAGGGAGATCTGAAAACTGATGGCGGAGTGTGGGGAGGGGCCCGTACTGGTGCTGCTAGGGGGCAGACGGTCCTCCAAGATCCCATTTTTTAGGGGGGTCTTCAAACTGACGGCAGAGTTTCCCTAAGAGAAAGGGGGCCATACTCCGTGTGTAGGGAAACCGGAGTCCTTTCTAGACCTTTTTTTGTCTGAAAACTGACAGGCGGTAGCCCAGATAAACCAATATAATCCCCACATCAGGTAGTGAATATGGGAAGTTGTAGCTCAAGGGCAATGGAAGAGACCCCCTTAGATAAATTACTTGAGCTTTGGGACGAAAGGCAAGTGGCTGTCCTGCCTGGAATGAATAAAAGAGATGCAAAAAGAATTTGCAAAAAGTGGGCTTTATTGCGAGATGACACAGGAAGACAAATTTGGCCTGATAGCAGTACTTTAGATCATGAAACCCTAAAAGCACTTAGAACACGCATTAAACCCAGCCAAATACCCTATTGGTACTGCTGGGCTGAAATGGCTAGGACAAAAAACCTGATTGAGAGAAAAGATCAGGAAAAACCTGAAACCCATTCCCTGGATGGACAAATTGAGGCACGGTTCATGGCTCCCCTTTTAAACAGACCTGTGAAAAATAGGGGACAATTAAAATACATTTATACCCACACTCCCTTCTCTGCCTCTGACCTAGTCATTTGGAAAAAAGATACCCCAGCCTTCAGGGCTTATCCCCAAACAGTAATTCAAACCCTGAAGTCAATCATAGACAGCCACAATCCATCTTGGGGTGACATGACCCAGCTGCGACAAATCTTTCTAACGAAAGATGAGCTATTAAAACTATTTGAGAAAACTGAACAAATAGCTAAACTACCTACCATCCCTGGACAGGCAGCCCCAGCCCGCATCGCATGGCCAGAACATCGCCCTAACTGGAACTACAATGATACCAATCATTGGGATCAATACACAAGAGCAAAAAATAACGTATTAGAAGCTTTAGAGGAAATTGGAAAAAAGCCTCTAAATTGGTCTGAATTCCAAAGAACCATGCAAAAGGGAAAAAGAAAACCTTGATGCTTTTTGGGTCCGCCTAACAGAGGCAACTGTTGCATATGCCCATCTAGACCTTAGCTGCCTCAAGGACCAGAGGATTTTAGCCTCAGCCTTCGTGGATCAATCCACCTTAAACAACATTTCCATCACTTCATTTCTAATTGGGCAACTTTAGAAATAGCAGAGTTGCGCAGGATCGCTAACTTTGTCTATGACCAAAGTGACAAGTTGAAAGAGGAAGAGAAAGAGAGAAAAAGATGAATAGAAAGACAGGAAGACCTGAAAATGTTTGCTGTAGTGCAACATAATGCCAGACAAACGCCTGGTAGAACTTCTTACAATTCAAAGAAATGCTGGCATTGTGATAAAGCAGGGTAGTCGCAAGGCAGATGCCAGCATTGCTATAGGTGCAGACAGGAAGGGCATTTTAGCAGGCAATGTAGGCAACACCCCTCCCGCAACCGGTATCACCCACCACCTAGAAACATGAAGCCAGGCAATAATCCAATCCATTACACTGAGCAACAAAGTTTCAGTCACCAGACACCACCCAGCGCTCCCTTTCCTCCAATAAACACTAACAATACACATCACTGGGAGCAAAGGAGAGACCATGAGTTACCCCCTTCTTGACTAGAAAATGACAATGAAAGTACTGAATTCCTGGCTACCTTTAACGGACTAGCTATCCCCTTAAGAAATGGCCCAGAAGGGGAACCCATTGTTACTGTTCTTATCAGAGGAAAGAAATACAATTGCTTAGTTGATACTGGAGCCACCTCCTCATTAATTACTGAAGCACCATATAAAGCTGCAGTGGCTGAAGGGGCTCAAGATAACATAATGGGAGTGGGAGGGAAAATAATCCCTGTAGAATTTACCCACAACATACCAGTAGAATTAGGACCTTTCACAATGGGCCATGCATTCACTATTTTCCCCCAGTCGCCACTATCCCTATTAGGAAGGGATCTCCTTTGTATAATGGGAGCTACCATAACATGTGGAAAACAGGGGCTGCAATTAGAAATCTCAGGAAAAGGAAAGCACAAAACAATCATGCTGATAACCAACAACACGGGGCTTCATGAGGATTTAAAAAGCCTACCACCCTCCTTATGGGGCTGGGACGCATCAGAGGTGGGACTACTTAAAGGAGCAACACCAGTTACTATCCAAGTAAAACAGGGGCCACCTCCATGTGTGCCCCATACAAAATCCCTGCAGAAGCAATTCTCCCTATACAGAAATTAATCCAAGCATACCTACAACAGGGAGTTCTCATTAAATGTACCTCTCCCTGCAACACCCCCATTTTTCCTGTAAAGAAATCTACAGTAGATAAAGATGGAAACCCCATCTTTAGATTTGTACAGGATTTGAGGATCATAAATGATCAGGTGATACCTAGAGCCCCCATAGTGCCTAATCCATCCACTATTATCACTGAAGTCCCAGCCTCAGCCACTTACTTTTCTGTCATTGATTTGTGCTCTGCCTTTTTTAACATTCCCGTGGATCCAGCATCCCAATATCTATTTGCCTTTACCTGGCAAGATCAACAATATACTTGGACTCGATTGCCACAAGGTTATACTGAGTCCCCCACCCTATTTTCACAAATATTAAAGGCAAACTTCTCCTCCATCTCCCTACCATATCAGTCTTCCTTAATCTAGTATGTTGATGATTTATTGTTAGCATCTCAAACTGAGCTAGCATGTAAAACAGATACCCTGTATTTACTCAAAGCCCTGGCAGAAAGAGGTCACAAAACCTCTCCCTCCAAATTGCAATATTTAAAACAAGAAATAACATATCTGGGCTATATTATTGCACCAGGAATTAGAAAATTGGCCCCTAATCGAGTAGAAACTATTTTAGCCATGAAACCACCCCAAACAAAACATCAAGTAAGAGCTTTACTGGGAGTACTGGGCTTCTGCCGCCCATGGATCCCCTCATTTGGTGAATTAGCCCGACCACTCATTCAATTAACAGGCAAAAACATGCCTGACCCCACTGAATGGTCAAAATCTCTGGACAAAACACTTCAGACCATCAAACAAACCCTAGCATCAGCCCCAGCATTCGGGCTACCTGACTATAGGAAACCTTTTACTTTATTCATCCATGAGAAATGCTTCTGGCATTCTAACACAGCCTTTTGGACAGACACACCGGCCAGTTGCTTATTATTCTGTAACCCTAGATCCAGTAGCTCAGGGCACTGTCCCCTGCTTACGAGCTGTAGCAGCTACAGTTGAACTGGTGAAATGATCTAAAAATTTGGTACTAGGGCATCCTCTACTGCTAAAAGTTCCCCATGAAATTTTTGCAATTCTCTTAAAGAGCCAGACACAAGCCTTTACTCAGCAGCGTTTGGCTCAATATGAAGCTGAACTTTTTACCTCTGATCACATTACATTTGAAAGATGTAATACTCTAAACCCAGCTATCCTGCTCCCCACAGAACAGGAAGAAGGCAATCTCCATGATTGCCTCCATTTAGTGCATGATGCTGAACTACCCCGCTCCGATCTAACAGATACCCCGCTACAAAACCCCGACTTGGAACTTTTTACAGACGGTTCCTCCTACATGCACCAGAACAAAAAAGTAACAGGAGCAGCTGTAGTCTCTTCTACAAGAAATTATTTGGGCTTCCCCCCTTCCTCCTTCCCATAGTGCCCAAGCAGCTGAGCTTATAGCCTTAACGAAAGCCTGTGAAACTGCTAGGAACCGATCTACCAACATCTATACAGACTCCAAATATGCTTTTGGAGTCTGCCATGCAACAGGAGCCCTATGGAAACAATGGGGTTTTTTAACGTCAGCAGGACAACAAATAGTACATGCATCATTAGTAGCCAAACTTTTAGAGGCCATCCAATTACCACAAGTGCTAGCAGTCATCCATTGTAAAGCCCATGAAACAGATGACTCTACAATAACGAAAGGAAATCAATATGCAGATGCAACAGCCAAATGGGTGGCCACCAAACCTCTACCTCATACCATCATCACACCAGCCTTGACAACAACACCAGAAATATCATACACTCAATTTCTAGACAAAGGGGAATCTGACCAATGGGAAAAGAAATTTTCAGCAGTTTTTAACCAAGGATTCTGGAGAGTCCCCGATGGCAGACTTATAGCCCCAAAACGTCTCCTTAGGCTAATCTGCCAAAGATTACATACAAAGGGACATTGTGGTATGCAAGCTATGGTGGATGCCATCAGGAGGGTATGGTATGCACCTGGAGCCTACAGTGAGGCTACCAGAATAGCCACAACATGCCAAACCTGCCAAGCAAATAATACCACCTCCAGAAAAACAATTCATGAAGGAGGAAGACCCTGGGCACAGAAACCATTTGAAAAGATCCAAATGGATTATATACAACTACCTAAGGCAAATGGGAATCAATATACTCTTGTCTGTAAGGACCAACTAACTCATTGGGTAGAGGCCTTCCCATGCCACCATCTACTGCTCTAGAAACAGCCAGGCACCTCCTTAAGAATATTGTGCCTAGGTTTGGAGTGCCCACCATTCTGGACATGGATAGGGGAAAACATTTTATAGCCCAAGTCCTCACGCATATATTTCAGGCTCTCGGCATTACCGAAAACCTCCAGGTACCCTATTCTCCCACTTCCTCTGGAGCCGTGGAGAGAGCTAACAGGGAGATAAAAGCCCTACTGGGTAAACTTTGTCAGGAGACACACCTCTCCTGGCCACAAGTGCTCCCAATTGCCCTCTTTTATCTCAGAACTAGACCAAAACAGGACATAGGTATTTCCCCCTTTGAAATCCTTTTTGGTCAGCCTCCTGATACCTTACAAGGTCTCGACCCTCATTCCCTCTGCCTAGATAGGGGGGATATGGTTCTCTCTTCTTATCTTGCAGCCCTGCAAAAGCGACTACAGACCCTCTGGACTCAGAGTGCACTGACGCAGACCTTATCCTTGCAAGAAGCCCTGCATCCATATGAACCAGGAGATTGGATGTGGATCAACTTCTTCACCAGAACCTCACCACTACAACCCAGGTGGAAAGGACCCTATCAAGTTTTACTGATTACACACACTGCCATTAAGATCGCAGAACGAGACTCTTGGATACATTGGACACACGCAAAGCCAGCAGTCATAGACCACAGCCAAACTCCACCACAATCAATTCCACCCATCAAAATCAAGAAAAATCCAGACACAGATCAATGGACGCTTGCAGCATTCTTCAACACCACTGAACCAAACAACTCTGAGGAACAAGGGCAATCATTGAATTACACAAAACTGGACTCCCAGGTGCTGAGTTATAACACTCTATTATTTTTTTGTATATATTTTTTATTTATCTTCTGCATTTTTTTCTTCCTTTTTTTGTATGATTTTTTTTTAAACAAAGAAGACACTTTTATAATTTTTGATACTTGACCTATACTTTTACCTTTTTCACATTGTATGAATTTAAAAAAAAAGAGGGGGGAGGGAAGAAAAGAATCTAGCAATGGAAACATGAAATGTAAAGGGCCTGTCACATTGGCCGATGGATGCAAAACGTTTGTAAAAAGGACACAGCGGACGAGAAAATTTTCCATCCGTTGTTATCCACTCTCAAAAGTGCCCCGAATTTGCATAACCAGAGCGGACAACAACGGAAAGGAATGGACGGGGGGAGGACATAGCCAGGATGGAAATCGGATGCTCCAGGGAAGCCTAGCGGATGGAAGCGGATGGGAGCAGATGGCACATCCGCAGGGCTTCTGGGGGAGCACAGCAAAGCGGATGCACAGTGGAAGGAACGGATGCAGAGCGCATGCCGAGCGGATGAAGCAAATGCAGAGCGGAAGCCTAGCAGATGCCTAGCGGATGCCTAGCAGATGCAAAGCGTTCACTGTGCATGCGGGGAGGATGATTGTGTCAGCCCCGCGGATATAAAGGGAAGCAACTCTCAAGCAGGTCACCATTCAGAGGAAAGACCTGCTGCCAGACACAGCTCCAGCCAGCTAGCCAGCCAGCCAGCAAGCCAACAACCATGGGGAAGAAGAGAAAGCCTCTGCCATCTGCTGCCAACCCTGGCAAGAGGGACAGGGCCACCATCCCACCCCCTGGCCCTGACTCTGCTTCTGCTGGGGCTTCTGCTGCTGGGGCTGACTCTTCTGGTGCTGGAGCTTCTGCTGGCGCTGCGGCTTCTACTGGTGCTTACTCTGCTGGTGCTGCTCCTGGTGCTGGGGCTTCTGCTGCTGCTTACTCTGCTAGCGCTGCTCCTGGTGCTGGTGCTTCTGCTGGTGCTTAATCTGCTGGCACTGCTCCTGGTCCTGCTGGTGCTCCTGGTGCTCCTGGTCCTGCTGGTGTTCCTGGTCCTGCTGGTGCTCCTGGTGCTCCTGGTGCTGCTGGTTCTGCTGGTGCTCATGGTCCTTCTGGTCCTGCTGGTGCTTACTCTGCTGCTGCTGTTCCTGGTGCTGCTGGTGCTGCTGGAGCTGCTGGCGCTGCTGGTCCTGCTTTTGCTGCTACTGTTGTTGTTGCTGTTGCTGCTGCTGGTGGTGTGGAGGAGCAGCCCCTACAACCTCGAAGCCCCTCTGATGAGGGCCCAGATGGCCCTGCCAGAGGGAGGAAGAGGCATACGTGTGAACGGGAGAGGAGGCAATACTCCATTGAAGAGGAACATGAGGATGAGGTGCTGGAATGGCTGAGGGAGAATGAGTATCTTTGGCAAAAGGGACACAGGCTCTATCGAGACACCAAAAGGAAACAGGCTGCCTGGAGAGAGAAGGCGGAGAGCCTGGGCTACACTTCGGAGGTGCTCCTTGGCTGGTGGAAGCACATGCACACCTGGTACGGGAAGCTGAACCTCAAGAAATCAGGCCAGGCCGCGGTCAAGCTGACGGACAGAGAGACCTATGTGATGGCCAAGTGCAGCTTCTTGGAGGGTGAGATCCCCACTGAGGAGCAGCCCCTCTGACAACCCTCTCTCTCAGGCAGCCCGCAGAGAGCCAGTCCTCTTCCGGCCAAGAGTCAGCTCCTGTGTCCAGGCAGCTGCACTCCCCGTGGCGGAGCGTGTGGAGGACCCCCTGACGCAGTGGGAGCAAGGAGAGGGCATTTCCACCAGAGAACAACTCACATCCACCCCCAGCTCCGCCTCCACAGAAAGCAGGCAGAGAGGCAGACCGGAGGGGCAGAGCCACACTGTCCTGCTGTAGATCAGGGACAGTGTAGATCTCCTCTCTCAGCTGGTACACACCGACATTCCATCCTCCAACCGCAAGCCCTCCCTACGTTAACCAGACCCTCATGAACATGTCGGAATCACAGTACCAGGTGATAAAGGACAGGATCACCGGTCTTCTTCATAACCCTCCAGACCCAGCTGAACCTGCTCCCACCCAGTCCAGGCCTGCTCCTCCACTCCAGGTGATGTCACTGCTCTTCCAAGGCTTTCCACAGGCCCTCACCTACCAAGGCTATGGCTATCAGAAGCTCCAGCAGCACAGGCAGCCCTTCCCAGTCCAGGCACAGGTACATCAGACATCACCGGTGTCACCGATGCCACTGATGCCAGCCATGCCACCGATGTCAGCCACGCCACCGGTGCCACCCATGCCACAGATGCCACCCATGCCACAAATGCCACCCACGCCTCACCTCGCTCAGCTGCAGACCAGACATCCCCACTACACTGCTCCTTCCTCCATCCCACAGTCAAGCCTGGCCTCAGAACATCTGTCATCGGTATTGGGGCTGACACCCCATGTCCTGGAGGAAGGGGCTCTCAACATCAAAGGACTGAGCCAGCTCTCTGAGAGCTTCCTCCACACACCGTCCCCTGTTGTCCTCTCGGGGCCAGGCACCCCAATGATGCCTCAGACCAGCACTCCAGCACCAGCCACCTCCACAGCACCTGGACCCTTCACCCCAAAGACTGGGCATGCCTCAGACTGACCAAGAAGAGTGCCAGAGACTGGGTGGATACCTGTTGACTTTATCTTTGCTTAAGACACTTGGGTCATTTTTCTTTTACAGCTTGTTTTTAATAAAGATTATCTTTGCTTCACACGCCTGCTTCATTTATTTTAGTAAATAAAGTCTTGGTGGAAACTTTTAGAAATCGTTTAAGCCTTTGCATGCTTGTGGGATTGGTTAAGATAGCAGTTGGATGGGCAGGGATACCTGTGGGATGGGTCATAGCTGTGGGATGGCAGGGATACCTGTGGGATGGGCAGGGATACCTGTGGGATTGGTAATAGCTGTGGGATAGAAAAACCTCCAGTGCAAGCATAGTGGGACTGTATGGTCCACCCTCCCAGGTGCCACACCTTTGGCCCTTCATTATCAATAACAACGTAATCATTGATCCATACATTTCAACATAAACACAACTCTTTATTAAATGCCCTGTTCATTGTAGGCCCACCCAACATACATGGCCTAATCTCATTCATGTGATGAGACAGGCTGAAGGAAGCATCCATTAAGCATCTATCATCTTGTCTTGCCACTCCACTGCTCCAGCTGGGGAGTTGCACCAGTGTCTCAGGAGGTTGTGCTGCTTCTTCCCTTCATGTGAAGCTCTGTTGGGGCCTTGCACATCCACAGTGACTGTCAGCTTTCGCCCTTGCCTCCATTCACCAGGCTCCATGTCCCCATTGCCTTGTTGGAGGTCCACAATACTGGGTAGCGGGTGCACATGAGATTGTGCAGGATGCAGCAAGCTTCCACGATCCTCCTCACGGTCTGTGGGCTATGCTGCATGGTGGTGAGAAGTACCTGGAACCTGTTGGCCAGGATCCAAAGGTGTTCTCCACCACCCGCCTTGCCCTGGACAACCTGTAGTTGAAGATCCTCTCTTCACGGGTGAGGCATCTGGAGGTGTAGGGCTTCATGAGGTAGGTTCTGAGGGAGAAGGCGTCATCCCCCACGATGAAGTCGGGCACCTCTTGTGTGTCATTGGGCAGGGGGTCTGGATCTGGGAAGCCCATGATGAGGTTGCGTTCCAGCCCCTCCTTGAGGTGACTGGCGTTGTATACCTGGGCATCTGAAGATGAGCCGTTGCCTGAAGCATCGATGTACATGAACTTGTAGTCAGCATCGACCATGGAGAAGAGGATGATGCTAAAGAAGCCCTTGTAGTTGAAATAAGTGGACCCTGAGTTGGCTGGAGCTTTGCAGTCCACGTGCTTCCCATCTATGGCTCCAACGGTGTGTAGGAAGTTCCACTTCTGATACCACTGCTCTGCAATTTTCTTCCAGCCTTTTTCAGTGGAGGGGCACTGGAGGAGCTCCTCCAGGTATTCTTCGATGATGGCCTGCACCACTTCTCTCACCACAATGCTGATGGTGCTGTGTGGCACCCTCCAGCCATACTGCATGCTCCTGTACGTGGTCCCTGAGGCCAGGTGGCGCAGAGTCAGTGCCACCTTGAGCCCAGGTTCCAGCTGGGCCAGAAGGTGATGCTCTGCTTGGTCAACCTGGGTCTCAGCCGCTCCACAACTTTGTCAAACATGATTGGAGGCATCCTCATGAAGTTGTGGAATGCACGAGTGCCTTCGTTCCTCAGCTCCACCATCAGCTTGTTATACAGTCTATACTCTGTTCTTCTGGCGATCCATCTTCGGACCCAGACACTTCTTGGACGCCTCCTTTTCTTCGTGTAGAACAGGTGAAAGAGCCTGTAGATAGCTTCGCACAGTTGCAGAACGATGGTGGCTACCAAAAAGAGTGTGTGATGATCCATGGTGGAGATGACTGGATGCTGTGGAAGAGCAAGAGCAAGATCAAGGTTGAAGAGGTCTGCACCGCAGGGCTGCTGGACTGAAAGTGAGATCCAGGTGAGTTCCTCCCCCTTTTTATAGGAAATATAGGTTTTCCGCTCGGTGTCCTTTTGCATCCTCTAGGCATCCTGCAGACATCCTAAATATCTGAGATACGTCCCCTTTGCAAACGGTTTTTCCGTTTTAATGCTTTGTATGCGAGCTGCATCTGCTTTCATCCTTTCTCCGTCCGTGCTACTAACGCTGCATGTCCATTCCGCGTCTGTTTTGCTTCCTCCCTGTGTCCGTTTTCCACTGGAGCGGATGCGAGTTGCACAGATGCGCAGCGGATGCCTTGTGGATATAGCGGATGCGTAACGGATGACAATGGATGTAGAACGGATGTTCCCCATATGCGTTGTGGATGCAGAATGGACGCGTTGGATACATTTTCCGCTCAAAAAATTTTGAGCAGGTCAAAACCTTTTGAGCAGATGGAATCTCAGTCAATGGATGCTGGACCGATAGAGAGGATGAAAAACGGACGCAGTGAGTACAGAATGGATGCATCACGTTAACCAACGGATGGCAAGTGTTTCTCTCCATTTTACATCCTTTTTCCATCCATTGGTGCTGTGTGACAGAGGCTTAATATATACTGTGTATTATTATTTTCTGTAACAATTGTAATACTTGTAACACAAGCAACTGCGTTCTTGGAACCAAAGCTTATTCCAGAGAAAGGAAACATATGGGAATATTTAGCAAAAGAAATACTCAACACTACTAACTTTTGCCTAGCAGGAGGGAAATCAGTCAAGGATATCCTAGTTACATGCCTAATGGGAGTAGCAACTAGGCCACATAACATCATTACTACACCACATTTAGAAACCTTCCTGACTCCTACAAAAGCATTTTTTGCTGGGGCCTCTCTACAAAAACCAAGGACAACACCATGTACGCCCTACACATTGCTGCAGTAACCACCTCTGAGAAATGCTTTAATGTCACTGGGTGCAGCTCATCTAGGGTCATAAAATGCACCAGTCTTAGCAACACAGACCTAAAATGCAACTACACAGAAACCATTTCATTTTCATATAGTTATCTGAAGCTCCCACCCAGATGGTTTTTCCTGTGTGGCTTAAAAGCCTACTCATACCTTCCTGCAAATGCCACAAATGGCCCCTGCACCTTTGGAAGATTAACCATGCTTATGCCATCCTTACAGAGACTACACAGGAGAGCCTTCCAAACCCTAGACTCAGACTGTGCCTCCAAAGTCTCCCTTCCCACCAAAACAGAATACATCTCATTTGCAATATCTTTGGTAGGGGTACTTGGATTGGCAGTGCGAAATTCTAAAAATTTGAATGGATTAGCATGTACCCTGGCAAAAAGTTTGAATTCGACCTCCCATGCCCTGGATGCCCTTAACAGAGAACTGAGGGAGGTCAGAGAAGCCACTCTGGAGAATAGGGCAGCAATAGACTTCCTTCTCTTGAAGCATAACTATGGCTGCAAAACATTCAAAGGGATGTGTTGCTTCAATCTAAACGAAACCTCAGAACTGATAGGGAGGGACATCCACCACCTGAAAGAGCTAGCTCAAAATATTGGTCAGGAGCAATCATTCCTGGACTTTTCATGGCTCTTCTCATGGATGCCAGATTTCCATTGGCTAAAAATCCTCATAACAACCACAGTCACCACTTGTGTCTTTGGGGCCCTCATGTGTTGCCTCTGTAGGTGCATACCACCCTGCCTCAGCTGCTTAAAGGCCTGTATTCCCTCTAAAAAGAGAAAATTAAAAAGGGGACAGGCAGCTATGATGATGATCCAGATTGATCAAGAATACCAAATATACCAAGACATTCAATCAGAAATCACCACTTAGAGAAAAAAAAATATGAGGGATTGTAGAAAGGGAACTTCATGAGGACAGTGGTGTCACCCAGAAAGGAAAAAGCCCAAAGGGAACATTAGGCCAGCCATAAAACAAACTTGCATAGGAAAAGAAATCTAATAAAAGAAATTGAAAGGCGCCCCCCTAGACAAAAGCCAAGCAATTAAGAACATACCAAACCAGCCAAAAGACAGGAATTACAAATAGAAGATTACAAAAAAGCCATCAAAACTAAAAGAGATTAGAGGAAAAAACCGATACAGCAAGCTGCCCCGCAGAGTTTATTTTTGCGCCTCATTAAGATTGCCTTCTGGCGGAAAGAAAAACAAACTCTGACAGGATTTTAATGTCTAAACCTTAAACATTTAACACTTAACAAACATTTATACACAAAGGGAGAAAAAAGTTATAAAAATTGGGAACTTATCATTCAGTTAGCTAGCTAGCCCCAGGAACGCAGGCACGCTGTTTCTAGCCTTCCTGAAAATAAAAAGATCCAGCTTTCACCAGAGCTCTCCCAGCGGGAAAATTCGAACCCTCAGAGAAAGGTACTTTCAACCTTTCTACAAGTCTTTCAGGGAAAACATGATACATTTTGCATGCCAGGACTGGGGATTATTTTTTTTTCTGCCATTTTCCTTGCAAATCCTCTCAAGGTCTCTGAGTCAGAGTAAGCGGACAACTATTTTCAGGTCCATCCAGAGATGCTCAATAGGGTTCAAGTCTGGCTGGACCACTCTAGAGCATTCACAAAGTCACCTAAGCCATTCCTGTGTTGTCTTGGCTATGTGCTTAGGATCTTGTCATGTTGGAAAGTGAACCTTAGCCCAGTCTCACATCCTGAGCACTGTGGAACAGATATTCATTGAAGATATCCCTGTACTTTGCTCCATCCAACTTTGCCTCAACCCTGAGCAGTCTCCCAGTTCCCTGTTGTTGAAGAACACCCACACAGCAAGATGCTGCTACCACCATGCTTCACTGTTGGGATGATAAGATGATGATATGATGAGCAGTGCCTGGTTTCCTCCAAACATAACATTTAGAATTGAGACCAAATAGCTCAATCTTTGATTCATCCGATCAGAGAATTTTATTCCTCACAATCTGAGAGTTCTTCAGGTTTTCTTTTTTCTTTTTGCAAATTCCAAGCAGGCTTTCATGAGTATTGCACTGAAGAGATGCTTCTGTCTAACCACTCTGCCATAAAGCCCAGATCTATGGAGGGCTGCAGTAATGGTTGTCCTCCTGGAACTCTGTCCTATCTCCACGCAGGATCTCTGGAGATGAGTCAGAATGATCATCAGGTTCTTGGTCACCTCTCTTAGAAAGGGTATTTCTCTCCCAATTGCTCAGCTTGACCAGACAATTAGCTCTTAGAAGAGTCTTTGTTGTTCAAACTTCTTCCATGTAGTAATTATGGAGGTCATTGTGCCCTTAGGAATCTTCAGAATCTGCAGAAATGTTATTGTAGCCATTCCCAGATCTGTGCCTTGCAATAATGCTGTCTCTTTGAGCTGGCAAACTTCACTCTCCCCAATATCCCCCTTTCCTGCCCTCTCCCATTGCTGATGTCTGGTTCCCAGCGGGGTTTGCATAGCCTTCACCAGGTGACTCTATGTTCTATGTTCTATATTCCTCATTCTGTCAAAAAGCTCTTTTGTAACTAAGTGGCTTCATCTGGTGTCATTAAGCAATCAAATCAGTAATCCCTGGCACTATTCTTTCAGGTAGAAGTACAATATGGTGCCCCAAATCATGCTTTGCAGATGGCCCAAAAGTATACATGATCAATGGTGTTGAATAACATAGTAAAGTCCAATAGGAACAGGGGAGTGAACTACTACCCTCCAGATTCTGTGAAAGGATTGGCAATGCCATTTCTGTCCTATGTCTAATTGGAAAATATATTAAGAAACATTTTTGAATTTTTTTATAATTGAGACCATCAACCATTAAGTAGATTATTTATATATCATTGAGCTCTAAGATCTCAGTTATCTCCAAAATTCTAATATTCTGTCTTTTAAGTGCAACACTGAAAAATAACTGTTTCTTCCTCCTTATAAATTCCTGTAATGAAATCTGAAATATTTGACGCTCTCCAATGATTGTGTGAAAAATTGAAATAATTATTTCAGAAAAAAGTGTTTTGCTTGGCTTATCTGCATAGGAAGGCTTTTAAAACTCAGCAGGTCTTTTGTTCATGTAATTTAGTAATATAGGCCTTTTGTTTTCAGATAGTACATTGTGAAGGTCAGAGTTTTATTTTAAACGTTTAATGAAAGTAAGCCAATGTTCTATGATGGGTGAAAGGAGAGGGAGGGGAGCAATGGGGGGAAAATGGCAAAAAGTGCCTTCAATTTGACTTCCCTTGACTTTTTTTCTCTGCTTCCTAAGTTTCAGCTGTATTTGTCTGTCAATCTGCAGCAGCAGCAAACAGTGTTTCCTCACACTTTTTCTTCTGATCTTGTTTGTGTAGTAAGCAACAAAAGAAAATAGAAGGGAGAAGAACGTAAAGTCACACTTCAACAAATGAAAGAATCTTATAGAGCAAAAGGTTGCAATTTGTTCTGTCATTGCCAAGTGTAGGACATGGAATAATGGATGTAATTTATTCCAAATAAATTTGAAAAAGCCATCCTAGCAACAATAGTAATTTATTTGGAACCAATTACTTAAACTGGGGGTAATGAGTAACAGCTTGAATTTGAGAAGCCAAGAGGCTTTTTATAATTTTAATCCTATATTTAGTTGGTTTTTGATAGGTTAATTGGTTATATGAGAGGTCCTTTTCAATGTGCTGATGACTCACTTTCAGAATTTATAAATTTGGTTGTGCTAAAAATATATTATTCCTCTCACTTTCAATTCCTTAAAAGAAAACCCACATATACAATCCCAAAATTGTTGACTTTAAATGTGTATCTATAACTAGGCAATAACCTGTTCTTTAAACAGGGTTGGACTAGTCCAGGGATAGGGAAACTTGGCTCTTTTATCACTTATGGACTTCAATTCCCAGAATTCGTGAGTGAGCCATAAAAGGTTCTCCATCCCCAGCCTACTGGTTTTTCAGTTGTGGGGGAAATCAATGTTTGTCTTGAATGGGGCTGTTTAATATACAAATGTAGGACATATTACTCAGGAATTCTGGGAGTTGAAATCCATAAGTGATAAAAGAGCCAAGTTTCCCTACCCCTACCCCTAGACTAGACGACCTACAAAATCCCTTCTAATTATGTTAATCTACAAAAGAGTTATCTTAAATACTGAGGAAAAGTAAAGATGCTAATAACAAACAAATATAAAAATAGAAAAGATTTCTCAAAACATGCTGTCATGGAATGGATCATCATCTGTTTAGTACATTAATCTGTAATCTTTATCACTCTCTGACTTGATTTGATTCTACAAGCTTTTCTTTTCTGTCTCCATTTTAAAATAAAAAATACTTTGTCAGTGCACATCTGGAATTTAGAACTGCTAATAGATTTGCTATGAAAGAAATGATGAAATGTCTAGCCAACTTAAGTCATATATTAAAAAATATAACACCACCAGCAGGTTTTTGCACCATTGAAATTGGAATGCCAAGCAATCAGTTAGGAGCTTGGTGTATATTCCATTAGGTGTAATGGGATGTATCTCTTAAAACATGAAAGTCAAGCTACTGTTTATGCTAGAAAGCAATCCATTTGACAGCTTAGTATTTTTTTCTAAAGTATTACCATATTCAATATAGTGAAGATTTATGGGATGTTTGTAACTGGTAGGTCCTTGGTGAAACCTACAAACTTGAACCATGAAGTTACTAACCAAAAGCAAGAAAGATCTATGCAAATCATGATAGAAACCACATTTGTTGCATTTTCCAAAGGACACAGAATTCAGTATATTTAGTTTGAAGTAGTTTTGGCTTTAAAAACTGCATAAAAAAAGAATAATTATAGCCTTTTTGTTATTTGTTTTAAAATGTATACAAAATCTATTGACTATATTGAATTGCAAAGGCTAGAGAAGAATGGATAGTAACTAGTAATTATAGATTTTGGTAGTTATAGTGCAAAATTCATACATTTTGCCATGGTTTTAAAATTTACTGTTGAGAAAAAACCATCATATTCACATTAGCTATTGGGCAGCATTGATGATGAGATTCATTTGCAACCCGTTTGCTTGCCCATCTCAAATCTTGTCTCCCATTTCCTTTCACAACTGGCAGTAATGTCTGAACATCTATGAAGATGTTTGGCCTGCCTTTTCAATCAATGCTTTTTATTTTATAACTTAAATTCTGGTGGTCTGGAATATAAGAAATGTGGAAAATCTGTGGAACTACAGAAGCACAATTTTTATTTTTATTTACATTCCAGAATCTCCTATTTTAAAATAGAAACTTTTGCCCAGTTTTTTATTTTATGAATTGGATTCCAGAATGTAGAACACAAAAGGCATATGGTATAAGAAAGAATTATGCAGTTCTTTCTTCTTCTGAAGTCTTTATATTTGCAAAACAAAACAGAAGTAGTTTGAGAAGTACTCAAGTTTGAGAAGTACTTTTAAGGTCGAAGAGGGATACGGGAAATAGTTCAGTATTATTTTAATGAAAATTAGATAGAAGTAATGCTAATATCACATAAACCAAGTTGGAAGACTTACTTATGGAAAATGAATATATTTGAAATATGTCCAAGGGAAGTCTGAGCCAAACCTATCCTCTGAAAAATAATTTCCCTCAGAGAGAATGTATTAAACTCATTCCAATTTAGTAATTACATTTACAAATGATTTTCAATGCTGTCATTCCTGTTTCATTAATAGTTGTAAAATTATTTATTTCTTTGAAAAGAAACTCAAGTAGATGTGTAAATATGGATGCATCATGAATGTGTCATACCACCATTCATTTGAATTTGTGCATATTTTCTAAAGCAGATCCTGATCTTTGTTAATTGTTTTGCATTATGATAAAATTGCATGATACAAAGAAACAAGATATAACAACAAAATCTGTGTTTGTTCTATAACTTTAATGCTCTATTTCTCAGTTAATATTTATCCACACTTTTCAATATTTAGAATTCAAGATACCTCAGCAACATAATCAGATTATATGTAGACAACATTTCAAGATTTGAGCCAGCGGTGACATAGGAACAATTTTTGCTCATTGCTCTAAGTGATAAATTGATTCTCCAGGACTATCTAGTGAATCTTAATTTCCTTTCAGTGATTTATTTCCAGCTATTTCCAGTCTCCCCATTGCCAACAACTTATTACATTTTGTTCTCTATGTCCAATGGTATTATTTCTGTCCTGACTTTCCATTAACATTCCCAGCCATTTTATATTTGTGATGATTTCTTTAAAGCAATAATGTTACAGCCAATGAAATAAACTGTTCTTTTGTTACAATGAATTTTAAAAACAAAAGTAAGATATTCAATCATTTTAGGATTGAAATCAAAACAATTATGCCTCTTTCTGACCCAAAAGGGAAAAAACTGCACTAGAAAACTACTTAAGGTACATGATATATTAATTGTCAATTACATTAGATATAGTGGCCTGTGGCCAATAATTAATATTCCAAGGCTGAGTAGCCCAGGAACAACCACCACCATCACACACACACACACACACACACATAGTGCTAAAATTGCGTTAAACACATGGTGCCCAAACTGAACAGATAGCTACATATTTTAAATGTGCTCTTATATGCAACAAATTCAGAAAAATAATCAATTTATCCATATTCTCTATTATTCTTCTTAAATGAAAACCTCATTCAGTAGAGTGAGGCTTATTTATTTAGCAGAACAATACTAAATAAAACTCAGGGACATACTAACTTCCAAGCTAATTCAATTAATCAGTTAATAAGATTGAGCCTATAATCAAAATAACATTGACTCATTCCTACTTAGAGACATGTACATGAATCTGTGACATTGTGCATTTTTGTTTTTTAAATATACTTTTGGGCATGCATCTTTGGGTCTTTAAATTCATAGAGTAATACTGTTGGGTAAAACTCCTATTTCACATATAATACTACACAAAGAGAAAAAAAAGTTACACTTTTTATACTATGGTATTTAACAGTTTCTACTTTACAAACTTTTTTTTTTAAATACACAGCTCACAAATAAGACGTGAGAAATCAAAATACAATCCTTACAAAGAGAAATATAATCCAACTACGTTTTGTTTTATAAAAATCGAATATTTCTCTGCTATTAAAAGTTAATGGTGAATTGTTGTGATTCAACAAAGCATTTCAAAAATAATTAAAAATATTTTATGAAAGTTGCATTTATTATTTTATACAACATTTGTATAACTTAGTGTAATAACTTGCTAGCTGATCAAACATAACTTCCTGTCATATAAATTTAAAACCATTTCAAGAGAGCCACATTCAAAGTATGCTGTAGAGGTAATTTTTTATACTGTGTACAGGTTTCATTGTTTAATGTTTCCCTTCATAAACTGGGTAAGTCAGAATTTTCCTATATTATTAAATAATAAATCTCAGTTCCAAATTCTCTGAAAAATAAGATCCAGGCTTAATAACAAAATTTAATTCTATTGCTGTATAAGCATACAAATAAATGGAATAGATTAACTCAAATTCTTAATTTTCTACATTACTCAGTGAAAGTTTTACAAATTCCTATTTTCCCTCATATTGTCTAATACAAAAAACTCTCTCTTTTTATGACTCTGTAATCACTTAATTCAGGGTAGAGTTGGGATAACTGGATGGAGCTGAGCTTTTAATTGATGGATGCCCTTCCTGACATCACCTGGATTTCGCAGCAGGTATTTTTTTTTCTTTGCACCCCTGGGATTGAATCCTCAACTTTTTGAGTAGCAGGTGAGTCTTCACTACGAGGCCACTCCTATAATTATTGATATCAATTACTAATAAATAAATAATTTTTAACTAAAAATATGCCTCACTTAACTTAGTTGCAATTCATGTAAGGATTGCAGCGTTTGTATTTCTCATGTTCTTTTTCAATAATAACAGGACAGTTTCAATTACATCCTCAAAGTGGTATTTGAATTTTTGGCCATCAAGTGGCTAAGGATGGTTACTTGTGCAAAACAAAGATTGTGAGGGAGAAGATTGATAACCCTTTAACATTGAATCAGAAAACATACAGTTAAAAATAAGTAATTTCAAAATCACAATATCCTTTTGAATAAAGGTTTAATAAAAAGGGAATTGATTTAAGAATTAACTGAAGTTAATAAAGATTGTTTTAAAATATTTTAATTGTTATAATTTTTAAAATTTTAATAGGTCGAAGTTCTGCACCAATAAAAAAAATTAATGATAACTATGGCAAAACAGTGCTTCAACCTGGATTTGTTTGCATTCCAGTATTTCCCAAATACTATAGCTTTAATGCAGCAATGTATAACTATTAACACTAGTTTTTTCAGATAAGAGAGACTGAACCATATGTGAAAAAAATGAGACACATATATTCATGTTCAGGCTCAGTACACAAGCAAAGGTTTATCCTTTTTTAAGGGCTAAAATATTTACCACTTCTAAATAAAACATAAGTTTCTTGGTTTACATTTATTGAATCTTTTAAATTCATTTTTATTAATGCAGAATTTAATACCATATTACTTTTTTTAAATTTGGAAAAGCACATAAAAACTTTAACTGTGTACATTAAAGTATTTGGAAATAGGTTGAACTTTTGAGGTCAGGCTTCAGGAGTGCATGAAAATGAATCTGAGTTCATTAGAGAAAATGATTCTCTTTATATAAACATCTATAATCTATTATGTTTAAATCTTTGGATAAGCTTGGTCAATATCAAAAATCAGGTCAAGTTGGGATACAGCTGTAATTTTACACACACACACACTTTACCTATATGTAAATTATTTGTGAAGAATTTCATTTTGTGTATTGTAAATTATATATATATAATTATGTATATATATATACACATATATATGTGTGTGTGTGTGTGTGTGTGTGTTTTAAAGTTTTCGCGGGTACTTACATGTGTGCTGTTCAGCTTCCTTCGGGTATTATCCCACGTCATTGTAGTGCTTTTAAAGTTGTAGCAACATTTCAGCAGAATCTCATCTGCCATCATCAGGCTTCTGTATAGAGTTTGGATGTGGGTCAGGGTCTCATAGCCGTTGGTTTTAAATTTGAGGCTAGCCTATTATTGTGGCAGAATGTTTTTTTCTACATCCTGATTGGTTGGAAGTCTTGGTCTGTGTTTATTGGACTTGGAG
>BLBF01000044.1:16336332-16392452 GCA_015471245.1 Laticauda colubrina | reverse complement strand
TGCTGTTCAGCTTCCTTCGGGTATTATCCCACGTCATTGTAGTGCTTTTAAAGTTGTAGCAACGTTTCAGCAGAATCTCATCTGCCATCATCAGGCTTCTGTATGGATGTGGGTCTCACAGCCTTTGGTTTTAAATTTGAGGCTGGCCTATCCTGACTGGTTGGGAGTCTAGGTCTGTGTTTATTGGACTTGGAGTTTGATTGATAGGTATTTCTGGTTTCTTCTGTCTGTTTTGTGGCTTTGATTGGCTGGCAACACTCTGTTCCTGTGTTGGAGGTTTTCAGTGCAGCTTGGCTTCGTGTGAAAGGACGGCTGTTATCTATTAGGAAGCTAGGTTTCCCCTGGGTGCCTGGTGGGGGGGGTGTTTGAGCTGGAGGTATCAGAGGGAGTCTGTTTGTGCTCAGGTGTTTGCCTGGCTTGTGGTATGGAGATTTTTCTATTTGAGAGTACAGGCTTCCAAATGATTGACAGTCTGCTGGAATCATCCCTTCTATTCATGCTTTCAGGTCTTTTTTCAATCTCTATGGCTTCTCTGATGATTCTGTGGCTGGGGTTTTCTATAGTGGCTAGGGTTTTAGTGCCATTGAAGTTGATGTTGTGACCTGTGGCTTTCATGTGTTGGACTAGTGAGGAGGTATGTTCCAGCTTTTTTACTGCATTTTTGTGTTCATCCAGGTGGGTACTTATTCTTCGATTGGTCTGTCCAATGTATGTGGCCGGGCACCGCTGTGAGACACTGACCCACATCCAAACTCTATACAGAAGCCTGATGATGGCAGATGAGATTCTGCTGAAACGTTGCTACAACTTTAAAAGCACTACAATGACGTAGGATAATACCCGAAGGAATCTGAACAGCACAAATATATATAAATATATATAAATATAAAAACACATACACACACATGCATATGTATATATGTATATGTTTGAAAATGATTAATTAAAGGAATTTGGGTACTTAAAAATCTACAAAGCAACAACGAATAGAAAAGGTATGCTTTATCACGGTTTTAGGATTTTATAATATGGAATTTCCTTGAGCATTTCAGTGGACAGCTAGTAATTATACTTCAACACTGACAATTATCCTTCAACATAGATGAAGAGAAAATAGAGATTATTTAGATACAATTTACATTAAAAGTCCATATATATATTTCCTTTTTTTAAAGTTACAATTAATTCTAATCCATTTCATCAAAAAACATTCCAACACATAAAATGAATAGTTGCTTTAGAGAATCATTCTAAAATTAGAAAAAAATTCACACTGGAGTTTACTGAATAGATTAAAAACAAACTAAGAAAAATGCCATCCTTTTCCTCAGAACATTCTCCTTTTGCAATTTTGGGCTAATTTTTTAGTGAAACAATAATGCTGTTGTTTATTTTATCTTATGAAATGGCTGAAGTTTTCCATTTTTTTGTTTTCCTTTAAAAAATGTCTTATGTCTTTCCCTGAAATACCTGATTCCCGTTTCAAAGGCTGTTCTTCCAAAAACGCCTTGGAAGAGGATATGTCACTTTCCTAAGCATTTTATGAAGAGGAGTTAATAAACATTTATGTACAGCTCATTAATTTTCCTTTCACAATTCTAAGGATAGTGTAGTAAAAGACAATTCTAAAAGAAAGGTTCTTATTTGGAAGTAGGAAGATTAGTATGCTATCTTTTTTATAAATTTGGAGAGCCAGTCCTCAGCTATATGAAAACAGAATTTCCATTCTAATTTTCATTAATTTTCCCTTTTCTTTTCTCCCTCTCCCCTATGCAGTCATTTAAATGGGGTTATTTGACCTTTATTCCACTAACAAAAAGCTCACTGCATCTTGGAAAACATGCACTGATACAGGAATTTCAGTTGACCATTCATCATTAGAAATACTTTTCAAGTTTTGTCACTCATAAGAAGCAAAGGAATAATCTAACAGCCATATTGCATGGAGAGTATGACCATAGTCCAGTGAAGCTAATTCTATACACTCTTAAGAGTAAAGATGTAGATTTGGTTTTCTCAAAACAACCCCATTCCTACAGGGCAAGCTTCAAAAGCAGGCTCCAAATGTTAGCTGATGAGATTTTCAAAGACAAAGCTCATATACAGTAGTATTTCATCAGAAAAAACTACCATATCTAAGTTATGAAAATCAACATGATCCAAGATAGCAAGAGAGAGGTACAAAAATTTTCTGTAATTCTTCAATGTCATTGAGTGCAGGGGTACTCTGCCTGTGGCCATTACCGGGCCACTGGGCGATGTGCATGGCTAGGTAGTGTGCGCACACAACCCCACTTGTGCGAGCTCATCATGGGTGCTTGTGGCTCCATTCGTGCAAGCCTTGTTGTGGGCACTCACAGCTCCACTCGCACGAGCCTTGTCGCAGATGCTTACAGACTCACTCCTCTTAGATTCATTGTGGGTGCTTGCTGCCCCACTCATGGAAGCATCGCTGTGAATGTCATGGGTAATTGCAAACATGCACACACATGCACTTGCCCCTCCCACAATCATTCCCTCTTTTCCCCCTCTCCCTGGGCCTCCAACCCAGAAAGATTGGGGAACTCTGATCTGGTGTTATCTAGTTTTTAGGAGTTATATAAACTGAAACAGCTGTTTGAATTATTGTCATACCATTGTAGATATTAACAAAAACTTATTTAGAAACTTAATGATTTTAGGAAACAAAACATATCATTTGTATATCAAAACACAATCATAATCATGATTTCAATAAGCAAGTATGAGAAGTGTTTCTTACAGAAATGAATTTTTACAGGATGCATTTGGAATTAGATTGAAAAATGATTCACAAGATGTATTATAATATAAACAATAAAATGGTAAGATAAATCAAGGCAACAATTTAGTATGGAAATTTGTTTACTTCTAAATGCATTCTTAACACTGGGATTAAGTTTTCAAAAATTAATTCATATGCTTATTTGGAGAATAAGTTATAGACAATCATAATTGTGTTTTTTGGTAACCAACAATCCATTAAGAAATAAGATTGGATATTTTTCTGCAAAAATGAGAAATATGACTCAAAACTTGGAGAGGTCACCTGCTCCTCCTTCAAGTCAATCTGATTCCTTCCAAAATACAAAAAGTAAAATGTCACAAAATGTGAAAAGAAAATGGGACAGAAAGACTTTGCAACAGAATGAAAGCAGAGAAAAAGTCTCACCAGAAAAGGGATGAAGAGACACAAATAGTTTTTTTTGTCATGAGGAGATTATTGGAATTCATGGAAGGTCTACTGTTGCACTAAGAGTCAGATCATGTGATCCTGTTGATAAGTATTTTTTATTAATTTAAAAATTCTTTTATGGGTTTTTTTCCCTAGTTCTAAAAATTTAGAAATATTTATTGCTTTTTGATTATCCAATGCTTTGGATGTAATTCCAAAAACATGCTTGGAGTATGTGGAAATATAGAAGCTTAGGTTTCTCTGCAGTGCTTTATGATGCTTCATGCTCTGAAGTACCGTTCCTGAATTATTTGAATCACTGCAAAACCCTGATACAAGCAACAAAAAATGTTTCTGATGACAACATTTTAGACAACCAATAGCAATATTTAGTTTTGAAACACATAAAAAGTCAACTGAGAAAAAAGATCAGTATTATTCATTGTAGTAATGATTCCTTCTTTCAAGTTGAAAGCACAGCAATGAGTAAGTATTTTTATATATGTAAATAAAATATTTACAGGTCACTGTAGAATCATTAAACAGTTGGGCATTAGGAGGAAAAAAATGTACTTTATTTTTTGGTGTATAAGATGCACTTCCTACCCCCCAAAATACAATGAATTTTGCCAAAGTCCCACTCATCCACCGGCCCCACCCTTTGGCCTCTGCTTCCCAGCAATTTGCTTCCTTGCAACAAACAGCCTGGTCAGCTTCAGCACAGCCTGATTAGCACAAGCAGTTGATTGTCAGTTGGATTGGCCTTCTGACGAGCAGCTGTTTCAGGCTGCAGGGATCGTCATTGCCTATTGCTGCCTCCGCATGCCCCATTTTTGCCCTCTGCATCCTATTTTCAGCCTCTGCATGCCCCATTTTTGGCCCATTCCAATCCCTGCTACTAGAACAGGCTGAAAATGGAGCATGTGGAGGCCAAAAATGGCACATACAGAGAATGACAATGAGGTGTGCAGAGACAGCAATAGGCGAAGGAGATCCTTGCAGCCTAAAACAGCTGATTGTTGGGAGGCAGTTCCAACCGACCATCAGCTGCTTCTGTTAATCAAGCTGTGCTGAAGCTGACCAGGCTGTTTGTTGCAAGGAGGCAAATTGCTGGGAGGCAGAGGCAGATTTTTTTTCTTGTTTTCCTCCCCAAAAGCTAGGTGCATCTTATATTTGGGAGCATCTTATAGTCCGAAAAATATGGTAATTCTGCAGCCCAGCTTTTATAGATCCATGTAATAACCCTATAGGTCCAAATAAATTGTAGAATAAAATCAGTCAAGCAACAGACATTATTAGAAATATCAAAATACATATTATTGTTCTTTCTACTTGTACTGCTTTTGTGAGGTCCACTTCTTTGCACTGCGCTTACCTAGTTTACATTGCAAAGCTTTCACTGCATGAATTAACAACTGTTTTATTTTCTTAATTAGCTTGTTGGAGATGCTGACTAGGTCTCAGAGGTTTCATGCCTAAGAAAAGATTAGGACCTGTTTTTTTAAAAGATTATATATTCAATACCTTCTATATAAAGTTTGTTGATGAATAATCCAGAATAATAGCATAAGGCTTAGCAACCCTTGTGGTAAGAAGAATGCCATTGAATAGGTAATGGGAACAAAATTGATATTTAAACCAATTGTTTGCCTTATTGTTTCTTCAAGGTTAGTGAGGCAAATATTAATAAAATCTAATGTAACAGGTAAGTTAAATAATACAACTTAGGTAAGTTAAATATTTTAAAATTGAATAAAAACAGCAGCTTATGGGCCTCAACGTGAACACTATTTTCCTATCTATTCCTTTATAGGAAATAGTATTTTCTTTCAAAATGGTTACATTGTATAAAGTAATCCCTTATGACTGGTTTATTAGCATCCCAAACAATTGTTCTTTGTCCAAATTATTGTTAAAATATTCATTTAATTCCTTTTTACAGTTCAGAAGAAACCTCAGGAAAAGATACAAAAGATACTAGATGAAATTAGGAAATAGTATTTTGTTTAAAATTATTAAGATATAATTTAACTTGTATTTCATATTTATGCTTGACTGACATTTCTCTACCTTAAGATAGTAGGAACTTTAAGAAAAATTGTTTAAAGAATTGATAAAACATGGTACTTTATAATTACTACAATAAACTGCAAGGAAAATTAGCATTAACACCTTTCACACAATGCAAGATAGCCCAAGGGCAACTCTCCTAAATGCAGC
This sequence comes from Laticauda colubrina, assembly GCA_015471245.1. NCBI lineage: Eukaryota > Metazoa > Chordata > Lepidosauria > Squamata > Elapidae > Laticauda > Laticauda colubrina. The sequence goes on along the minus strand of BLBF01000044.1, from coordinate 16,387,039 downwards.
ATGACAGAATGAATGTGACACAATGTTCAATTAACCTTCTGCTCCTGTAATTTATTTTTGTAGTGGTCAGTTACAAGATTACAAGATTAGTTTACTAATTTTATTATCTGATTCAGTGTCAGGCAGCAGTGGGATAAAACAAATAACAGTTGAAACTGGCAGAGGGGTGCTTCATTTGAAGACTGTTGATGGCATGTGTGCATGAAAAAAAAAGAGGAAGATTTTTTTTTCCTTTAGCAGATTTAATTGCTGTAATCACACTTGCATCTCTGAAGTACCCATCAGACCCAAAGCTTTGGCTTCTTCTGGAGACAATCCACTCTTCAATGTCCTCCTTACTGTGCAATCAGAAACAGAAAGAAAAAGATAGTATGAATGTTCTTAAAGACAAATTGCACAATCCTATAGGGGAACACTCAGCAGTATTATTCTTGCTTTCTTTCATTTGCAGGTGTGAATATATATGACTGTGACAATATTACCACAGACAGAAACGCAAGTACTTTTGTTTACATTTGTACAAAGACAAACCATTATCTTCCTGAATAAAATAACTTATTCATTGTACATATAAATATTTGATATCAAGTCACTGCATAGCAGATAGAATACTATTTATGATAGTTTTATACTTTATTAACATTATTTCTTAATTCCTAGTAAAATTTAATTTTTAGTCCAATGCTAAGCATTTTTAAAATTTTATTTATTACATTTATATGCTGCCCACCTCATCAATAAGGAGACTGAGTCTAGTAATTAAAATAAGATAAATGGATATAGTTATCAGGGAAGTACTGGCCCTTAGATAGCCAGATCCTATGCCGTGAAGGGATTTATAAGTACACCCTGAATTGTATCTAAAAGCTCACTGGCAACTAGTGCAGCTCACACAACAGTGCTACCAGGTGGGCATATTGTGGCATGCCCATTACTTTCTATACCACTTCTGGACTACCTGTAAGCTTTTAATATTATTCAAAGAACATCAGGGCATGGCAATAGTATACTCCTAAGGTGACAAAGGATGAGTGATTGTTTTAAAGGGCTTACAAAATGCCTCTTGACCACAGCTGCTATTCATTCTTCAAGCAGGAGCTGGGAGTCCAAATGATCCTTCAGTGTGCATATAGTCTTGAATAGGGAAGTGCAGTCTTCTCAAGACTAAAGATGGACACTTCTCAAAAGACTAATGAGATGATGTATGTGTGCATCAGTGATGGGGATTCAACATTTTTTACTACTGGTTCTGTGGGCGTGGCTTATTTTGTGGATGTGGCTTGGTGGTCATGTGACTGGGTGGTCATGCTGGGTGGTCATGTGATTGGGTGGGAGTGGCTTGATGTTACTCGTCAAGTGGTGCCTTGCCTATCCTCTCTTCACCTCAAAGAGATACAATTTCCTGCTCTATTTACTACTACTGAACATCCAAAATACACAATTTAATCCTATGTATATATGCTACATGTGTACATACATATTATATAGTATAGTGTGTGTATAGGCACACAAAAAATACATTATCTACTATATATACTATATGTATATCACACACACACACAAATATACACACAGCTCTTCTAAAACTATATAAATTCAACCTTACTGCATTTGGAAAAACATACCCATAGTCCACTTTTGCCATACATTTAACGATAACTTCTATACATTAGAACATTGCCTTCAGATTTACTTTCCTAGCCTGCACATGACTGTTAGACCCAGGAGATGTCATGGATTGAGTAAAATGTACTGAAACTCACTTAACAATGCTCTTGCTTAGCAACCAAAATTTTGGGCTCAATTGTGGTCATAAGTGAAGGACTATCTCTGCCTTCCTCTGCATGGCAGCCTAGTAAACTCCTCTGCCAATTTTCCTCTCTGTCTGGCAGTACGCTTAAGCCAAAAATGAACCAAAACAAAGACTTAAACGGAGGCTAGCAAATCAAAGAAAGCAGACTTTTATTCTTTGATCAAAGTTAAAGATCTGGAAAGAAGTTCCTAGCACATCACAAGAAACATGGGAAGAAAATTCTACAAAATACCTCTCCTTATACCTTTAAGATTCTTAGAATTGAGTAACTGCATTGTAACTTAGATTTATATCTTTCCTGCAAAAGACAAATCTCTTTCCGGCAATGTTTACCTTTCATTATCTCTTCTCCTATTGTCCATCTAATTGATCACAATAGACCACTTAAGGAGGCTATTAATAGCATACTTCAAAGGTGTGGATTCCTCCAAAAGGAGGTACATTACATTCCCAGAGAGGTACATTTCATTCCCAGGGGGTGATGCTGGGATGAAATGTATCAATCCAGGAAAACAGTTGGATTCAGATTGATTTAGATGGAACAATCATGTGTCTTAATAGGAGAGGGATATAATTGATTGCAGGCATATGTTTATAATTGTTTTACAACAAGTGAAAAGTTAAGGAAATCTTTTTTACAACAGTGAGATAGCAAATGCCTATAGAGTAGCTCTCTATTTAATGCTATAATACAGGTGTCCCCAGCCACTGGGCCCCGGACTGGTATCGGTCCGTGGATCATTTTGTACCGGGCCTCAAAGAATGAATAATCATGATTAAAATATATATAAAATATGTTTTGAGTAAAGAAATAGTTAAGAAGCCCTTTACTATTGGGGAAGAATTGATTTTGCTGGTCCTTGAAAAAGTGTTTCTGCGTGAAACTGGTCCCTGGTACAAAAAAGGCTGGGGACCACTGCTATAATATATTTTTCTACATTTCTTTATTGATTAATATCTCCTTCAGCACCAAAAGAATCCAGATTCCAGATGATATAAGGTCTCCTGCTGGAACAGGGTGTTGGACTAAATGGCCTCCAATGTTCCTTCTAACTCTGCTGTTCTATGATTCTGTAAGGATCTCCTGCTGGAGCAAGGAGTTGGACTAGAACAGGTACCTTCAAACTTGACAGCTTTAAGATTGTGGACTTCAATTCCCAGAATTCCTCCTTCAGTCATGTTAGCTCAGGAATTCTGGGAGTTGAAGTCCACAAGTCTTAAACCTGCCAAGTTTAAAGACCCTTGGACTAGAAGATGACCTCCAAGATCTCTTCCAGCCTTAGATTGCTGTGCTGTTTCAAAGAGTCTTCTGAAGCCAGGGTTTGTGTCTTTCCTTCCTCTCCTTTTTTTTTCTCTCCCTCCCCCCTCCTTCCACCTATCTATCTATCCATCCATTCATCCATATATCTCATTCACTTTCTCTTCTCTCCCTCTCTTTCTCTCCCTTCCCTCCATCCCATTTTTCTTTGTCTATCCCTTTTTTTCCTTTCTCTTTTTCTTCCTTTCCCTTTTCTCTTTCTTTTCTCTTCTCTCTTCTGTCTCTCTTTCCCTCCTTCTCTCTTTTTCCCTCTCTTTCTATCCCTTCCCTTCCTCCTTCCCTCTCTCCTTCTAAAGCTAGGAGAGGAGACCCACCTGAAATCCACATAGGCTTCCAAGCACTCATCTGAAACATACAAACAAACAAACAAACAAACAAACACACACACACACACACACACAGAGTCACACATGCTTCTAAGTGCCCAGCAGCATCGCTTGTTACGAGGCCAGTCTCCGGTCCCACATTGCTCGTAAAAGCTGGCAGGCAAGGCAGGGCTTTCTCCCCTCCCGCTTTTGGGGCTGGAAAATTAAAGCGAGGTGCGTGTTGCAGCTGCACACACACACCGTCACCAGCTCTGGCCTAGGCAGCTTTCCCGACTGCCTGAAACCTATGTACCTTCCTCCTGCATCGAAAAAACCACAGGCTGGCTAGAGGCTTCTTGTAGCGACTTTGCTGCGCTTCTTCAATGCACTGCTGCTGTATTTTAGGTGCCAGCCATTCAGGTCCACCCCATTGAGGCTGCTGCACTGAGTGCAGTGGTGCAGCACTCCAAAAGAGGTGGCAGGAGACGACTTTTTTTTGGTTTGCAGCTGCCCCTTTTTCAGCGTAACCGGCCAGCTACTCCCCTCTTCTGCCTGTTTGTTCTGTATGGCCAAGGAGGAGGAGAGCACCCTGGTTGGGGAAGGCTTCCTGTGCTGAAAAAGGGGTGGCTGGATATGTAGCCACCTACAGGTTGGCTGGGCCGGGCTGGAAGATGCCTGTCTGCAGGGAGAAAGAAGAAAGCATGCTCTGGGAGGGCAGACAGGTGGGCGGATGTCCCGGGGCTGCTGCATATGTGCACTGCTTGTGTAGCAGCTGCACACGCAATGCACATGTGCAGCAGACATGGGACATCCGCCCAAGCTGCGCTGTGGCCACTATGTGGTAAGGAAAGCTAGGAGAGCGACTGGGGCAAGTGAGTAACCGGGCAACCAGGTCGGGGGCGTGGCCAGCTAGGGTTGCCACTGGTTCAGCAACCCACGTCAAATCACCACTACCGGTTCACCCGAGCCATTGCGAAGCAGTTAAATACCACCTCTGGTGTGCATGTGAGATGGACATACACACACATGCATGCTCATTGTACATACACTCCCCTTGTGATTTATATTGTGTGAATATATAAATAACTTGCATAAATGAATTCTAAAAATAGATGGTTCAATGAGTGAAGGAAATGTTGATTTCAAAAAGTGAGCATTGACAGTTGTAAACATGCATTTATTTCTCTCAATCATGACTCTTTGGATTTAAAAAAATTGGTATCTCTTCCAGAATGAAAGATATAGTCCAGAGAAAAATATTTTGTGTGTGTATACACACACACACACACAAATTTTTTTCAAAACATATCTAACATTGATAACCTCACAGGAAACAATAATCTCATGTCTTATCTTTAGTGGTGTTATTTCACTAAACAGTTTCACAATTCCTGCTATGATCTTTTTGCATTCATGTGAAATACTTTGTTTAAATATTCATTTTTTTCTGGAAGATCAAGGAAGTTTTTCCATTTCCTTATATGATTGGATTTATAAGCTCTCATCCACCTTTAATCTCTCTTTTGCAGTGTTTGAAAATGGATACCATATTTTTTGGAGTATAAGACGCTCCAAAGTATCCCATTTTCAGCCTCCACATGACCGGTTTTTGCCACGTTCTGGGTGGTGGGCATCAGAATGGGCGGAAAATTTGTTATGCGGAGGCAAAAAATGGGATGTGGAGGCTGAAAATGGGGTTGCAGAACTAGCAATAGGCAATGACAATCCCTGCAGTCTGAAACAGCTGATCATCAGGAAATCTATCCAACTGACAATAAGCTGCTTGTGTTAATCAGGCTGTGCTAAAACTGAAACAGGCTGTTTGCTGCAAGGAGGCAAATGCCAAAAGGTGGGGGCTGGCGGGTGGGTGGGGCTTTGGCAACATTCGCTGTATAAGACGCACAGACATTCGACCCACTTTTGGGGGTGCAAAAAGTGCGTCTTATACTCCAAAAAAATACAGTATGTGTAAATCAATAAATTTATTTTCTGTAAAAACTTCTTGTTCACATATTTCAGTGTTTATAGAAAAATCCAGAGATAAGGAGAGTAAAGGTTAATAGCAGAGCTGATTTTGTAATTCACTAATCTCTTCCCCCTATCGATAGGAAACCATAGCTTAGACCAGGGGTTCCCAACCACCGGTCCCCGGACCGGTACCGGTCCATGGATCATTTTTTACCAGGCTGCAAAGCTTGGGCGCTGCTATCTTGTTTTGACGGCGCTTCTGGGTTTTCGGTTGCTTCCAGGTTTTCAGTTGGACAGTGCTTCCGGGTTTTCAGTTGGAAAGCGGCGTTTGGATGCTGAAGGAATCCTCGCGCCTTAGTTTCGATGAAGGGGGTGGTGGCTCCGAACGAAGAACCATCCCAATGGCCGTGGAGTCTCACGTTACTCAGGTACCGGTCCGTGGAAGAAAGAATAATTGTGAAACCGGACCCTGGTACAAAAAAGGATGGGGACCACTGGCTTAGACCATATAGATTTGTAGTTTGACAGGTCACAACCCTACTGTAATGCTTTTAGAAATATCCATTTTATCAATCTGTAACAATTGAGCAATGGTAATTCAAATGCGTAAAAACTGATACATGGTTTTTGTAGCCAGGCTGGCTGCTATTTTGCTGGTGTAAGTTGGCACAATGTGCGAAGAAGAAACTTAGGTTTGGTCTTGCCATGTAGCTGTGCTGTCTTGAAGGCTGATCAGCTGCTAGCCAAGATTGCTCTGAGGCCTATGTAGGGACCACTCCCACTGGTCAACTTTTAGGTATAGGTGTTGGATACTAAAGCCCTGGAGAGCACACTCACTGGGGGATATACTGCCAGTTTGAGCCATAAAAGAAGAGGAAGAACAGATACTCAGACAATGGGGACATGTTGCCACATTGAGACTTTGCTGCTATGAAGCATCAAGACAAAAAATGCTTTTGGAAAGACTGCAGGAAGTTGGTTGCTGGAGAGACATGATTATGAGTATGCTGTTGGACTGTGTGGGGGTTGATCCCTGGTCCCAGATGGAGATGAAAAGTAAGAGGTCAGCTGGAGGCTTCCCTAAGAGAGAACAGAGGTCCCAAGCAAGACATACTTCACTACAAGTCCAGGAACAAAAAGAGCTGACTATGTGCAGACAGAAACCTGGAACTTCAAAGAAACCCCACATTTGGAAGTGCTGGGCAAAAACCGAAAGGGGAGATGCATTGTAGGAAACAAATAACAATGATTTCTTTATTGACACATTTCTTTGTTCAAGAGATACAGCAGGATGTACTAGTTAAGATTTTGAACTTACACTGAACTTTATCCTTAACACAACCTTCCTCTCAGAGTTGCTATAGGAAAAAATATATAAAAAGAGCTCCTTATGTAACCCACCTTGGCTTTTACAGGGAATATAAAGCTAACAAACAAAAGTTCTCTTCTCAGGCACTGACTAAGGGAAAGACGCTAGGAAATACTGTTTTGACCTAGGAGGCAAGGTTTCTTTTACTCAACCAAATTGCCTACCTGTTGTAGATGGAAGAAGAATAAAAATGTCTGCTATTTTGTTTTGTTTATAGATAATGAATACTAGTTGAGCTTACTTGACTTCCTGTTTGCTCTTGATCGCTTCCTTTCTTTGGGCACTACACGCTGAGTTGGTACTTGTGTGGCAGACTTGACAATACGATCCATTATTTCATCTGCTGCACTGTCTGTAGCATTAGTCAAATCATCGTTGCTAGGGTTCCATGAATTTGCATTGCCTGAAACTATAAATCAAAATAGTTAATGATATTAATTGTTAATAGTTTATGATATCTTCAACATGGCTATATATTAGACAGTCATTCCCCATTGGGGGCCATAAGTCATAATCTGTGCCTTTTAAGGAATTACAAAGCAGTAAGAAAGATAAATTCTGAGTTTGTAAGAAACACCACCATCAAATAGTAAATGATATTGCAGTGGTTAAACTGTAGTACTGGAAGCAAATTCTGCCCAGAGGCCAGAATTCTATTCTGACAGAACTCCAGTTTACTACTGTTCTATCCTTCCGAGGCCGGTAAAATGTACCAATGACCCAATATACCATTATATTGGGCTTCTACCTTCAGAATTATCAGTCAACTGCCCATATAAAATATTCCAGAAAAAAATGGTTTTAAGCCATCATTTGAGTAGTATTTGTAATATTGTATAGTATAGAAAATCTTACATAATCAGAGGTTTTTAACTATTTTGTGCCATGATTTATTCTGATTTCTCTGGAGAAACCTATGAACTATGAACCTTTTCCAGAAAATGTATTTAAATGCATAACATAAAATAGTAAAAAGAAAGGTATAATTTTGTCCTCATCTATGTTCACTGAAATTTGTGGTCCTCAGGTTAATATATAATGTATCATACTGAATAAATTGGAACTGACCTTCTATAAATCTGAATTCCAATTATATTCATTACTCAATTTATGTATTATAATACACACACATATATAATACATATACACATATATGTATTATACACCACGCACATGTGTATATATATATATGTGTGTGTGTGTGTTTGTGTGTGTTGTATATGTGTGTGTATATACACAGACACACAAACACACTGAATTATTGGAACTGGTCTTCTATAAATCTACATCACAATTATATTATATCAAAATTATATTAATTTATGTATAATAATAATACATATACACATAAGATTGAATAATATTAAGTGACAAGATTATTTTGTAAAATTGCAGAAGATAGACCAACTTTAATGTAGCGACGATTTCCCTGCCTCATGATTCGACAATCAAGTGCTTAGAAATAATAGGAGTCAGTAGAAACATCGGAAACTTTGTGTAAAAATCAAGGGAAGAATGGAAGACATGGTTGTGATCAATGGTTTGGAAGAGATTAATATCAAGAGAGGAATATTTCAAGAAGATTTACTTTCACTGCTAATGTTTGTCATTGCACTGATTCTTCTGCCAACCATATTGATTAAATCAATACATAGCTATCAAACATCAAAAACATTTTTTTAATGTTATACAAAAGCCCAAGAAATCAAATACTTGATAATGAAGGATCCAGCAAAGGGGGAATCATCAGGCAACTATATTACAAGCTTATCAACAATTTTCAAATTGCTAACTGGAATGGACGCTAAATGAAAACCTGAGCAGAAGGAAAACTGCCCAAACAGCAGAGAAATTAAAGATCAACTCCTAATTGACAAGATCATTCTGGAAAACTGCAGCAGAACTCAATGTATCATGGATTGGTTATAGGAAAGCATTTGACTCCCTGCCAAATGATGGATAATCAGTCTAGAAATAATAGGAGTCAGTAGAAACATCAGAAGTTTTGTGCAAACATTGATGGCACGATGAAAAACATAATTACTGGTCAATTATGATAGGTTGGGAGATCAAGAGAATGAAGACCTTAAAAATCCAATGGAGGCAATACCGTACCATCAAGGCAATTAATACCTAGGCAATTCCAATCATTGGATACACAGCTAGAAAGAGTGGGCTCAAGTTTGGTAAATGTTCTGCATAGAAAGACCAGAAAAATAATGACATAATGAATGATGCCCTTGACCCATCTGGGTTATTTGAAACATTCCATGCCTACCTATTTTCATTGGTAAACAGAGTCTGTCAACATCACTATATATCAATATTAAGATAGGCACCTTGGTTGCAATCCCAAAACAATTGTAACATCTCTTGAACACAATAGACATTGACAAAATTGTCAATTGCAAAAAGGCAGCTTTTACTTGGAACAGCCCACATCCTGTGACGATATCTGTAACACCATCAAATAGCCACATCTGCTTATTTTAGGTCCTTGGGAAAGATTTGAAAGATGGAGAGAATTTCCAAATCCAGCCTAAAACTTTGATTGTGTGACAAATAATAATAATGAAAACAGAGTTAATCTCCCCACATAAATCCAAACTATTCACCTTGATTGGCCCTGGATCGAGTGCGTATTCCTAACGCAATGTTCTCTCCAGTTGGAGATGATATCTTCAGAACAGCTTTCATGTTCTCATGTTCTACAGCATCTTCAGCATCTTGGAGCCCTTGCAGTTGATTATGAGGTGTTGGAGAGCTACTAGAGAATTTTCCAGACTGTAAAAAAAGGAAAAGTAATAATCATTTTTAGATTTAATTCTTCAGTTCTAGATCAATAAAGAGGTCAATCCTTGGTAGATTTTATTTATGCTTAATTTCTAGAAATATAATTTCTTTCTTTCTTTTTAATAATTTTTAAATTTTATTTCTTAAAATACAAACTTCAAGTGAAAAAAGGGAAACAATAACAAAACAAAAACTAAACAAGACAAAAGGTGCATAAAATGCATATATTATCCCAATAATAATACTTTTCCCAAAGGAGATATTCAGCAGGTTCTGACCAGTTCTGGATAACTGGTAGTGGAAATTTTGAGTAGTTTGGAGAACTAGTAAATACCACCTCTGACTGGAGATTTTACAGTATCCTTTCCCTACCATGTCTACCAAGCCATGCCCAAAGAACCGGTAGTAAAAAAATTTGAATCCCACCACTGAATTTTCCCCTTAAAAACAGATCTATAATTTAAAACTTATACAGCTCTATTTGCCTAATTATATTAACTTACCATCTGTTTATTATAAAAAAAACCCGTTAATAGGTAAAGCCTATTACAAAAATAAACTTCAAAGCCTCCTATTGATAATCTATTATGATATTCCATAGGCAGAAACTCCACAACGGCTTCTAAACTATCATAAACCATTGCAGTTCCTATATCTAATCTGTCCAGAATCGAATATATTCAACTGATTCTTACTAATAAAGCCTTTCCTTAAAATTATAATTGGGATCTTTTCCAACAATTGCAAGTCTTAGTTCTCTTTGGTGGATATCTTCACAGCATTTCAGAAGCTTTTGTGCAAATTGAACCAAAATATTTCTTAACAGTTGTCTTCTGATTGAATATGAGTCTATTCCACAATTTTCATTAGTTTTCTTAAGAAAGTTCAGTTCATCATTGATCCATTCTTCCCTCACTCTCTTAAATTCATGCCCTTTTCAGCCTTCTCCAACATGCCTGAAATTCTCAAAGCTCCTTCTCTTTCAATTCTGTCAACAACAAACTGACTTCTAATCCACCCAATTGCAAGTCTGATTTAACTGCTGTTTCCTATATCTGAATATTATCAGGTTGAGTTATGACTGTTGTTAAATCATCAGATCTTTAATCTAAATTTTCATTCAGAGCCTATAAATTGAAAAGTATACATTTTTTCAAACAATGAGATAGGCAGTGATGGAAAGAAAGATAACCTCAGATTAAAGGAGATATCAGAAGCATGTCCAGATTCAGCCATAAAGGACTCAAATGCCTATACACAAACCCTCAAAGTTTGGAGAACAAACAATACTGGTACTTGAAGTACTAGTACACAAGGGCAAGTATGATATAGTTATTGTTATCAAAACTTGGTGGGATGAAATGCATGATTGGAATATATTGATGAAAGGCAATTTTTTTTGGCTGTATTATAGAATATATAACAAATAGCAAAAACTTTTGGAAAAAAATTACAAACTGACAATGGCTACTGTATATAAGGAAAATCTTTATAAAATGTTTTACAGGTGGCATTTGCCACCAGCAAGATTAGCAAAAATGTTTAAAAATATGTCCGCCAAATGTTGAAATTCGAACCAGAGCACAGGTACTTATTGTTATATGTGATAGACATGTGTGAAAGCAAGAAAATATTGGACAAAAATACACACATGGCTGGAAAAGATGATTAAGCACCATATAGATTTAAAACCAGAAATATTTTTCTTAGATATAATTTCAGAAAGTTGTGATAAAGGGACTATATATTTAATACTACATGTATTGACAGTGGCGAGAATTGTATCTGAACAATATTGAAAAAATGAGAACACCCCACCAGATGAAGACATAATTTGGAAAATACTGGACTCTGCAGAGATGGATAGACTGACCTTAAAAATAAAAGAGACACAGAGTATTATTCAAAATGGAATAGATTATATAAATGGATAGAGATAAGAGGTAAAAGTTAGATGAAGAAAGATCACTGTTATATGAATGTAAAATGTGAATGTTGTCTATAACGTAAGTATGTTAGTATAAAAAGAGAGGAAAGCTGGTCATTGATTTGAGGGGTTGACAAACCAATGCAAGTACCACAGTGGTCCTGTAATGTCCATAGAGATATGTGAGAAACAGATTACAGAGGCAGCAAGCAGAGTGTATACATATGAGAAACATGAGGGTTATATTAGAGGCCAAGAAGCAAGTTGGTGGCTGATGTTGAAGAATGAATCAAAACAAGACTTGATGAAACTCGCTAAAACATTTTTGTAACACAGATAATTGCTTTCTGATATTAAGCCCATGTCCCACTGCACCAACGGATGCAAAGAGGATGTAAAACGGACAAAAAAGCTTGCCATCCATTGGAAAATGCGATGCATCCGTTGTGTACTCACTGCATATGTGTTTCATACGCTCTATCCGTCAAGCATCCGTCCACTGCGATTTCATCCGCGCAAGAAGTTTTGAGCTGCACAAAACTTTTTGAGCGAATGAACTTTCCGCTGCATACAATGTACATCCGCGACACATATGGGCAACAAACGTTCTACATCCATTGTCATCCGTTAAACGTCCGCTGAATCCTCTCGGCATCCTCTGGAAATCCTCGCAACTCACATCTCCTGCAGCTGAAAACGGAAAGAGGAAGGAAGTGGAAGGTACACGGAACGTCCACACAGCGTTAGTAGCACGGACATAGAAAGGATGTAAGCGGATGCATCTTGTATATAAAACATTAAAACGGACAAAAAGTTTGTATATGGGATGTATCTCGGATATTTAGGATGTCTGGAGTATGCCTAGAGTATGTGGAAGGACACCTAGCGGAAAACCAACATTTCCTACAAAAAGGGGGAGGAAATCACCTGGATCTCACAATCAGTCCAGCAGCCGTGGTGTACAGACCTCTTCACCCTTGCTCTTGCTCTTCCACACCATCTATTGATCTCCACCATGGATCATAACACAGTCCTTATGGTAGCTGCGATCATTCAATACCAGAACCAAGCCCTGTTCAGACTGTTTCACCTTTTCTATGCAAGGAGAAGAAGGAGACGTCCAAGACCTGTGTGGGTCCGACGATGGATTGGGAGAAGAGTGGAGTTTGGACTGCATGACAAGCTGATGGTGGAGCTGAGGAATGAAGACCCTCGTGCATTCCAGCACTTCATGAGATGCCACCAGCCATGTTTGACGACATTGTAGAGCGTCTGAGACACAGGTTGACCAAGCCGAGCACCAGTTTCTGTCCCAACCTGGACCCTGGACTAAAGGTGGCACTGACTCTACGCCACCTGGCCTCTGGAACCACATACAGAAACATGCAGTATGCCTGGTGCCGCACAACACCATCAGCAAAGTGGTCAGAGAAGTGGTGCAGGCCATCATCGAAGAATACCTGGAGGAGCTCCTCCAGTGTCCCATCACTGAAGAAGGCTGGAGGAAAGTTGCAGAACAGTGGTATCAGAGATGGAACTTTCCCCACACCGTTGGAGCCATAGATGGGAAGCACGTGGCCTGCAAACTCCAGCCAACTCAGGGTCCTCTTATTACAACTACAAGGGCTTCTTCAGTATCATCCTCTTTGCCATGGTTGATGCTGACTACAAGTTCATGTACATCGATGCTTCAGGCAACAGGTCAGCTTCAGATAGCCAGGTATACAATGCCAGTGACCTCAAGGATGGGCTGGAACGCAACCTCATTATGGGTTTTCCAGATCCAGAACCCCTATCCAATGACACACAAGATGTGCCCTACTTCATTGTGGGGGATGACGCCTTCTCCCTCAGAACCTACCTCATGAAGCCCTACACTTCAAGATACCTCACCCGTGAAGAGAGGATCTTCAACTACAGGCTGTCCAGGGCAAGGTGGGTGGTGGAGAACGCCTTTGGCATCTTGGCCAACAGGTTCCAGGTACTTCTCACCACCATGCAGCATCACCCACAGACTGTGAGGAGCATCGTGGAAGCTTGCTGCATCCTGCACAATCTCATGCGCACCCGCTACCCAGTGTTGCAGAACAGGCTTGTGGACCATCAACAAGGGAATGGGGATATGGAGCCTGGTGAATGGAGGCAAGGACGAAACCTGATAGACACTGTGGATGTACAAGGCCCCAACAGAGCTTCACGTGAAGGGAAGTAGCAGCGCAACCTCCTGAAACACTGGTGAAACTCCCCAGCTGGAGCGGTGGAGTGGCAAGACAGGATGATAGATGGTTAATGGATGCTTCCTTGAGCCTGTCTCATAACACTGATGAGATTGTGCCATGTATGTTGAGTGGCCCTACAATGAACAGGGCATTTAATAAAGAGCTTTGTTTATGTTGAAATGTGTTGATCAATGAATAAATTGTTATTGATAATAAAGGGCCATATGTGTGGCAGCTGGGAGGGTGGACCATACAGTCCCACTATGCTTGCACTGGAGGTTTATCTATCCCACAGCTATCCTTACCTATCCCACAGCTATCCTTACCCATCCCACAAGCATGCAAAGGCTTAACCATTTTTTGAAAGTTTTCACCAACACTTCATTAAGTAAATAAAATGAACCAAGTGTGTGAAGCAAAGGTAACCTTTATTAATAACTGTCTTAAGTAAACTGTATGACTTTATTAAAAAAGCAAAATGAACCAAGTAAAGTGTCTTTACGCAAAGATAAAGTGAACAGGTAATAATTCAGTCTCTGGCACTATTCTCAGTCACTCTGAGGCTTGTCCATGGTCTCAGCTGTCAAGCGGCCAGGGACTGTGGAGGTGGTTGTGGCTGGAGTACTGGTCTGAGGCGCCATTGGGGTGCCTGGCCCCGAGAGTACAACAGGGGATGGTGTGTTCAGGAAGCTCTCAGACAGCTGACTCAGTCCCGTGAGGTTGAGAGGCCCTTCATCAAGGACCGGGGTTGTCAGGCACAAGACTGAAGACAAATTTCTGTTGAGGGGCTTGGCTGTGGGGTGGAGGAAGGAGGAGTGTAGTGGGGCTGTCTGGTCTGTAGCTGGGCGAGGTGAGGCATCTGTGGCGTGCAATGAACCTGGGCCTGGACTGGGAAGGGCTGCCTCTGTTGTGGGAAGTCCTGGTACTTGTAGCCTTGGGAGGTGAGGGGCTGTTGAAAGCCATGGAAGGGCTGTGACATCACCTGGGGTGGAGGAGCAGACCTGGACTGAATCAGAGCAGGTTCAGCTGGGCCTGGAGGGTTGTGCAGAAATGCTGTGATCTTCTGCTTCATCACCTGGTACTGGGCCTTGGGCAGGTTCATGAGGGTCCGGCTCACGTACGTGATGAAGGGCTTCTGGTTCGAGGATGGTATGTCGCTGTGGACCAGCTGAGAGAGAAGATCTGTGCTGGTTTTGATTGTGTCCCTGATCTCCAGCAGGACAGTGTGGCTCTGGCCCTCCAGTCTGCCTCTGCCTCTCTGCCTGCTTTCTGTGGAGGTGGAGCTGGGTGTGGGTGTGGGTTGGTCTCTGATGGCTGCCGCTTCTTCCTCCATTTGTGACAGGGGATCCTCCACGTCCTCTGGCATGGGGAGTGGTGTCTCTGCCATGGGGCCCTCCGAAGACCCCTGCCTGTCTCCTGGCTGGAAGAGGACTGGCTGTCTGTGGGCTGTCTGAGGGAGAGGGTTGTCAGAGGGGCTGCTCCTTGGTGGCGGACCTCACCCTCCAGGAAGCTGCATTTGGCCATGACGTACATCTCCCGGTCAGTGATCTTGACAGCGGCCTGGCCAGATTTCTTGCGGTGTAGCTTGCCATACCAGGTGTGCATGTGCTTCCACCATCCAAGGAGTAGGTCTGAAGTGTAGCCCAGGCTCTCTGTCTTGTCTCTCCAAACTGCCTGCTTCCTCTTGGTGTCGCAATAGAGTCTGTGGCCCTTTCTCCACAGGTATTCGTTCTCCCTCAGCCATTCCAGCACCTCCTCCTCATGCTCCTCGGAAAGGATGTACTGTTTCCTCTCTCCCTTCTCCTTCCCTTGCCTCTTCCTCCCTCTGGCAGGGGCTTGAGCAGCAGGGCCTTCAGGGGCTTGAGCAGCAGGGCTTTGAGGGCCTTGGGGCTGGTCCACCACAGCAGCAGCAGTAGCAGTAGCAGCAGCAGTAGCAGCAGCAGTAGCAGCAGCAGCAGAAGGAGAAGCACCAGCAGCAGCAACACCAGCAGCACCAGCAGCAGCAGAAGCACCAGCAGCAGCAGCAGAAGCACCAGCAGCTTCAGAGTCAGTGCCAGGGGGTGGGATGGTGGTTCTGTCCTTCTTGCCAGGGCTGGCAGGAGTAGGCATAGGCTTTCTCTTCTTCCCTGACTGACAAACTGTGGTGTTATTCATAGATGTCTTTGGCAGCATGTCTTTCCTCTGAATGCTGACTGCTTGCGAGCTGCATCTTTTATATCCGCGGAGCTGACGCAATTCATACTCCCCGCATGCACAGTGAACGCTTTGCATCCGCTATGCATCCGCTATTCATCCTATAGGCGTCCATGGTATGCAAGTAATGGGCAGTAGAGAGAAAGCAGAGCTTCTTAATTCATTCTTTGCATTTGTCTTCATGCAAAAAAATACAGCCCAACTTATCAAAACATAATCGCAAAAGATAGATTAGGAAAAGAAATTAAAATAAAAAAGAAAATGACAAGAGAACACCAGTCCACTCTAGATCACTGGGACCTGATGGATTACATCCCAGAGGTCTCAGGGAACTGGCAGTTGTGATCTTGGAACCATTGAACCATTTTGTTTGAAAGATCCTGGAGCATCAGGGAACTACCACAGGACTAGGAAAGAGCTGATTCCAAATTCAAAAAAGGGAAAAAAGCAGCCCAGACCAATCATAACTCAATATTTGAGAAGAAACTGGAAAAGATAATCAAGCAACAGAACTGCAAAAACCTAGAAGTAAGCAGAGTTATACCGGAAGCCAACATGAGTTTGTCCAAAACAGATCATGTCAAACAAATCTTATTTCATTCTTTGAAAAAGTGACTAAATTAACGGATCAGCAAAATGCTGTGAACATAATACACTTGGATTTCAGGAAGACATTTGACAAAGAAGACCACAACCCACTTCTTAGTAAGTGGAAAAAAATGTGGAATAGGCAGCATTACCACTAAACAGATTTGTACTGGCTGGCAAATTGCACTCAATATGTAGTTCTTAATGGAACTACAACTATATGAAGGGAGGTAAGCAGTAGGATACCCCAAGGTTCTGTCTTAGTTCTGTCCTAGTCTCTTCAATAGCTTCATTTATATGAGAAAATAGAAAGGGAACTCATCAAATTTGCAGACAAGACCAAGTTGGCAGGAATACCCAACAGATAGGTTTAAGATCCAGATGGAAAATTGGAACCTATCTAACAAAATGAAATTCAGGGCAGAGAAAAGTAATATGTTACACTTAGGAAACAAAATGAAAGTTGGCAGTAAATGCAAGAGGAATCTTGGACTCTTGGTGGACAATCACTTAAAGTGTTTCAAGCAAGTACATGTGAACCTTATAGTATTTAGAAGCTATTTGCAGTATTGATGCAAAATTTAAAACATTAAAAATTCCTATAATATATGGAAATAACTGCTAATCTGAAATATATCTAAGGAAAAAAAACTACCTTTGGAAAGATCTACCTCAGTTTTAGACCCTAAATAAGCAGAATACAAGGAGCAGAAAAATGACTCATTCAGAGTTATCAAAGCAAAGTTATCTCAAGGCATTTCTGTTCTTATTCAAGCGGAAATGATGCTGAGATCCTCTATAATTACTTATATTGCGCAGAAGCTGAGTGAAAGAAAGCAAAGGTGGAACACGAAATAATACAAAGATAATATATACAACCTGATGAATTCCTTCACAATGTTAAATATCTCCAATAAAATATATTTGTGCAGTCCATTTCTTGCTTCTGGTGTTTGTGTTTGTTTGTCTCCCGTGACAAACATGATATGAAGAGAAAAGATAACTGGTATTTGATGTTAGCTGTTTTTCTACCTGTTTTTCTACTTCAGATTATCTTCTGAACTTGTCATAACAACCTCTTTTCTTCTAATAATATAACCAGGCCTTGTTTAGCAAACTACTTTAGTTAGTGAACATTTTCAAAATACGCTTCTAACTTTGTGAAAAAATTCACAAAATTTTTGAATCTGGTCACAAACACATACTCAGATGGCGATCAAAGACAACTATTGACCCAGAAATTCCTGAAGATGAAACATTAGAAGACAAAGAAATTGCCAAAATTATGGAACAAATTATAGTAATGATCAGGTGCTCTATTGTATCCCTGGCATCATTAAACATAAAAATTTTATCCAAATGATGTGGTAGCAACCAGTGATTTTCACAGTGGTTCTCTCATTCATGAGCATCTATGGTAGCAAACTAAGTTTCTTAACAAGCATGTCACCAGAAAAGATTGCAGTGGCCAAAGGTGGACTGCCTACACAGTATTTGATGGTCATAATTTCTACAATGCAATGTGAAATTTAGGATTAACAATCTTTGTGGCAAATGGGCATAAATGCTTAGACTTGCCATGCTTTTTTAGATAACCAATTAGTCATCATGCTGAAAGAAAAAGTGCCAGATAGGTAGTTCTCAAGTTGTGACCACATCTTAACCCAAAATTTCCATCGCTAAGCAAGACAGTTGTTAAATGAGTTTTACCCCATTTTATGATCTTTTTGCCATAGTTTTTTTCAGTTTGTTAGTTAACCATGCGGACATTAAGCAAATCTATCTTTCCCCATTGATTTTGCTTCTTGGAAGCCAGCTGGGAAGTTTACAAATGGTGATGACATGAGACAATGAGACAATGCAACTATCATAAATATATGCCAGTTGCCAAGTGCCCAAATTTTGATGATGTGGATATGGGGATATTGGAATGGACATAAGTATGAAAAATAGTTATGAAAATACAGAGCTGCAGATGTAAGAATTCCAGCCACAAAGCATGATAATGAAGCATTCCCATGGAACTGCCTTTGTCATCAATAGTTCTCACAGCAATCAGTTTTGAACAGAACATGCTTTTGTCAGAACCATACCTCAATGTCATCTTCTTCATCTGTCTACCAGTGGAACAAGGAATAGAACAGCAGCATTAGGTAAGGTATAATGTCAACATACTAGCTGTCAAAAAAACTACGACTCTACTTCTGTATTATAGACAAAATATGTATAAAAATCAAGTATTAATGTGCATCTTTCATGAAAATAAAAATTCCAAATTTTATATTATGGGAATGTTGTTTCAATAATAAATTACACTGGAGCCTTGTCTGCAATTTATCGTCACGTTCTCCAACATATTCCATAGATAAAGATATCTACAGAATATGCTGGAGGTCAATTAAAGGTCAGATAAATCAATTAAATTTTCCTCTCCATTTTCCTTGTTATTTTCTTTCTTGAAATCTTCATTATTACTGAGGCCAACAGCCATTCTGAGTTTTTCTGGAACACTCTGCATTCTGTCAAACCCTTTTTCTGGAAATTCAAAGTGGCAAACAAAGCATTTCCTAACAAGTCTGTGAGTTAAAAGTGTGAGTAAAACTATTGTCCTGAAATCACCAAGAAACTGTTTTTGATTGAAAATGGACATAAAATAGGAATTTCCCAATCTAAACTCAGGATTTTAATTAAAATGAATGTTGTCACATTTATATAGTATTTTGGATTTCTGTAAACTTCAACAGTCATATGAGAATAATAGAATAGCAGAGTTGGAAGGGACCTTGGAGGTCTTCTAGTCCAATCCCTTGTTCAAGCAGGAGGCCCTATATTATTTCAAATGGCTATCCAGTCTCTTCTTGACAACCTCCAGTTGTGGAGCACCAACAATTTCTGGAGGCAACCTGTTCCATCGGTTAATTGTTCTGTCAGGAAGTTTCTTAATTCTAAGTTGGATCTCTTTTTTGATAAGCTCCTCTCCATTACTTCTTGTCCTTTATGAGTGTTTATGTTATTTTTATTTATTAGATTTATAAGCTGTTTAATTCCTGTAAATTGAAAAAGAATAATAAAATATCACAATACATAAATATTAGTATTAAAATATAGAACATAAAAAGGTGATCAAGCACCGTAATAAAAATAACTGAAAGGACCATTCAATTGTCCTGTAATCCTAGAAAAAGAGCTAGAACTTAACAGCATTCACAAAGGCAAGCGAACTTGGGGTTTGTGGGGAGGGGGAGGGAGGGATGAAATAGTATGTTCCAGAGAATAGGCAACCTTTTATAGTGGAATGTTGAGGAAGACTATGAAGCATGGGGTGAAGAAATGCTACCCAGGGATAGAGAGGGCACAGCCCCGAGCTAAATATTGGGTGGAAAAAGAGTCTAAGTCCTTCTGTAGTTTCTCAAGCTGCAAAGGATATTGCTAGAGATGTATACTTCCTTATTTGCAAAATTGATGTTAGTCTTCCTGGTCGACAAGATAGGAAAAACGACCAGATATGTTTAATCTATGTTCTTGCAAGGCTACATTTGCAGAATATTTATGTAAACCTGATTTTACCATTACATCGGAAATTAATAAACGGAAATTAAACGGAAATTAAAGTTGTGAAAAAGATAAAGTATTTGGGAGTGATTCTTATGAATGAAAATTCTAGTTTATAGAAAAATATGTTAAAATGTGGAAGGAGATAAAATTGTATTTACACAGGTGGGAAAAATTAGATTTCTCATTAATGGGAAGAATTTTACAAGAATATTCCTAGAATATTATTTCTTTTCCAGAGTATTGATTTAAAATTCTTCTTTTAAATAGTGGCAGAAAGATATATCCAAATTTATTTGGCAAAATAAAAAAACCAAGAATTAAATATAAATGTATTAAATTACATGCATATTAAATATAGTAGTATATGGTTAACAAAGAGCTTTGAAGATTAGTTTTACCTTTGGGGTTACCTGTTGACTGCTTTTTTCTATATATAGCGAACTGATGTTGGGTCGATTGAATTGATAGATAAATAAATCTATCAATTGAATTGATAGATAAATTTTCACATCAGAGATATTATTTATTAATATGGGTGGGAAAGTTAATTAATGGTAGTCCTATTATATATAGTAGGAGAACACCCCTTTTCATATATTTTTCAGCAGTGTGAATCGTAAATATGTGTTATTTGCTTTTTTTCCTTTTAGTACATTGTTTTTTATTTTTATTAGCTGACGGTTGTTAATTTCTTCTTCTTGTCTTTATTTTCTTTTTTTTAACTTTGAAAATTAAAAAAAAATGTAAAAAAGAAAAAGCTCAAGCTAGTTAACTTTTGTCTCCCATACCTTTGTTTCATACTGGATACACAACATCTATTTAGTTTTCATTTGCTATCTCTCTTTTATATGCTTGTATTTCTCATCTTCCTATCTTTCTCTACAGAGAAAAGATAATATGTCTGGTACTTTTCTCTAGAACAGAAAGTAGATGAAAGACGTTTGACCATAAAGTTAGCCAAAACAAAATATTGAGACATCAATTCCCTTGCATTGTGATAATAAGAAAAATAGTTTTATTAACTATTGTTACCTTAAATCTAAGATTTAATAAACATTTATTTAAATATTTCCTGTCATTTCCCAAATTTATTCTAGAAACTTTTACCATGTCAGATAAAACCTAGTAAGATTTGTCTTCCTGCAGAATAATAAAAAGTTTAGGTCTACAATGGCATTGATGTTGAACACTTATTGTATGATACCTATTTTACCCATGGGAATACGATAATAAAGATTGTCCTGAGCTATCAACTCATTATCATCTTGTAATAACCATATACAGTGGAATCTTGGGTTGCAACTCTAATCCACTCTAGGACTATGGTCACGACCCGATTTGGTTGTGAAACCCGTCTGTGCATGCATGTACAAAGAAAATGGTGCCAAAGGGGAAATTGGCACAGAAAGGGAATCTTTTCACACCGATGTTCGCCACCCGATTTTTGAATTGTAACCCAATTCAAAAATTGGGTGGATTTTTTGGTCGTTACCTGATTTGGTCGTGAACAGAAGTGTTCATGACCCAAGGCTCCAGTGTAAATTGATTTTTTCCATGATAATCTCTCCATAATCCGCTCTGTCAGATCTTCTAATGGTGCATTCAACATCATTGTAACTGAGTGCATCCACTTAATTGTTGGTCATTTTTTTTTTCCTTCCACTTTTCCAACATTAGAGATTTCTCCAGAAAGCTAGTTTTTTGCATAGTGTGTTCAAAAGAGGATAATTTGAGCCTTATCATCTGTGCCACAAGTGAGAACTCTTATCTTGATTTGTTTGATGATCAGTTTATATTCTTGGCTGTCTGTGATATTCTCAGAAATAATCTCTAACACCAAAATTCATAGTATCAATATGCTTCTTCAAAGTCCAACTTTTGCTTCCACACAGTGTCATACAGAATACCATAGCTAGCATGATCCTCTTTTTTGTAGGTCTAGTATGACACATTACAACATTTGAACACCTTTTGCAAGGCCCTTATGGCTGTCTTCCATAAACTGCTTATTAATTTACTCTTGAAGGTTGATCATAAAAGACAGAAACTGTCTGCCACTTTGATACCTTCATTGGCAATTATAAGGCTGATTATGTACCTTTTAATATTAGTTTTATTTTCTTTACCTTTAACTTAATCTCAATTTTTCAATGTACTGCTTGACTTTTATTACTAGCATTTGCAGATCCTTATTCTTTCAGTTATCAGATTCAAGACATAGAACCCAGAATAATAGGGTCAGAAGGGTCTTCTAGTCCAATTCCTTACTTGAGCATGATATTCTATTTTGGAGAAATGGATGTCCAACTGTCTCCAAGTTGATGTTTGCATACTGTGCTTCCTGCACATCTTAAATAACTGATCAGCAAAAAGTTAATCTGTTTCCTCTGCTTGATTGAAAGATCTGCAATATACACTTAGGGCAATATCATCCCCCCCCTTTTACATTAATTCAAATGATTTAAAGGAAGTGTTCATTGTTGTTTTTTGCATTTCTGCGTAAGTACAAGTATAATTATTTCTTACATATAATGCAACTGCACCGCCTATTGTTTTAATATTTATCCCAATATTTTCAGGAAGGCTTTCCTCCCTAGTATTGAGTATTGCTGTGGAGCATAATAATTCCTTATATATCACACACACACACACCCCATTTTGTTGGGGCTTTGAATAATTTAAATCATGACAAGTATGTTCTGATCAAGGTTTCATCCTACCAACTTTCAGCAATGACAATAAAGTCAACCTGCCCTCATATACCAGGGCTTCAAATTTATCCTGTTTGTTTCTCATACTTTGAGCATCAGAGTATGGGCATCTCAGTTCTTTTTGACTGATTTTACATCTCTTGTTTTATACCTGATTTCTCCTTCCTTCTCTTCATTTGGTCTTGAGGTTTATTCATGGGATTGGAAGGTCTCCCTTCGCTTTCCAGTTTTAGTTCAAAGTCCTTCAGATATGATGATCCAGAACCACATTCTTCCTGGTTCTTGTGAAATGTAGTCTGCACCCATGGTCTACTAATCCAAAGTTCTCTTGAAAGCACTATTATTTACTTATAAAATCCACAATTTCCTTCTTTTGGGAGTATGGGAGAAAACACCATTCAGGGTCCAAACTGTTTGGCTTTCAGGCCTGGCTGCTCATTCTCTTGCTATTTTTTCCAACTTTTCAAGAATCTCATTTTAATAAGCACATTCCATAGTGGGACAAAACTGACACTATTGAAGACTTATAACCACTGAACTATTGTGATTTCTCTTTGGCTTTCTCAATGACAGGCAAAATGCCTCATGTTCCCTGAGCTTTTCTAAAGCTAGCTTGACTATCTGGCATCACCTTTTCCCTGTGGAGCTCTAATTGGATAATCCTAAGCATGGGGCTAGTAAGACTTGGTCAGTTAAAATGCCATGGAACTTAGTAGATATATTTACAGAATACATAATAACAGAGTTGGGAGGGATCTTGGAGGTCTTCTAGTCCAACTCTCTGCTTGAGCAGAAGACCATATACCATTCTGGATAAAGGGCTGTCCAATCTCTTCTTAAAACACCCAGTAAAGAAGCACCAACAACTTCACCAGTTGTTGAAATTCAATGGCCTAATAGTCCATCCTGAATCTTTTATTCTATTATCTTACCTTTTTCCTATTATAGATTAAACAATTATTTAATTGGGGGTGTGCATATAAGTGATAACAATTTGAACATAACCATATTCATCTCAATAACAGAATAATAAAATGAGGAGTTTCTTTTCATACTATCTGATTCAAAATAGCACTAACTGTAATGAAATGTGCATTTGCAGCAGCAGAGGGGGAGTACTTGGTCAATGAGAGCCTTCCCAGAAAGAGGCCTGATTAAGAGACTGCTGTCCTGAGTGGGAGGGGGAAGGCTAGCCATATGATAGACTCTCTCAAGGTATGTTTAGTAAATTAGAAAGTTATTCCTTTACTTTGGCAAGTTTCTGTCCATTAGGTGCAAGCAAATAAAAGATTGAATTCAATTGGATCTCACAGTCTTATTTCTGGTTTTGGGTCTGACATTAACTTATTTAAACAATTATAAAATATGTACTGGTTTTTATAACCAGAAAATAAATGTTTAATACAGTACAGTAAAGTACAGTAAAGAAAAAAAAATGCCTTGCTCAGAAGAGGCATTTGATCTATATTCCTATTAGATCAAATGATCAAACAGAAATGATCTAACACCTGCAAATGATCTATATTCATGTTAGCCTGTTACTGTAACCTAAAAAATAATTCACATTTCACTAATGTTGATCTGGAAAAGGAAAATAAAAAAGCTGCTATTCGTGACAACGAATAGCAACTAGTAATATATTTTTTCTGCAGAACAATTTTGAGCAAGCAGTCTAAACAAGAATTAAATATTTGAACAGGCATTGTACTACCACAATTTTTTGTACAAGAGAATTAAAATTGACAATTAGATCCAACTTTAAATTATGTAATATTTCAAGTGTAGTCTTACCAGCGCTTTATAAAGTGGTACTTTATGTAGTGGAACTATCACTTCCTGTCATTTTGATACTACTCCTCTGTTGATACAAAGGAATTGGAGTTTTAAAAATTCTTGCTAGAATTTTTGCTAGAAAAGAAATCCACCTGAAAATTGTGCTAAATAATTTATCCCTTATTAAATAATTTATCCCCTATTTATCCCCTGTAAAATTAACAGCCTGAAAATTAAAATTAGAAACTGATACAGCACTTCTATCTTTAGTAAAATAATTTAAAGTTTTTGGATGCTGCAGGCTTTTACTTTAGAAATGATTGCTACAAATGCAATCCCTTCAATCTTTATAGCGGAAGTATTGAGCCAGGTTTCACTGATTTTGTCATTAAATGAAAAGAGGTTACTAGCTAATATGGGGTCAAAATTAGATAGCATCTGGTGAAATCGTTGATGCTTTTATGTAAATAAAGAAATGACGTGTGAATTAATTTCACTGAATGCAAACCTAGCTTCGAAACCTGTTCACTTCTTTGTCATATTTCTTACCAGTTAGAATTCAAGATTATTTACTAATTTTATAGACACTATTTGTTAAACATTTTAGATAGGAGAATTGGATTTTTTGTTTTTACCACCATATATTAGAAATGTTCTCTTTGACAAACATTTTTGCATATAATGACTTTTAGCCTATTGATTTTCACAGGACAGTCAACGTCTGCAAATAAACATTAAAATCTATTGAAAAAAATTAAAAATTAAAGAACTTCTACATTTTAAGAAAGATTAGGTTTTGAGGCAGCCTAGTTTCAAAAATACCATTATTTATATGTTTGCAATATGGCAGATTAATTCTCTTAAAAGCTTTCTCTGTCTGCAAATTGTGCTCCATTTTACTGAAAAATTAAAATTACAATGATTTGTGGATTTTTCACATCATTCAGTAAAAGGTTCAAATCTTCATTTCTCTTAACTTAAGCTGCGTGTGTTTGTGTATGTGTTTGTGTGCACATACATCTATATGGTGAATTTATGCACACATACAGCATATGAATGAGAATACAGAAAGTACAGTTTCTTTGTGAGAAGCTAGATGTAAAGAAATTTAAACATAGTCTGAAAGTTCTTCAATATTAATTAAATTTCAAGTATCAGAGATTTTTTGCTGTTTGGACTGAGTAAGACCATTCTTAACTGAAGATTTACATATTTAAGAATTTACTCCTTCAAATTCAGATGAAATATACCTTAGTGCTGAAGAAACTACCGTATATACTCGCATATAAGCTGATCTCGCATATAAGCAGACCCTTAAAAACTGCCCCAAAATGAGGAATTTTGCAAAAAGTCGCATATAAAGCCCATGTCACACTGGCCAACGGATGCAAAAAGGACACAGCGGACGAGCAAAATGTTCCATCCGTTGTTATCTGCTGTCAAAAGGGGCAAAAATTTGCATAACCAGAGCGGATAACACGGACATGGGGAGGACGCAGGGCGGATGCAAAGCGGATGCGGAACGGAAGCCCAGTGGATGGAAGCGGATGGAAGCAGATGGGAGTGGGTGGCACATCTGCAGGGCTTCCAGGGGGCCTCAGCGAAGCGGACGCGGAACGGAAAGAGCGGATGCAGAGCGGACGCCGAACGGATGAAGCGGATGCACAGCGGAAGCCTAGCGGATGCACAGCGGAAGCCTAATGGATGCCTGGCGTTCACTGCGCATGCAGGGAGGATGCATTGCATCAGCCCCACGGATATAACGGAAGCAGCTCGGAAGCAGGTCGCCATTCAGAGAAAAGACCTGCTGCCGGACACATCGACTGCCTTGCCTGCCCTGCCTGCATGCCTGCCTGCATGCCTGCCTGCCAGCCTTGCTGCCAGCCTCCCTGCCAGCCTTGCTGCCTGCCTTCCTGCCAGCCTTGGTTCATGTCTGCCTGCCAGCCTTGGTGCCTGCCTGCCTGCCAGCCTTCCTGCCAGCCTTGGTTCATGTCTGCCTGCCAGCCTTGGTGCCTGCCTGCCTGCAAGCCAGCCTGCCAGCCTTCCTGCCAGCCTTGGTGCCTGCCTCCCTGCCAGCCTTCCTGCCTGCCTCGGTGCCAGCCTCCCTGCCAGCCTTGGTTCCTGCCTTGGTACCAGCCTTGGTTCCTGCCAGCCTCCCTGCCAGCCAGCAACCCCACAACAATGCGGAAGCACAGCAAGCCTCAGCCATCTGCTGCCAGCCCTGGCAAGAGGGACAGGGCTACCATCCCGCCCCCTGGCCCTCACTCTGGTTCTGCTGGGGCTTCTGCAGCATGGGCTCGCTCTTCTGGGGCTGGGGCTTCTGCTGCTTCTGCTTCTGGAGAAGCTGATGACAAGCACTCCAGCACCAGCCACCTCCACAGCACCTGGACCTTTCACCCCTGAGACTGAGCGACCAAGAGGAGTGCCAGAGACTCATTTTTGTTTTATAGCTTGTTGTCAATAAAGTCTATTTATGATTCACACACTTGCTTCATTTCTTTTTTTTAATAAAGTCTTGCTGGAAACTTTTAGAAATGGTTTAAGCCTTTGCATGCTTGTGGGATGGGTTAATATAGCAGTGGGATGGGTAAGGATAGCAGTGGGATAGATAAGCCTCCAGTGCAAGCATAGTGGGACTGTATGGTCCAGCCTCCCAAGTGCCACACCTACGGCCCTTTATTATCAATAATAATGTAATAATTATCCACACATGTCAACATAAACACAACTCTTTATTAAACGCCCTGTTCATTGTAGGCCAACCAAACATACATGGCCCAATCTCATCCGTGTGATGAGACAGGCTGAAGGAAGCGTCCATTAAGCATCTACCATCCTGTCTTGCCACCCCACTGCTCCAGCTGGGGAGTTGCACCATTGTCTCAGGAGGTTGCGCTGCTTCTTCGCTTCATGTGAGGCTCTGTTGGGGCCTTGCACATCCTCAGTGTCGATCAGGTTTCGCCCTTGCCTTCATTCCCCAGGCTCCATGTCCCCATTGGCTTGTTGGAGGTCCACGAGCCTGTTCTGCAAGACTGGGTAGCGGGTGCGCATGAGATTGTGCAGGATGCAGCAAGCTTCCATGATCCTCCTCACGGTCTCTGGGCGATGCTGCATGGTGGTGAGAAGTACCTGGAACCTGTTGGCCAGGATGCCAAAGGCGTTCTCCACCACCCGCCTTGCCCTGGACAGCCTGTAGTTGAAGATCCTCTCTTCACGGGTGAGGAGTCTGGAGGTGTAGGGCTTCATGAGGTAGGTTGTGAGGGAGAAGTTGTCATCCCCCACAATGAAGTAGGGCAAATCTTGTGTGTCGTTGGGCAGGGGTTCTGGATCTGGGAAGCCCACGATGAGGTTGCGTTCCAGCCCCTCCTTGAGGTGACTGGCGTTGTATACCTGGGCATCTGAAGAAGAGCCGTTGCCTGAAGCATCGATGTACATGAACTTGTAGTCAGCATCGACCATGGCAAAGAGGATGATGCTAAAGAAGCCCTTGGAGTTGAAATAAGTGGACCCCGAGTTGGCTGAAGATTTGCAGGCCACGTGCTTGCCATCTATGGCTCCAACGGTGTGTGGTAAGTTCCACTTCTGATACCACTGCTCTGCAACTTTCTTCCATCCTTCTTCAGTGGAGGGGTACTGGAGGAGCTCCTCCTTGTATTCTACGATGATGGGCTGCATCACTTCT
The DNA here is from genome assembly GCA_015471245.1 of Laticauda colubrina. Lineage (NCBI taxonomy): Eukaryota > Metazoa > Chordata > Lepidosauria > Squamata > Elapidae > Laticauda > Laticauda colubrina. Next base: position 16,358,825 of record BLBF01000044.1, on the reverse strand, counting down.
CTGACCACAATGCTGATGGTGTTGCATGGCACCCTCCAGCCGTACTGCATGCTGCTGTAGGAGGTCCCTGAGGCCAGGTGGCGCAGAGTGAGTGCCACCTTGAGCCCAGGTTCCAGGCTGGGCTGGAAGCTGGTGTTTGCCTTGGTCTACCTGGGTGTCAGCCGCTGCACAACTTCGTCAAACATGGCTGGAGGCATCCTCATGAAGTTCTGGAACGCCCGAGTGTCATCGCTCCTGAGCTCCACCATCAGTTTGTTGCACAGTCCGTCCTCTGCTCTTCTGACAAACCATCTTCAGACCCAGACTCTTTCTGGGTGGCTCCTTTTCTTCTCGCAGTAGTGTTCACAGAGCCTGCAGATGGCTTCGCACTGTTGCAGAACGATGGTGGCTGCCGAAAGGACTTTGTTACAATCCACGGTGGACATGACTGGATGCTGTGGAAGAGGAAGAGCCAGATGAAGGCTGCAGAGGTCTGCACCGCTGGGCTGCTGTTCTGAAAGTGAGATGCAGGCGAGTTGCTCCCCCTTTTTATAGGCAGTATAGGTTTTCCGCTAGGCATCCTCTAGGCATCCTCTAGACATCCTTAATATCTGAGATAGATCCCCTCTGCAAACGTTTTTTCCGTTTTAAACGCTTTGTTTCCGTGCTGCATCCGCTAGGCATCCGTTCTGCATCCGTTCTGCGTCTGTTCCGCTTCCTCCCTACGTCCAGGCGGATGGAGTTACGCGGATGCGTAGCAGATGCCTAGCGGATATAGTGGATGCGTAATGGATGCGTAGCGGATGCAGAATGGACGAACTGAATACATTTTCCGTGCAAAAGTTTTAGGCAGCCGAAAACTTTCGGAGCGGATGAAACGTCCATAAACGGATGCTGGACGGATAGAGAGGAAGCCAAACAGAGGCAGTGAGTACATCGAATTTTCAAACGGATGGCAAGGTTTTTTGTCCATTTTACATCCTCTTTGCATCCGTTGGTTCAGTGTGACTTGGGCTTAAGCCGACCCCCAAATACCATGGTGTTCAACCCCTGATCTCACTGTCAAGGCTCACCGTCAGAAAGATTCTGGGAGGACAGGGCTTTGGGCGCGACTTCCCTGAACAGCAGAAATGAAGCCCAGAGGGAAGAGGCGGCGGGGCAAAAGTTGCGGCTCATCGTCCATCCAGGGAGAAAAATGGCACCCAACTTCGTGCGTGTTTTACTTGAGGCGAGGGCTGCTAAGGGCTAGGCGAGGGCTGCAGCAGCGACTTAGCGTGGCGACTTGCTCCAGCGACTTGCTGGAGCAGTGACTTAGTGTGGCGGCTTCGCGCGATGAGAGTCTTGGCTCTCATTGTGCGAAGCCACTGCCCGGTAAAGCCGCTGCCCGCTGCTTCCCCGCCTCCCATCGAGTCTCCCAGCTGATTGGCTGTACAAGCCACTGCCCGGTGAAGGCGATGAGAGTCTTGGCTCTCATCGCGTGAAGCCGCTGCCCGGCGAAGGCGATGAGAGTCTTGGCTCTCATCGCGCGAAGTGCCTGACTTTGCGCGATGAGAGCCAAGACTCTCATCGCCTTCACCGGGCAGCGGCTTGTACAGCCAATCGGCTGGGAGACTCGATTGGAGTCAGGGCAGCGGCGGGCAGCGGCTTCGGCGGGCAGTGGCTTCGCGCGGTGAGAGCCAAGACTCTCATCGCGTGAAGCCGCCACGCTAAGTCACTGCTCCATCAAATCAGATTTATTCGCGTATAAGCCGACCCCCAAATTTTGGGGGAAAAAAAAGCGTTCTAAAGTCGGCTTATATGCGAGTATATACGGTAGCTGATGGTATGAAAAACTTTATTTACTTTATTACTTTTCAGAAATCTTGTTGAGCAAGTAAAATGCCTATTTATGTTAGAGGAAAGCAAATATATTATCAAGGTTTAAAGAAGAAAGGTTGATTTATGAATTATAGATTATCATAGGGAATATGAACATTGATATCTTGAAAGATTTTACAGCATATCATAAAGAAATTGATTTATAAGTATATTGAAAACAATGTATTGATTACTCCAAAGTTAGGGTACATTTTTAATCAATGGGACTTTTATCTCAACTTTGGAGAATAAATTGTAGACAAGAAGTAAATGTAAACTATTTTGATTTCAGCAACATTATTTAAAAATATCCTATCAGAAGTCTGTGCCAGAGGATATAAGGAAGAAATTAGAAAAGCAACACTAAGTTGTCATGATGCAAGTTGTGCCCTTTTGCATAAGCAGTGTGATATTCACACTTATATAAAATGGTTCCAAAACAACATCTGAAGTACAATGTTCCACTAATGAACTTTGAATACAGTGTTATTTTACATGTTTGGTGGTTTTAAAAGTTAAATTTAAGTGTTAATTTCAACATCTAACCTTGAGTAAATTTAAGTGTTAATTTCAACATCTAACCTTGAGTTACAAATTCTGGTCTTGACAGTTGTACTAGTTTGGTCCATGTAAATTTTAGGACAGGATACTGTATAGCTTTTACAATGATGCTTTTTGAAAATGATTTGTTACTTGAATATAACTTGAAACTATTCTATTTTAGACTTTTATTGAATTATTTGAATATACACAATGAAAATTGTCAATGTTAGGAAGTACTATTATGTGTATGTTACAAATCATTCTAAAGTCCTTTTTACATTATTTCTGTTGTTACAGAGCTATTGAAAAGGGGAAAAAAATCTGAAATGCAGTGGGCTTTAATAAAAACTTCTTTATTAGCATATGGAAATAGCCCCCTTATCTATATGTTTTGTGTCTGCAGTTTTTGCTTTCTTCTGTCATAGTGTTTTAATATCACCCTGGTTGCTCTGGCTTAGGTAGCTCATGCTATGAATGTACTTTGAGAGTCAGACTTTGAAAAAAAAAAAGAAAACTCTGAGAATGTGGAGAATCCTGATTAGATGGTTAAAAAGATATCTGAACACAACTCATATAACAAATGCCTTGTTTAACAACAGAAATTCTGGTCCAAATTATAGTCAAAAGTCGAGGACTACTTTGTATAATGTTAGCAAGTACTGAGTCTGAAGTACTTTTACCAACATCCATGAAATGTAATTTTAATTTCTGCCATTTTCTGTGCCACAACACATTCATAATCATATTGTTGCCTTCTAATATACTCTAATAAGTGAATGTAGATCAATAATCTGCTTTTCATGCAGGCAGAATATGTAGGCAATGATAATTTGTGAATAATAACTTGTTTATGCAAGCATAAATATAATTATGCTTTCCTGCACAAGAGACAAGGACAAAAGTGAACATAGATACAGGTAACCCTCGACTTACAATTGTAATAATGTCTGCCCATCACAGTTGTAAATCATAACTATCAAAACAAATGTTAACATGAAAAATAAATTCAGTCTATAGAGAAAAAAAAGAGAACGGACTTGTCAATTCTAATTGCTCTTGTTTGAAAAAATATACAAAGAGCTACACACTATACTCTGACATCTCTCTGACTTTCTGATCCTAAAATTCTTCTTACTACTATTTTTTCATTAGTTTATCAACAATTCTTCAGCAGCAAAATGATTTATATTAAATCAGAATTTTAAATCTAATTTCAGTTTGGTTGACACTAGTTATAATTAACTATGGTTAATTTTGGAAATATCAGAATAACAGTGGATAAGTTTATCAGCAGCTAACCCCGATATACACTTACATCTGTGATCATTTTCCCTCTGGTTTTGTTCCTTTCTCTGTGGTTGGCTCGCTTCTGTTTCTGTTGCAAAACCCGTTCCCTGGTGGTACGATACTCCAGTGCAAATTCACAAATAATTTTGCAGAATTTATTGATGTTGATTTCACGGATTGCATAAAGAGGATAGCCCAAAAATAACAAGAAGGAGTGGAACCTAGACAACCATAACAAGTTACCTTTTAGAATTTTTTCTACAGTTCGTAACAGAATGCCCCCAACCATTATTTTCATGTAGAAAACCTAAGTTTGGCATTTTGGGGATAGAAGACCTCCTTTCAACTCTATTATTCTGTTAAAAATAAATGTTTTTGAATCATAAACTTATATTTTGTTTTCCAGATATCTGTTTTTCATGCCTTTGAATCCTTTTGCCTTCATTCCAAGGATTTATAAAAATAAAGAGAGTGACAACAAAGACATAGTTTGTGATTTCTTCTTTAACTTTCACGTGATGATACATCAAATAAATTTTGGGGAAATGGATAAAATGAATAACATTGATTTTATTTAATTAATGTTAAGCTAATGTCAGCAAGGTAAGGAAGTTTGGAAATACTTTAATAAAGAAAAAGATATGTATACCATCCATTTTTGTTGTTTTGATAAAGTTCAGATTTAGATATCTAAAAGCAGCAATCTATTGTTAAAAATGGCTTCTGATTTCCTTGTTCCCAAGTAGTATTTATTCATTATGAACTGCATTATATTCCATTATTTTTTTAAAAGTAATAAAAATATATTTAAATATTATGAGTAATACATATACAACATTATTTTTAAGTCTTGCTAACAATGAATTGTTAATAACTGCACAACTAAAATAAAATTCAGCTGATGTAGATGAGAAAAGCAGATAAAAGTTCTGAATGGATTCAACTTCAAAAAACTTAGTTATTCTAATAATTAGTGACTAATTTTCTCTCTTACATAATATTCTGCACAATACCAATACTTTTTATTGGAATATCATGTATGTAAACAAAATACCTGACTTTAGTGTGAAACTTGGATTTTAATAAATGTTTCATTCTCTGGAGAGGGCAGTAAAAAGACAAAATGGTTATTTTATTTCGTATTTATGAATCGGTTGTACTGTTTGTTTCAGGAACTAATCTTAATTTCTAAGGAGATATTGAAATGTTCCTTTTTTTGAAAAAGAACGAACCTGTGACAAATGTATCTTCAGGACATCTGGCTAATGAGCCTTAAAATCACTCATCACCATTTCTTTTTCTGCTTTTTTGTTGTTGTTCTGCTTACTCCACATTTATATATTTTTTCAAGATTCCTCTTTGTTTTAGTGGGTTAAAATATTCTAGAAAAAGGCAACAGGGAACTATGGCTATATTGTTACAGATTGATATGTAAGCATTAAGAGTCAAGCTTGATTTGAAGGAGACTTTGGCTTTATAATCAATCAAAATATGATTTCATTTGTTTTGATGCTAGTTTGATAACTGCTATCTTCATTTCCCCATTATGTCAGAACAATCTCATTTTTCTAGCCAACTTTTTATTTTAAATTTGGGTCCTGAATGTCTTATGAAGAATGGCTATCTAATATTTATTTGAAGAACTCCAGTAGTAGAATATTTCAATGTCAAATCATTTTTGGCCAGAAAATTCCTCATTTCTGATTTTGATATCTCTTTTAATGCTTCCAATTGCTGATTCACTGCCCTGTTCTTAGACTTTATGAAAAATAAATTCATACCTTCTTCCATGATACCTCTTCAAGCATTGGAAGATGAGGCCTCCTTAGCCTTCTCTTATTGAGGCTAAACGTACTCAGTTCTTAAGATTTAGCATCCAAGCCCCTTGTTGTCTTTCTTTTTCAAATACTTTCTAGTTTCTTTGCATTCTTATTTGTGGATACAGTATTTAGATGTGGCCTGTTGTAGCATCAACAGAGCTATCATTTCCTATAATCTCAACAATATGTCTCTGTTGATGCAGTCAAAAATATATTTGCTCTTTTGGTAGCTGAAGGATATTACTAACTCATGCTTATACTATAATCTATTGGGCAATCCAAAATTCTTTCAAAGCACTATTGCTAAGCCAGGTATCATCTATCCTGTCACTGTTCACTTACATTTTCTTAAGAATAGAACTCTGAGCTTGTCACCACTGAATTATATTTTAATGGAAAAGGCCCAATGTTTTAAATCTTTGAAGTTCTTTTTAAATCTCAAGCCTGCTTTCTGAGCTGCTACTAATTCCTCCCAACCAGCTTTGTATCACTGCAAATTTGCTGAATCTCAATTTTCATAAAATATTGAAGTGCATTGGGTCTAGGACAAAAATCTGAATACTTACTGTCTCTGTCTATTTGTCTCCCTCACACACACACCAACACACCCTACCATCAGTGTTGAGCCCAATTTATTTGGGAGCCACCATTTATCCCCTCTCATTTCTGGGTGGGGACAAAAGGGAAGCTGCATTTGGGTGACTGCTGCATGGCTCAAAGACATCTGTTTTGTTATGCTGGCTCAATAGGTTCTGCACAGTACTGTAAAAACTCCCTAACACATCAAAATGAAGTAGTTTATCTGATGATAGCCATTTTGTCCCCATCTGTTCATGGCTGGAAGCAAAATGGCCACTGGATTTGGTTGGATTGCTGTTTTTAAGCTTAGCGTGTAGGAATAAAGAGGCAGAGGCTAGATTAAAGCTAACAGGCTTTATTGTAATAAAGTAACCCAGCCATGGCTTGCCATAAGCTAACCAGGCAGCCAGTTGACAGAGAACAGCTGATTCCATTTGACAGTTCCTTTTATATGGAGCTACTGCTCAAAGAGTGGATGGGAGTGAAGACTCTTGATGGGAGTGAAGCAGCTGCAACACAGCCCAGGGGCACGTGGCCTGCCCTTCTTCCATAACATAAAGTCTGGATAGCTTCAGAAGGTAAGTATGGGACGTGATGGACATGTGGGGAGTAGGCCCAAGTGCTGCAGGCTTCCAGAGGAGTAAAATGGGGAGGGGTTTCCTACAGAACCCCTGTCATGACCTCAGGTCTGCTGCAAACTTGTCATAATTTTGAAATGGGAACATAAATAATTTTGGGGAGTTTAGTCATAATTTTGAAACTGTATGAAATATAGCCTGTTGGGCCTTGAGGATTATCTGTAGCATATTGTAGATTTTATCATAAAGACAACTTTATGAAAAATAAAATAAAATGAATCTAAAATATTTGTTGCTGGAATTAAAAAAAGAATGTAAAATATTTTGAATAAATCAAGCAATAGTTTTAGGGAGAAACTATTCCCCTCTTGACCATGTGTTCTCTATGAATGGTCATAATCCACTGGGAGATCCAAAGCAACTTTAAAGGGAGTGGGGTCATCACACAATTCATTTTTAACTTTGCACATATTATCCAGACAGGAGAAACATGGTCAGTGTGGCTCCATACTTACATTTGACTGCTCTGACTAATCACACCAATTTCAATCTCCATGTAAATGTCGAATTTTTGTGTGGAAGGGAGTACTCAGTATGCCACAAATGTCATGGCAGTAGGAGTTTCCCTCCCTACCAATCTACCTTCCTCCAACCTGGTTAAAAATCCCTAGGTCAGAGTAGGCATTAGAGGGTTGGCACATGGGTTCTGGATTGGAAAAGGTGTGGCCAGCTGGGCTGGGAGGAGAAAGAAAAAATTATAGCTGCCACTGCCTTCTATTACTTCTGCTTGTGAGAGCTGTGCCAGCAGCTTGAGTGGGAAAAGCAAAAGCTATGCCACCAACTTCCCTGCTCATCATAAGGATGAGTGAGATGATGCCACAATGAGGCAGGAATAGCACCCCAGAGTAGTCTGGCGCAGCACATTCCCATGGATTGGAAACATGAGTCTCTTAGGCTGTGTACCTTTCTTCAGGCTCTCCACTACCTCCTTGCAAAAAAAAAGTAAAGTAAAGACAGGCTTCAGGGAAACAAAACCCACATCTTCCTAAGTGTGGCATAATTGTTAAACTGTTTGAATGGCATCTGATAGTCCCAGGTTCAAGTCCATCCTTAGCTATGAAAACTCACAAAGTGATTTTGGACCAGTCACTCTCTCTGAGTCCACCTTAACTCTCACAGCTGTTGTAGGAAGATGTACTCTGTATGCTAAATGATGCTCCTAAATAAATGGTGATAAATATCTAATAAATAAATTCATTTGGTGCATATATTAATACATATACCATAAAAGTATAGTGTCCCCTAGCAGTTTAGCCCATGGAATGGGTAAGCAGGAAATGTTTTAATGAATGCTATCCTAATGAACTTTGGAGATTTTCTGTGGGACAGTTAGATGGGCTTCATGGAACCATCTTAAAGAAACTAGTTTAAAACAACATTAAGTACTTATATCAATTATACCTTGACAATAACCTCCAGGTATTTTGAGAATGCATAATGCTATCACATAATTTTTATATATTAATCACACTGTGCCTTAATGCTTTACCTGTTGATTATTCTCCTGTGGACAATTTTTAAAATTATTATTCTTTCTGCACAGTCTTTAAGAAACTCTGACATTTTCTGCTTTAATGTTGATTTCATTTCATGCTTTGCAATGGCCTTCAAATGATCCCATGATGCTTTGCATCTTTTTTCCATTTGACATAAGTTATCCTGAAGCTGTTCAAAGTCAACCTGAAAGGAAGAAAAAGAATACAAAATTGTTTATATACTAGTACTTCATCTTTGCAGAATACCTAAATGCTTTATCTTTCATCATGATTTCCAAACTTTATGATACAAAAATCATTATTTCTCTCTGGTTCTGGAAAATAGTTCACAAAAAATAAAGTATTCCTACATTAGGGAACAGAAAGTTACAAAAAGAGTGCTTAATGTAAATGAAAATGGTTATCTGCCAGGATCATAAGCCTGAGCAAAGTTTTTCTGGCAGTTTTTTCAGGTAAAGAAGACAAAGATGCCCAGATTACAATTTGAGATTTTTTAAAAAGTGCTTGGATTTGTTCTATATTATGTGTTGGAGATAGCTTATTTTATTTAGCGTATGGCAAATACATTCAAATGTTAATATTCAGACCACCCGCCATTCAAGGACAGGGTGTTCGATACTGAAAAAAAATCAGACACTGGCCAGAGTAAGCTCTTGATGAACATTCAGACACAAAGTGATGCATATTTTGTTGACAAGCACCACAGTCACACAGCAGGGTAGAGACAAGAGAGACAAGACTCCACTTAAACAATGAGTCCTGGCAGACACCATCTTGTATAAGGATCCTGTTCAGAATTGACCAGTGCTGGCGTGGAAGGTCAAAACATGGCAAATTGGAGGTAGTTTTTTTTTTTTTTAATAAAAGTTTTAATTAAGTTTTCACAAAACATACAAATACAAATAAAATATCTTTTTTTGAGAACAGCGTGGCCCCATGTTATCACTTCTCCATACAGACATAAACTCAATACTTATTTATCTTATACATTCTAATCCATATGTTATAACTATTTTCACAATTTTTTCAATAGCTTTTCCCTTTCTTTACTTCCTATCGCCTTATTTTAAGTTATCTCATTCATTTCGCATTCCTTTCTTAATTCAATTGCATATCTTTTTCTAATTTTTAAAATCTTTCTAATCAATGTTTTTATACTTTCATCTGTCCTGTTTGCAATTTCATATTATCTTTTTGCATAGAACAAATTTTCCCCTATAATTACTAGACTGGAGTATAACACCTTTGTATCTTTTTTCAAGTTTTGTTTAAAAAATTAAGTTACATCTTTACTGTTATAACATTTATTTTTTTAACACATACCTATTTTCAATCGAATTCTGCTTGGTACATTCCCTTAAAAATACACACTAAATTCTTAAAAGAAAAAAGTATATATGTACATATATCTGTGGTTCAGCTTCCTTCGGGTATTATCCACGTCATTGTAGTGCTTTTAAAGTTGTAGCAACATTATATGTATCACAATAGTAAATGGAATAATTATTCTATTCAAGTACAGCTCTGCTATTAATATTAATAACAATCTTTTACATTTCTGTTTTTTTTAACAAACATTACCCAGTAATATCAGTTGTCTTTCACTTTAATCATCTACATTTCATATTTTACTTATTACTATCTTTAAATAAAAAACCAAACAATAGTTATTAACAGTAGTCAATAAAGTTATTGTTCTTATTCAAGTTCATCTTATCAACTGATAAAAATCTTCCATGTTTCTTTTCATTTTTTTAAATGTTCTTTTTAAATCATTGAGAGCCTTGTTCTCTTTACAAATATTCCATTACACATCGTTAGAAATTTTTTCTATCACTTTAATCATCTAACATTTATATAACAATGCTATCCCATGCACCTTTGCAGAATCCTCTCCTTAAGTTAAATTTTAACCATTGTCTCTGTGTCTTTTAAATAGGTTTATACCATTAATGCTTGTACGTTTTTCCTGTACCTCTATATCTTGTTTCTGTCTTTTGTAGCTTCTTTTCCTTTCCCTCTTCCCTCTCTTCTTCTCGCTCCCCTTTTTATTCCCTTTTTTATCTGAATCTCCCTTCTGTGATCCTTCCTTCTGCTTCTTCCTGATATTATGATTACTTTTCAAATTATTCTTTTTTTTGGTTGTTGCTTCAGTACTTAAGTTTTTAACTCCCTTTCCCTTTTTTACCCTGATTAAAATTGCTTGGTCATTAAGAATGGCTTCTTCGTTGTCCCGCTCTTCTTGTTCTGCCAGCGTTTCTTGTTGTTTTTCATAGATCAAGATTTCCATTTCTAAAAATTGAAATACGAAGCCAAAAGATCCTCTTTCGTCTTGTGCTTCTTTTTGTTCTTTAAGTCTCATTTTTAATTCTTCAAGGAGTGATGTCATTTAAAAAAAAATTAAACAACCCCCAATTGATTTTATTTTATTTCATTAGGATCCTCCATCCAAAGTTCTAGGAATCATCCAATAATCCAAAACTGTTTCTTGCTTCTTTTCTCACTTTCTCTTTCCAGGGGCTTTGTTCTCTTGTAACAAAGTTTCAGCTACAATGTATCTTTTGCAAGTCTTGTTAAAATTTCGTTATTAATTTTTTTTAAAGTTCCAGGTGGTCTCCTCCTCCATTTTCTAGATTGCACTCTCTTTTTTCCTTTTCCCCCTCTGCTGCTTTCTTTCTTTTTTTTAAAGAAAGTTTTTAAAATAACGAAGAATCTTTATCCCTTTGACACTTTATTTTCAGCTAGAAATAGCCTATTAATATCAAAGTGGGTTAGTATCAATTTCTTATTTGAATCTCTTCTTCTTAATGTTCCAAGTCAGTTAAAACTGTCAATGTTAGAGGAAAAAAAAGCCAATTCCATTTTCTTTCCCTTTCTCAGCTTAAAATCTTTTTTAGGAATAGTATTAGTCTTTAAAATTCAGGTTCCAGGTACCTTAAATAGATGTTCTCCATTCAACCCGGTCAGTCAAACTTTCTCCTTTAAACTTCCTCCTGCACAATCTTGTCCGGTCGGGTTCTTCTTTTAGGTGGCCATTTCTGACCACTGCTGCAACCGCCTTTGAGAAAGGGAGTAATGGCCAGCTGATGAGGAGAGATGTGGCTCTCCTCAACCCCGCTGACGGCTCCCCCTTCTTCACCACCTCTATGGGGTGGCTTCAGCCTCAAGTCCGGGCAGCTTGGGACACTCCAGCGGTGAGCAGGGATCAAAATCGCGGATGATCGCGATTTTGGTCCATCGTTGAAGAAGTCCAAACCGGAAGTTACAAATTGGAGGTAGTTTTGTACTTTAATCAAACTAACAAGAGAATTTATGCAACAACATTAACTAAATACTAAACACTAACTGGATAGAAGCATTCCTGTCAAACAGACAACAAATGGTCCAAATTGGGAGCGCCCTATCAAATTCTGTACCTGTCAACAGTGGAGTCCCCCAAGGCAGTGTTCTAGGACCAACCCTCTTCATACTCTACATAAATGACCTCTATGATTATATTAAGAGCAACTGTGTTCTCTTCGCTGATGATCTAAAGCTATTAAGCACTACAGACAATACTGTTACTCTTCAAAAAGACCTTGACTATATATCAGAATGGTCAAACAAATGGCAACTTAAAATCTCAACAAATAAATGCTGTCTTACATACTGGCAAAAACAAACTAACAAACAAACAAACCCAAAAAATAAAATAAAGGCTGAATAGTCTAGACCTTGTTGATGATCCAAACTCTGTCAAGGATCTTGGAATAGATCTAATGATCTGAGTGCTAGAGCCCACTGTAACTACATAGCCAAAAAGGCATCAGGAGTTGTTAACCTAATCTTATGTAGCTTTTTCTCTGGTAATATTACACTATTAACTAGAACACACAAAACATTTGCTAGACCAATACTTGAATACAGCTCATCAGTTTGGAATCCACATTACGTATCTGATATTAACACAATTGAAAGAGTGTTGTTGCACAATACCTTATGCCACCAGATTTGAAATTCTAGACCTAGAAAACCTAGAACTACACTGTCTTTGGTCCGATCTAAGTATAGTATATAAAATCATACATTGCAATGTCCTACCTGTCAAATGACAGGACAGGAAACTCAACTAAGCCCATTTCTTACTTATTTTTTGGAATTAATTATTCTATAGAAACAGATTTTTTTTGTATGGTAGGGTAAGACTCCTTTTGGTGAGTTTTATTTTTTTCTGGATTACAAAACTAAAAGAAGTATTAAAGACTAGCTGGATACTCATGCTTTGTTATGAAACTATGTGATTGGGCTTAGTTTTTGGGGAGGAAAACAAAGAAAAGAAAATTCTGTCTCTGCCTAACAGCAACCATCGGTATGCGACTGGCTAGTGTTCTATCAGTATGTGAGAGAGTTGAGGGCTGTTTGGAAACTGAAGCAGTATTTGCTGTGTGAGCAAGGAGCCTGGGCGTGGCTTAGCTCAACTGTTCTGTTCTAAAGCTGCTTGCTACTGTGAAACTAAAACTGAAACTCCTCTCCTGTGCTTGTGTTTTGCAGGTGGGGAGGGGGAGTAGAACTCCTTAGCATCAGAGCTTGTTAATAATAATATAGGAAATACTAATGCTCTGATGGTGATTTAAAAAAATCCTTTCTAAGTGAGCGCCAAGAGGACCATACATGACAAATTTCAAGTTTGTAGGCTTTATGGTTCTGGAAGTTTTGTGATGATGCATGAGTGGTATTTCACACACACACAAATAGATAGATAGATCAATTGATCAATCGATTGATAGACAGATAAATAAAATTAAATATTTTTTGGTAAACATTTCTTATATTCTTGTAAGAATATCAGGAGATGATGTAAGAAAATTTGAAGTGGACAAGCAGATGGTTATTTTAAATGTTTATTTTAATGAAAGCTCAATGCAATAAACTGTAATTTAATTAGGCAAGTAAATTGGACTGTGGTCCAATTTTTTTTGTTTTGTTTATTCTAAAGACTGGGTAATTGGTAAACTTTTAAAACAAACGATTGGATTGTGAGAAGGTGGTAGAGACAGAAACAGATAAAGTTTATGTAATAAATTCAATTTGCAGGAACAAGACATGTTGCTAGGGATATTTTGGTGCATTTGTGAAGGAAGAAATCAAGATTTCTACTTCACTACTTTTACTACTGCATTTTAATATGAGACAACTGCAGTGAGATTTTTATATGCACAAAGGTGGAAATATCTGATGCTATCCTCAATGGAGGAATGGATGATGAAGATGATTTGAACTGAGGCGGACAAATTGACTTCTTTGATCAGAAAAAGGATATCTTTTGTTCTCTATGATGTAAAAAAGATGTTCAGCTTCTAGAAAGTGTACAAAGAAGAGCAACAAAGATGATTAGGGGATTATAGGCTAAAACATATGAAGAACAGTTGCTGGAACTGGATATGTCTAGTTTATTGAAAAGAAGGACTAGAGGTGACATGATAGCAATGTTTCAAAATAGGAGTTGCATAAAAAAGGGAGTGAACCTATTCTCCAAAGCAACTGATGGCAGGACAAGAAGTAATGGATGAAAATTAATCAAGGAGAGAAGCAATCTGGAAGTAAGGAGAAATTTATTGACATTTAGAACAATTAATCAGCAGAACAACTTTCCTCCAGAAATTGTGGAGGAAGAGATTGGATAACCATTTGTCTGAAACAGCATAGGGTGTCCTACCTGAGCAGGGAGTTGGACTAGAAGACCTCCAAGGTCCCTTCCAACCCTGTTATTCTGTTTGCTGATTGGGAATCCCTTATTAATTTTTGCCCAAAGCAGATTTTTTTTATAGTTTTGGTGATTAGAAAAAAAAAAGTAATAGAAAAAATGAGAATAAATTATTTATTCTTCAGGATTTCTAAGCTTTAAGACAGAAGATTGGCCAAACTATCTATATATTTTCCTAGCACCCTGGTTGCTATTTTAAATAAATCAAAATTAGTGATATTCCCTTTCAAGTTCAATCTGGAGATCTTATTTCTTCAAGCAGGCCACCACAATCGCGTACATAAGTACTGTATATTTACTTTTCTAAAGAAGATTGAGACAAAAGAATTGGGTGATTTTGTTTTTGCCTTTTTGCTTTTCACCATCTTCATAAACTTATTAACCATTTTCTTTTTGCTTTCTGTTTTCATTTTATTTTGAACAGATCCAACAGATTGTTGATTCAGTTTAGAACTGAAAATTTATTAACATTAAATTTTGAAACAGTTTGAGATTAAAAGAGTAGACTATATATTTAAAATCCATGAGAAATCTATTGAAGAGAAAAGGGAAAACTGTTATAATCTAAAAAAAAATTACAGATTAATGATGTAAAGCAATTCTAAGTCTGTAAGGACTATTTGTATAAAGGATAAAACAGCAAAATGAAAATATTGCATATAAAGTATTGTCTATTCCTTATGACTATAGCCTACTATTAGAGATTTCTTTGCATTAATTGACATACCTTGGCTGATCTAGTGACAGCTCCAATTTCAGAATAAAGATCTGTGCTATCTGGAAATGTTTCCACCACTATTGTGCATACATGATGAAGAAGAGATTGTTTATGGACTGTGTCTTTGACTTCAGGCACTTTCTCAAGGTAGCTTAGTTCAAAGGCTTTGGTCTGTGTGGAGAAAAGTAAAAAAAGAATAAATTATACATTTGACATCATAGAGTTATAGACTGGAAGGGACATTGGAGGTCTTTTAGTCCACTCCTCTGTTCAAAGTCAGCGCCATATATCATCCTGGACAAATGGATGCCCAGTCTTTTTTTTAAAAAAAATCTCTATTGATGAAATACCCACAACTCCAAAAAGCAAGCTGTTTCCATGGTTAAGTTTCCCTATTCTAGGACCTGTCTTTAACAAGCTTCCTCACATTACTTCTCAGGTGTTTTATAAAAGACCTCCTTTTCTCTAGGATAGCTCCTCAAGTACAGGAAAACAGCTATCAGGTCATCCCTAATCCTTTCCTTTCTTAGGTTAGATATATCCAATTCCATTAACTGTTCATTGTATAGTTAGCCTATCTTTGTTGCTCTTCTCTGCACTTTTTCTATGGTCTCAGTATCTTTTTTGCCTCATGTGATCAGAACTGGACACAATACTGTAAATGTGCCTGACTACTGCAGTTTAAAACAGTACTACCATTTCTTGTGATCTTGATGCTATCCCTCTATTGATGCAACCTATGAGTACACTTGCTTCTTTGGCAGCTGAAGCATACTGTTGGTTCATACTTAAATAGTTCTGCACTAAGAAACCTAGATTCATGTCACAGTTACTACTGTTGAGCCAGACACCACATATTCTATATCTGTGCATTTGATTTTTTTCTACCTAAAAGCAAAGCCTTACTTTTCTTACTGTGGAACTGCATCTTACTGGATAGGGCCCCTTGTCCTAGTCTGTCAAAATCTATCTCAATCTTGAGTTTATCTTCCAAAGTGTTAGCAATTCCTCCCAGCTTCATGTCATCTGCAAATCTAATGAGCATTCCTACTACTCCCTCATCTAGATGCTGAAGAACACTGGGCCAATGACAGAACTTGAGGTACCCACTGCTTGCTTCTCTCCAGGTAGATGTGGTTCCATTGAGGATTACATGTTGAATGCAGTTGGTCAGCCAGTTGCAAATCCATCTGGTGGTGGTATTGTCTATCTCAGATTATTCCATTTTACTAAGAAGTAGGTTGTGGTCTACTTTGCTTTACTGAAGTCCAAGTAAACTATATCCATAGCGTTTTCTTGATCCAGTAATTTAGTTACTTTATCAAAGAAAGCAATAAAGTTTGTTTGGAATCACCTGTTTGTAACAAAGCCATGAGACTTCTAATGTCTGCCCTGTTCATTTCTAGATACTCACAAATCTGCTGCTTGATCTTCTTTTTCCAGATTTTCCCAGGTATTGATGTCAACCTAATTGGTCTGTATTTTCTGGATTCATTTTTTTGGCCTTCTTGAAGACTGGAATCCTTCAGCTCTTTTCCAGTCCTCTGGTACTTCCCCATGCGTCAGAAGCTCTGAAAAATTTTGTTCAGTGATTCTGAGATCACATCGACCAACTCCTTCAGAATTCTGGAATGTAAACCATCTGGTTCTGGAACTTTTAACTCATCTATAATGGATTGATTGTCTTTTACCAATTTCTTGCCTATTTTGACTTGTTCTTTTTTCTGTCTCCCATCATGCCTCTTTTGATAGTAAGATTATATTGTCTTTTTGCATGAAAACAGAGACAAGGAAGGAATTAAGCAGTTGTGCTTGCCATTTACTCCCATTAGTAGACTGATCATTTCCTTGACTTTCATCTTATTCATTACACATTGAAACTTTTTTTGCTTATTTTTGAAAGTTTTAATTCATTCTGAACCTTAACATTCCTTATTTCATAACTGCAGATTTGGGCAATTGGCTGATATTCAATTATGAGTCATTCTTTCCATTTTTAAACTTGTCTTTTCTCCCCCTCACTTTGTCAGAGAGATCTTTATGCAACCATGCTAGTGCCATCTGGGGTCAATTTTTTTCTTTCTTTCTCCATGCTATGTGTTTGATTGGGCTGTTATAATTTATTTTTTAGAGTTTCCCAAGCAGCTTGAGTTATTTTTCCATTTTGGATTTCCTTGGAATCTTTCTTAATCTGTCTCTTATTGTTGAAATCAGCTCTCTTGAAGTCTAGAACACTAGTTTAACATTGTTCAATTGCCTGTGCCTGAATTGAATCTTAGCATGACATAGTCACTCTCCCCCAAAGTTCCCACAACTTTGACTCCTTCTATCATTTCATTCCTATCAGTAAGAATTAATTCCTGTGTAGCTGACCCTCTAGTTCCTTTCTCTACCTTTTGAGCGACAAAATTGTCAGCTAGGCATGTCACAAACCTGTTTGAATTGTTATACACTCTACACTTGTTATAGAGTTTGTCTATCAGGTTTTGTCAGGGTAGTTAAAAGCTCCTACAGTGTTTCCTGCACATCTTATTTAACTGACTAGCAAAATCTTCATCTACTTCCCCTGGCTGGTTGGGTGGCATACAGTAGACACCTAAAGAAATGTCAATCATCATAATTATCATTAACAACAATAACAATAATATAAGTATTAACTAACCCAAATATATTCATGAGAACTTTCATCCTTGTTATTGTGTATTTCTGTAAAGGTATAGTGATTCCTTACATATGCTGCAACTCCACGTCCTCTTTTGTTAGTCTGTTTCTTTTGAACAATTTATACCTTTCTAGAAATATGTTCTAATCACGGGTTTTATCCCATCAACCTTCTCTACTGCACATTATTACATCGACTTTCATGTATTTGTTGTCGGGACTGGAGTCTAAAGGCTCTGTCACATCGGCCGACGGATGCAAAAAGTATGTAAAAAGGACACAGTGGATGAGAAAATGTTCCATCCATTGTTATCCGCTCTCAAAAGTGCCCCAAATTTGCATAAAGAGAACGGACAACAACGGAAAGGAACAGACAGGGAGAGGATGTAGCGAGGATGTTAAGCGGATGCTCCACGAAAGCCTAGCAGATGGAAGCGGATGGCACATCCGCAGGGCTTCCGGGGGAGCACAGCAAAGCGGACCGTAGCGGAAGGAAGGGATGCGTAGCGGATGACGCGGATGCATCACGGACGCCTAGCAGATGTGTAGCGGATGCAAAGAGTTCACTGCGCATGCGGGGAGGATGCATTGCATAAGCTCCGCGGATATAAAAGGAGGCAGCTCGCAAGCAGGTCACCATTCAGAGGAAACACCTGCTGCCAGAGAAATCTTCATCAGAGACCATGGGAAGAAGAGGAAGCCTGTGCCTACTCCTGCCAGCCCTGGCAAGAAGGACAGAACCACCATCCCATCCCCTGGTGCTGACTCTGCTGCTGCTGGTGCTTCTGCTGGTGCTGCTGGTGCTTCTCCTGCTACTGCTGCTGGTGCTGGTGATGCTGGTGCTTCTGTTGCTGGTCCTGCTGCTGGTGCTGGTGCTGCTGCTACTGCTGCTGGTGTGGTGGACCAGCCCCAAGGCCCTCAAAGCCCTGCTGATGAGGGCCCAGAAGGCCCTGACAGAGGGAGGAAGAGGCAATCGAAGGAAAAGGAGAAGGGGGAGAGGAAACAGTACTCCATTGCAGAGGACCATGAGAAGGAGGTGCTTGAATGGCTGAGGGAGAACAAGTACCTGTAAAAGAAGGGCCACAGGCTCTATCGCGACACCAAGCGGAAGCAGGCAGCGTGGAGACAGAAGGCGGAGAGCCTGGACTACACTTCAGATGTCCTCCTAGGGTGGTGGAAACATATGCACACCTGGTATGGCAAGCTGCACCTGAAGAGATCCGGGCAGGCCGCTGTCAAGCTCACGGACCGGGAGACCTACGTCATGGCCAGGTGCAGCTTCCTGCAGGGTGAGATCCGCCACCGAGGAGCAGCCCCTCTGTCAACCCTGTCCCTCAGACAGCCCACAGAGCACTCCTCTTCCAACCAGGAGACAGCTACCTTGTCCAGGCAGGTATCTTTGGAGGGCCCCACGACAGAGACCCCCCTGACAGCTGCACACCCCATGTCGGAGGACGTGGAGGATCCCCTGATGCAGTTGGAGCAAGAGGAGGCCGCAGCCACCAGAGACCAACCCACCCCCACCCCCAGCTCCACCTCCACAGAAAGCAGGCAGAGAGGCAGACCGGAGGGACAGAGCCACACTATCCTCTTGGAGATCAGGGACACAATCAAGAACAGTGAAGATCTCCTCTCTCAGCTGGTACACTTTGAGATTCCATCCTCAAACCGCAAGCCCTTCCTCACTTACGTGACCCAGACTCTCATGGACATGCTGGAGCCCCAGTACCAGGTGATGAAGGAGAGGATCACTGGGCTTCTGCACTACCCTCCGGGCCCAGTTGAACCTGCTCCCACCCACTCCAGGTCTGCTCCTCTAACCCAGGTGATGTCACAGCCCTTCCAAGGCTTTCAACAGCCCCTCTCCTACCAAGGCTACGGCTACCAGGACTTCCCTCAACAGAGGCAGCCCTTCCCAGTCCAGGCCCAGGTTCATCGCCTGCCATAGATGCCACAGATGCCACCGATGCCACCGACGCCACAGATGCCACCAACACCACAGATGCCACCGATGCCACAGATGCCACCGACGCCTCACCTCGCCCAGCTGCAGACCAGACAGCCCCACTACACTCCTTCTTCCTCCACCCCACAGCCAAGGCCCTCAACAGAACATCTGTCATCGGTCCTGTGCCTGACATCCCAGGTCTTGGATGAAGGGCCTCTCAACCTCACGGGCCTTAGCCAGCTGTCTGAGAGCTTCCTGCACACACCATCTCCTGTTGTCCTCTCAGGGCCAGGCACCCCAATGGCGCCTCAGACCAGCACTCCAGCCACTGCCACCTCCACAGTCCCTGGACCCTTTACACCAGAGACCATGGGCATGCCTCAGAGTGACTGAGAACAGTGCCAGAGACTGAGTTGTTACCTGTTGACTTTATCTTTGCTTGAGACACTTTACTTGGGTCATTTTGCTTTTACAGTTTGTTATTAATACAGGTTATCTTTGCTTCACACACTTGGTTCATTTCTTTTACTTAAAAAAATCTTGGTGGAAACTTTTAGAAAATGGTTAAGCCTTTGCATGCTTGTGGGATGGGCAAGGATAGCTGTGGGATGGATAATAGCTGTGGGATGGGAAAGGATAGTTGTGGGATAGATAAACCTCCAGCGCAAGCATAGTGGGACTGTATGGTCCAACCTCCCAGCTGCCACACCTATGGCCCTTTTTTATCAATAACAATTTATTCATTGATCAACACATTTCAACATAAACACAATTCTTTATTAAATGCCCTGTTCATTGTAGGGCCACTCAACATACATAGCACAATCTCATCAGTGTGATGAGACAGGCTGAAGGAAGCATCCATTAAGCATCTACCATCCTGTCTTGCCACTCCACTGCCCCAGCTGGGGAGTTGCACCAGTGTTTCAGGAGGTTGCGCTGCTTCTTCCCTTCACGTGAAGCTCTGTTGGGGCCTTGCACATCCACAGTGTCTATCAGATTTTGTCCTTGCCTCCATTCACCAGGCTCCATGTCCCCATTGCCCTGCTGATGGTCCACAAGCCTATTCTGCAACACTGGGTAGCGGGTGGGCATGGGATTGAGCAGGATGCATCAAGCTTCCACGATCCTCCTCACAGTCTCTGGGCGATGCTGCATGGTGGTGAGAAGTACCTGGAACCTGTTGGCCAGGATGCCAAAGGCGTTCTCCACCACCCGTCTTGCCCTGAACAGCCTGTAGTTGAAGATCCTCTCTTCATGGGTATCTGGAAGTGTAGGGCTTCATGAGGTAGGTTCTGAGGGAGAAGGCATAATCCCCCATGATGAAGTAGGGCACATCTTGCGTGTCGTTGGGCAGGGGGTCTGGATCTGGGAAGCCTATGATGAGGTTGTGTTCCAGCCCCTCCTTGAGGTCACTGGCGTTGTATACCTGGGCATCTGAAGCTGACCCGTTGCCTGAAGCATCGATGTACATGAACTTGTAGTCAGCATCGACCATGGCAAAGAGGATGATGCTGAAGAAGCCCTTGTAGTTGTGATAAGTGGACCCTGAGTTGGGTGTAGCTTTGCAGGCCACGTGCTTCCCATCTATGGTTCCAATGGTATGGGGGAAGTTCCACCTCTGATACCACTCTTCTGCAAGTTTCTTCCAGCCTTCTTCAGTGGTGGGACACTGGAGGAGCTCCTCCACGTATTCTTCAATGATGGCCTGCACCACTTCTCTGATCACAATGCTGATGGTGTTGTGTGGCACCCTCCAGGCATACTGCATGTTTCTGTATGTGGTCCCTGAGGCCAGATGGCGTCGAGTCAGTGCCACCTTTAGTCCAGGGTCCAGGCTGGAACGGAAGTTGCTGCTCGGCTTGGTCAACCTGGGTCTCAGCCGCTCCATAACTTCCTCAAACATGGCTGGTGGCATCCTCATGAAGTGCTGGAATGCACGAGTGTCTTCATTCCTCAGCTCCACCATCAGCTTGTCATAGACTCCAAACTCCACTCTCCTCCCGATCCATCTTCGGACCCAGACAACTCTTGGACGTCTGCTTCTTCTCTTTGCGTAGAAAAGGTGAAACAGTCTGAAGAGAGCTTGGTTCTGGTGTTGAATGATGGCGGCTACCAAAAGGACTGTGCGTTGATCCATGGTGGAGATCAATGGATGATGTTGAAGAGCAAGAGCAAGGCTGAAGATGTCTGCACACCACATCTGCTGGACTGAAAGTGAGATCCAGATGATTTTCTCCCCCTTTTTATAGGAAATATTGGTTTTTGGCTAGGTGTCCTTCTGAATCCTCTAGACATCCTGCAGACATCCTAAATATCCAAGATACATCCCATATACAAACGTTTTTTCCATTTTAATGCTTTATGTCTGAGGTGCATCTGCTTTCATCCTTTCTATGTCCATGCTACTAATGCTGTGTGGACGTTCCGTGGACGTTTCGCTTCCTCCCTCTTTTCGTTTTCTGCTGGAGCAGATGCGAGTTGTGCGGATGTGCAGCGGATGCTGAGCGGATACAGTGGACGTTTAATGGATGACAACGGATGTAGAACGTTTGTTCCCCATATGTGTTGCGGATGTAGAACAGACGCGGCGGAAAGTTCATTCGCTCAAAAAGTTTTGTGCAGCTCAAAACTTTTTGAGCGGATGAAATCTCAGTAGGCGGATGCTGGATGGATAGCACGTATGAATCATGCACGCAGTGAGTACAGAACAGATGCATCACATTAACCAATGGATGGCAAGTGTTTCTCTCCGTTTTACATCCTCTTTGCATCCGTTGGTGCAGTGTGACATGGGCTTAACATAGAATTTCAAGTCCTTCCTGTTTGTGCGCCAAACTCTGAGCATTAGTTACAAATAACTGAATTCTTGATGGCTGACCCTGCTCTTTCTCCCTGTTTATAGCTCAGGTGTCCTTTCTTCTCACCATTCCCTTCCTCATTGTCTGATTTATTATTTTGGGGTTCATACTTGAGATTTGATCTGAAATATTTGTAATTAATCGCATATAGTATATTTAAATAGTGGTATTTAATTTGGAGTGACTTTAAACAAGAAATATCACCTCAACTATTGAGCATTAATTATAATAAAAATCAAGCTAAATAAGAAAACATGTAGTCTGGAATAAAATTGTACTTGTATTAGTTATAATGCAATTTAAAAAACAGGGATTAGGAGAAGGCGGAGCTACGTCTCGGTGTTACAGCTGCGATCTCGGGGC
>BLBF01000044.1:16277201-16321932 GCA_015471245.1 Laticauda colubrina | reverse complement strand
AAGCTGCAATCTAGAAACACCTATAAACTTCTTGTGATTTAGGGATCAATAATTATTTAACTTTTTTTAATGGAATAGAATGGTCCATCTATCTTTATTTCTTAGTTGGCCTAAAAGGATACCATAATCATGGCACTAAAGATAGCCAAAATCCACCAGGACTAGGAAATATGCAATTCAGCTATTGCAATCCCAATAAGGATATCAACAAGTTGACTTTGCAGTTCATCCCATAGGATTGTTCTAAGGATTGCGTATATACAATACCCGAGCATAAGTCCCCTGTGCATCATGCCCGGCCACGTATATTGGACAGACCAATAGAAGAATAAGTACCACCTGGATGAACACAAAAATGCAGTAAAAAAGCTGGAACACACTTCCTCACTAGTCCAACACATGAAAGCCATAGGTCATAGCATCAACTTCAATGGCACTAAAACCCTAGCCACCATAGAAAACCCCAGCCACAGAATTATCAGAGAAGCCATAGAGATTGAAAAAAGACCTGAAAGCATGAATAGAAGAGATGATTCCACCAGACTGTCAATTATTTGGAAGCCTGCACTCTCAAACAAAAAAACCTCCACACCACAAACCAGGCTAACACCTGGGCACAAACAGATCCCCCCTGATACCTCTAACTCAAACACACCCCACCAGGCACCCAGATGAAACCTAGCTTCCTAACAAATGATAGCCATCCATTTACTCGGAGCCAAGCTGCACTAAAAGCCTCCAATACAGGAACACAATGTTGCCAACCTATCAAGACACAAAAAAAGCCATAAAACAGACAGAAGATATTAGAAACATCAATCAAGCAGAACATAGCAAGCTCCAAGACCAATAAACACAGACCAAGACTCCCAAACCAATCAGGATTAAGAAAAAAACCATTCTGGCACAGCAGTAGGCTAGCCCCAGATTTAAAACTGAAATGGCTGTGAAAGTCTGACTCCCAGACGAATACAATACAGAAGCCTGATGATGGCAGATGAGATTCTGCCGAAACATTTCTACAACTTTAAAAGCATAACTACAATGATGTGGGAAAATACCCGAACAAAGCTGAACAGCATACATGTAAGTACCCGCGAAAACTTAAGAAAAATATACATATGTATATTTTTTGGGGGGTCTATTTGGGTTTGCTTCCTTATGATATTTGCATTTATTTTTACTTGCCATTGTAGGATTATGAAAATATTGGTTAATAAAAATTAATTAATAGTCAGATTTACTCAATATTTATCATACACTATAGAATTACTACTTTTCTTAAAAAGATTTTAAGCAAAATAGAGAGCAAATATGAAAGCTTAATTTGGCTAAGTTGTACCGATTTTTTAAAGAAGAACTAGGAATGTTGTATTATTTACAGTTTCTTACATCCCATTCTCTGAGACAAATCTTTACAGAACTTTGCCTCCAAATAATGATAATAGCCTGTTTGGATGAAAGACACAAAAATATTACCAAGTAGCACAGTTTATGCATTTGTAATAATTACAGATGGAAGATCTTGACCATGGCAAACTTTATCAGGAACCTAGATTCACTGTACCCTTGCTAATTCAACTAACTCAATCTAGTTTGGAAGAAAACATATTTTCTGTTGTCTGATGAAGATGAACACATAACAAAAGAAATTGTATAGTTTGCAATGGCCACAAGGAAAATAAAAAAAGCACATGATGACAAATAATGCTGTTAATGTTTGAGGGGACTTTTTAAAGTGATATGTATTTTTAATGAGTTTTGGTAAATATATCATTATAAATATTTTTCAATTCAATGATACTCACATTGGTTCCATTGAGAAAATTTCCAATAGCTAAGAGAGCAGAAAGAATAAATCCAAAGGTAGCATTGTTCTCTAATTGGTCCATTCCTTCCTTTAGGTCCAAAAGCGGTTCTGCAATCTCCTGTCATTAACAAAAAAATAAAAACATGGAAAAATTTTTTTTAAAGCATCAATTAAATCTTATGAACAAGGGCTTTCACTTAACAGTGAATAATTATTTTCAGGTAAACGATGTTTCTATCAAAATAAACTTAAGGCCCAAATAAAAACAACATCAAAGAGAAAGAAAAACAAAATATACCAGATGAGCCCAGCATGGTTGCACAAAGAGTTCTGACAAATTGAAGGACAAAAAGGATGAGTGTAACAACAGAATACCAACAAATATTGGTAGTCTTCAACTTACAACTATTTGTTTACTGACTGTTTAAAAGTTATACTGGCAGTAGAAAAAGTGGCTTATAGCTGTTTTTTATACAACTATAGTAACATCTCCATTTATACATCCGTAGCAGCATTACATGATCAAAATTTGTATGCTTGGCAACTGGCTCATATTTATAATGGTTGCAGTATCCCATGGTCATGTCACCTTTTGTGACTTCACAAGCAAAGCAGATTCATTTAACAACTGTATAATTAACAACATGATTCCCTTAATAACTGTGACAACAAAGGTCATAAAATGAGGCTAAACTACTTAACAACTGCCTTGCCTAAAAATGGAAATGTGAGGCTTAATTATGGTCATAAATTGAGGACCACCTGTGGCCCAAATCTGCAAGCATGAAGGCTAAGGCTCAGAATGATTAAGGCTTGTAAAAAATGACAAAAATAACAAAAAAAAGTTCCTTTCAATATGTTAAGGGACAAAAATGTCAAGGAAATGGTTGAGGTACTTATGGGAGAAAATAACAAGAAGGTAACTGACAGCAGAGAGAAAGCAGAATTGCTTAATTACTTCTTTCCATCTCTCTTCATGCAAAAGGAAAAACAACAACAACCCAACCTATGAACAGCAGCACTGTGGGAAACAAAGCAGGAATGTAGTCAAAGTAGGCAAGAAATTGATAAAACACAAGCTATCCACTTTAGATGAGGGTAAATCATCACTAGGACCAGATTATTTACATTCCAAGGTACTCAAGAACTGGCAGATGCGAGCTCAGAACCACTGAACAAAATCTTTCAAACTTCCTGCAACATGGGGGAAGTGTCAGAGGTCTGGAAAAGAATTGATGTGATTCCAAGTGTTCAAGAAAAAGTAAAGGTGGATTCAGGAAACCAATCAGGTTGATACCAATATGGGAAAATTCTGAAAAGATAATCAAGCAGTAGATTTGTGAACACCTACAAATGAACAAGGCGATCAGAAGCCAACATGAGTTTGTTAAAAACAGATGGTGCCAGATAAACCTTACTGCCTTATTTGATAAAGTGGCTAAATTAATGGATCAGGAAATGCTATGGATATAATTTTCTTGAACTTCAGTAAGGCATTTGACAAAGTAGATCACAGCCAACTTCCTGGTAAAATGGGATAATCTGGAGTAGACAATACCACCAGAGGGATAAACAGTTGACTGACCAATCACACTCAGTGGAACTACATCTAATGGATGTGGGGTACTTCAAGGCTCTGTTTTGGGCCCAGTGCTCTTCAATATTGTTTTCAATGATCTAGATGAGGATAGAGAGCAATTTTGAACAATGGAGTTGGAAGTGACCTTGGAGACCCTATACATTTTTAGACAAATGGCTGTTCAATCTCTTTCTGAAAGCCTCCAGTGATGGACATGGACAATTTCTTCAGGCAATCTGTTCCAATGATTATTTTCACTGTAAAGACATCTCTCCTTAATTCTGGGTTGGATCTGTCTTTGATAAATTACTTCTTCTTCTGTCTCCAGGTGCTTTGGAGAATAGGTTAACTCCCCCCTTTCCCGAGATAGTCCCTCAAATATTGGAAGACTGCTATCATGTCACCCCAGTCCTTCTTTGTTAAACTAGATGTATCCAGTTCCCACAACCAATCATTGTATGGCATAGCCTCCAATTCCTTAATCATCTTTGTTGCTCTTTTCTGAACTTTTGCTAGAATCTCAGCATCTTTTTGTATCATGGTGAGCAGAGCTGGATGCTGTATTTCAAGTATGGTCTTATCAGTACAGTATAACATGGTTCTATTACTTTGTGAGATCTTAATATTTATCCCTCTATTGATGTAGCCTAAGATTGTACTCTTTTTTTGACAGCTGAAACATGCTGCTGGCTCATATTTAGTGGCTGTCCACTAAAATATCTATATCCTTTGCACAATTACTGCTGTTGAGTCAAGTACCACCTATTCAAATCAGTGCCTTTTGATTTATTTTGCCTAAGTCCTTACTTTTCTTATGATTCAGTTGCATTTTGTTGAAGTGTTCATGTCTGTTTCTATATTTTGAGACTATCTTCTAAAATGTTGGTTACAGATAGTCCTTAATTTATGACTTTAAATTACAGGTTCACAGTTAGAAGAGACCTTATGGGTCATCTAGTTCAACCCTCCACCAAAGCAGGAGACCTTACACCATTTCTGACAAATGGGAGTCCAAACTCTTCCAGAAAGTCTCAAATGATGAAGCTCCCACAACTTCTGAAGGCAAGTTATTCCATCGGTTGATTGTTCTTTAAGAAAAGTTCTCCTTATTTGCGGATATGATTTTGTTGATAACCCTCACTCTGCAAAGGACCTTGGAGTACTCATATCAAATGACCTAAGTGCCAGAGCCCACTGTAACAGCATTTTCAAAAAGGAATTAAGAGTTTTAAATCTAATCTTATGAAGCTTCTCCTCTGATAATATTGAATTTCTAACTAGAGAATAGACAATATACATAGATATAAATAGACAACCTTTGCTACACCAATACTCTAATACAGCTCATCTGTCTGAAATCTACATTGCATATGAAACATTAATAAAATTGAGCGAGTCCAAAATTATTTCAAGAGAAGAGTACTACACTCCTCTGCTCACAATGGAATACTCTACACCACCAGGCCTGAAATTTTGGGCTTGGACAACCTAGAACTACGCCACCTAAAGTTGGACCTAAGCATAGTACACAAAATTATTTGCTATAATGTCCTACCAGTCAATGACGACTTAGCTTCAACTGCAACAATACACGAGCACACAACAGATACAAACTCAGTGTTAAGCCAATGTCACACAGTACCAACGGATGGAAAGAGGATGTAAAACAGAGAGAAACACTTGCCATCCGTTGTTTAATGCGATGCATCCGTTGTGTACTCACTGCGTCCATTTTTCATACTCTCTATCCGTCCAGCATCCGTCTACTGAGATTTCATCCGCTCAAAAGGTTTTGAGCTGTACAAAACTTTTTGAGCGGATAAAGTATCCAAAGCGTCCGTTCTACATCCGCTACGCATACGGGGAACATCCGTTATACGTCTGTTGTCATCCATTACGCATCCGCTATATCCGCTAGGCATCCGCTGCGCATCCGCGCAACTCACATCCGCTCCAGCGGAAAACGGACACAGGGAGGAAGTGAAACAGATGTGGAACGGACACGCAGTGTTAGTAGCACGGACGTAGAAAGGATGAAAGCGGATGCAGCTCGCATACAAAGCATTAAAATGGAAAAAACGTTCGCAGAGGGGACAGATCTCGGATATTTAGGATGTCTGCAGGATGTCTAGAGGATGCAGAAGGACACCTAGCAGAAAAATGATATTTCCTATAAAAAGGGGGAGAAATCACCTGGATCTCACTTTCAGTCCAGCAGCCCTGCTGTTCAGACCTCTTCAGCCTTGATCTTGCTCTTGCTCTTCCACAGCATCCAGTCATCTCCACCATAGATCGTCGCACACTCCTTTTGATAGCCACCATTGTTCTACAATAGCACGAAGCCCTCTACAGGCTCTTCCACCTGTTCTACGCAAGGAAAAGGAGGCGTCCAAGAAGTGTCTGGGTCCAAAGATGGATCGCGAGAAGAGCGGAGTATGGACTGTATAACAAGCTGATGGTGGAGCTGAGGAACGAAGACCCTCGTGCATTCCAGAACTTCATGAGGATGCCGCCAGCCATGTTTGACAAAGTTGTGGAGTGGCTGAGACCCAGGTTGACCAAGGTAAACACCAACTTCCAGCCCAGCCTGGACCTTGGGCTGAAGATGGCATTGACTCTGCACCACCTGGCCTCAGGGACCACGTACAGGAACATGCAGTAAGCCTGGAGGGTGCCACACAACACCATCAGCATTGTGATCCCTATCGCGTGATTGCCTCTTCCTCCCTCTGGCAGGGCCTTCTGGGCCCTCATCAGTAGGGCTTTGAGGTTCTAGGGGCTGGTCCACCACACCACCACAAGCAGTACAAGAAGAGCAGCAGCAGCAAAAGCAGCACCAGCAGGACCAGGAGCAGCACCAGCAGAGTAAGCACCAGCAGAAGCACCAGCACCAGGAGCAGCAGCAACAGAGTAAGCACCAGCACCAGGAGCAGCACCAGCAGAAGCCCCGGCACCAGCAGAGTCAGCACCAGAAGCAGAAGCCCCAGCAGAAGCAGAGTCAGCGCCAGGGTGTGAGATGGTGGCCCTGTCCTTCTTGCCAGGGCTGGCAGGAGTAGGCACAGGCTTCCTCTTCTTCCCCATCGTTGTTGGCTGAAGATGTGTCTGGCAGCAGGTCTTTCCTCTGAATGGTGACCTGCTTGCGAGCTGCATCTTTTTATATCCGTGGGGCTGATGCAATGCATCCTCCCCGCATGTGCAGTGAATGCTTTGCATCCTCTAGGCATCCGCTAGGCGTCCGTGATGCATCCGCGTCATCCGCTAGGCATCCGCTCTGCTTCCGTTCCTTCCGCTGCGTGTCCGCTTCGCTGTGCTCCCCCGGAAGCCCTGCGGATGTGTCATCCGCTTCCATCCGCTAGGCTTTCGTGGAGCATCCGCTTAACATCCTCGCTACATCCTCTCCCTGTCTGTTCCTTTCCGTTGTTGTCCATTCTCTTTATGCAAATTTGGGGCACTTTTGAGAGCGGATAACAACGGATGGAACATTTTCTCATCCACTGTGTCCTTTTTACATACTTTTTGCATCCGTCGGCCGATGTGACAGGGCCTTAAACTGCTCTAAACTCTTGCAGAAAGTACGACTTCAGGAACAGAGTGAACAATGCCTGGACTGCACAACCTGACTTTGTTGTTACATCCTCAAACCCCCATTCCTTTAACTTTAAACTATCTGCTGTTGATCTCATCCCATTTCTAAGTGATCTGTAAGGGGCTGCATCAGTGCACAATCATGCCTACCATCCCTGTCCTATTGTTCCCATTTATTTGTACCTATTTCCTGTATTCATACTCATGTTTATTCTTATACCTATTATCTTGTAAGCGATTGACAAATCAAATCAAATAAATAAAATATTCCGTCTGGCCTTCGGGTGCTTTGAAAAATAGCTTGACCCTTTCCTCTCTGTGGCAACTCCTCAAATATTGGAACACTGCTATCATGTCTCCCATGGTCCTTCTCTTCACTAGACTATCCAGGCCCAGTTCCTGTAGCTGTTTTTCATATGTTTTAGTCTACAGTCCTCTAATCATCCTGGTTGCTCTTCTCTGTACTTTTTCTACATTCTCAACATCTTTTTTATAATGTGACCACCAAAACTGGATGCAGTACTCTAGGTATGGTCTTACTAAGAATTTATAGAGTGTTATTAGTACCTCAGTTGATCTTGATTGTATCCCTCTGTTAATGCTACTTAGGAATGCATTGGCTTTTTTGGCTGCCACTCATACTGCTGGTTCATATTTAGCTGGTTGTCCACTGAAACTCCAAGATCCCTCTCACAGTTACTGCTATTAAGCCTCGTTTCACCCAGCCTATAAGTGTATTTTTGGTTTTTCTTGCCTAAGTCTAGGACTTTACTTTTCTCTACTTTGAATTTTATTTTGTTAGATAGGACCCAGTGTTCATGTCTGTCAAGATCCATCTGGATCTTGAGCCTATTTTCTAGTGCAGTGGTCACCAATAAGAGGGCTGGGAACCACTGGTGGTCCGTGAGAAAATTTTGGTAGTCCACAGAGAAATGTCACCCCCAAAGCACCCCCAAAGCAATTAATCCAGGCTGCATGGGAAAACAAGGCTGCGCCACCCACACGGCTCGCAGGAATACAAGGCTTGAGCCGCTTTCATTGCGAATAACACAAGGTAGTGAGGGGAGGGAGGAAAGGGTGGTGAGGGGGAACTTGCCCCACCTGCCTGGCCAGGCCACCAGGCTACTTCTTTCTTCTGCTTTTGGCTGCATGCAAGAAAAGCAGAAAAAGTCTTTCTCTCTCCCCCAAACTCTGCCAGAAATGAGTCTTTGGGACCCTGCAAGGCATCCTGTTCCAAGAGGCTGCACTGGCGTGACAAGTCTCACAAAGACTCATTTCTGTGAAATGTGGGGGAGAGAAAGAAAGACTTGTGCTGCTTCCCTTGCATGAAGCCAAAAGTCTCTCTCTCCCCTAGAACGGAGCTGGAGACTGTATCCTGCAATCCCAAATAAAGAATGATTGATCAGTAGGGAAATAGGGTGGGAAATTTTCCTGCAGACTTTTTTTGAATTTTCCCAGGGTCTCTGGCTGCAGGATTTAAAATTATGAGTTTGGTGGTCCCTGAGGTGTCGACCCCTGTTCTAGCCAACTCGTTAAGTATGATTTGTCAGCCAGTTGCGAATCCATCTAGTGGTGATACTATCTATCCCATTTTTTTCTAGCTTACCAAGAATTAGGTTGTGGTCTACTTTGTCAAATGCCTTGCTGAAGTCTAAGTATTTTATGTCCACAGTATTTCACTGGTCTACTAGTCACTATGTTGAAGAATGAAATATGATTGTTTTGGCATGATCTGTTTTAACAAACCCGTGCTGGCTGCTAGTTATTACTTTACTTGTTTCTAGATGTTGGCAGATCTGGTTTTTTATTATCTTTTCCATATCTTCCTGGTATTGAAATTAGGCTGATTAGTCTGTAGCTTCCTCAGTCTCCTTTTTTTTCCTTTTTTGAAGACACATCAGTTTTTTTAAGTCCTCTACTAATTCCCTAGTACTCTAGGATTTTTGAGAGATGTGGTGCAGTGGTTCTGAGATGACCTCTGCCAGCTTCTTTAGAACTCTGAGTGTAATCCGTCAGATTCTAGTGATTTGTATTCACCAAGATCAGACAGGTGTTCTCTTACTATTTTTTTTGCTTATTTTAACTTTAATTTCTAGTCTGTTTTTTAGTTATATTTTTGGTAAGTTGGGCTATAGTTTCTTTCTGCATGAAGATCGATGCAAAGAATGAGTTAAGCAGTTTTGCTTTCTCTCGGTTGCCTGTTACTTCCTTGCTGTTTTCTCTCTTTAGTGGACCAACTGTTTCCTTGATATTTTTTTTCTTGTTATTTATATGTTGGAAGAAACTTTTTTATCATTATCTTTGACTTTTGTTGCAAGTCTTTGTTTATTCGGAGCCTTTGCATTCCTGACTTTGTCTTTGCAGATTCTGGCTACCTGCTGATATTCTGCCTTCAGTTATGTGTCCCTCTTTCCATTTTTTGTACTTATCCTTTTTGTCTTTCAATTTATCAGAGATCTTTGTGCAGCCTTGCTGGTTTCTTCTTGGATTTGTTGTTTTTCTTTCTCAGTGGTATTGTGCTGGTCTGGGCTTTTATGATTGTATTTTTCACTTTCTCAAGATTCTTGAGTTGTTTTCCCCTTTAGGATGTTCATCCATGGAATCTTTCCCAAGTTCTCTCTGAGTTTATTAAAATCAGCTCTTTTAAAATCTAAGACTCTGGTGTCATATTGCTTGTATGTCTGTTATGTTGAATTCTGTAACTGAGCCTCATTTTTTTTTTTTTTGTTAAGTGAGACAGTTGTAATTTTGTCCATTTTATGAACTTTCTTGCCAGTTTTTAAATGAATCACTGTCGTTGTTAAATTAATAACAGGGTAGTTAAATGAATCTGGCCTCCCCATTGACTTTGTCATAAAAGATTATAACATGACCCAATGACATTGTTAAGTGTCATAAATATGAACCAGTTGCTAGGCATCTGAATTTTGATTATGTGACCATCTGGAAGTGCAATGGTTGTATGAAAAACAGCCATAAGTCACTTCTTTCAGTACCATTGTAACTTTGAAAGGTTCCAAAGTAAATGATTTTAAGGATTATCTATGTCATAGGTATGCACCCCCTAGGTTGGTGTTGTTTGCAAATCAGATGAATTCACCTTCTACCCCTCATCTAAATCATTATTTAAGATTTTGAAGAGTACTGGAACTAAAACAGAACCTTGAGGTACCCCACTGTGTGCTATCTTTCATTTAGATGTGTGCTTTATGCTGTTGATCAACCAGTTACAAATCCATCTGTTTGGTGATGCTGTGTATCTCAGAGTTTTCTGTCTTACCAAGAAATAAGCTGTGGTCTACTTTGTCAAATGTCTTACTGAAGTCTAAATAAACTGTTTCCACAGTATTTTCCTGATCCACTGATTTAGACACTATGTAAAAGAATGCAACAATATTTGTCTGATATGATCTGTTTTTGACAAACCCATGTTGGCTTCTAGTAATAGCAGTACTTTTTCCAGGTGTTTGCAGATCCATTGCTTGATTATGTCTGTGGATCTGTGAAAATAGAAAAAGCATTGCTTACTAGAAGCCAACAAGGGCTTGTCAATTGAAAAAACGTATTTGGGACATTGTTTGATTATTGTTTCCTAAATTGCTTTTCTTTGCTGCAAAGCAAGGGTCTTCAAACTTGACAAGTTTAAGAGTTGTGGACTTCAATTCTCAGAATTCCTGAGCAAACATGACTGGAAGAGGAATTCTGGAACTTGAAGTCCATAAGTCTTAAAGCTATCAAGTTTGAAGACCCCTGCTCCAAAGGTTGCATTTCTCTAAATCATCAACCATTAGCTGGTAGAGTTCTTATATTGGGCTGGCATTACTGACTGACTATACTGATTATTCAATTCCATATGGACAACCACCCCCAGAACGATCACTCTCCTAATGTGCTGCTTTTGAAGCTCTTTTTGGAAGTATTCCCAGGTCCATCCAGATGCTCTTTAGCAATGAGAAAGTTCAACTATGTACAGTTATTCTACATGATAGGTCCCCATATATTTTACTATCTTACATTCAACTAATTCAGCTTCTGCAGCCAGTTTTCTCAACTCTTCCATCTGGTGTTAACAGGAATTATGAATGCCATGTAATCAAAAAACAAATAATTTTCCACTTTAAAGAGCAATGATTCTTTCTTTCACTCAACTCAAGAGCTCTTGCTCTTTAAGAAGCATATTTTAAAATGAAGGGGGAGAAACAGTGGTGAGAGAATAAACAATAAAGAGTTAAGAATTAAAGAGGCAGTTTAAAATCTGATCTGGAAGGCAAAGCAGCTCTTACCCCTCTCTCTACATCACCTGTTTAATTCTTAAGCTTTTGTTATCTATGTTCCATCTCACCACACTTCTGTTTCTCCTCCTTTGTTTTAAAATGTACTTTTTCATCTAGGCAATATAGAATGAACTTTCCCTCATTATGCTGTGATGAGTTAAAGAGGCCATCTAGAGATAGGAGGAAATGCTGCTTTGCTGAGCCTATGTCAGGTTACAAATGGCCATTCCACATGGCCCAGCAAGAATGGCCCACAGTACTTTTCTCCCCTCACATCCAGATTTCTACAGATCTCTGGAAGTAAGCAAGGGAGGTGGAAGAGGGACAAAGCAGGCCCAATGCTTTGAGGACCTGGCATGGCAAGGAGGTGGGGAGTGGGAAAAAGAAGAGACAGGTGGATATATTGCAGCATCTCTGTAAAGTTATGAAGCCCAGTCATTCGTAAGTGTGAATGACTTTTGTAAAAATTTGTAACTTTGAATCAGGATTGTACATGGATTTAGTTGTAACTTTGAATGGTCACTAAATGATCTGCCATATCTCGAGGATCACCTGCATATGCTAGGCATTTCTATAATAAACTCCTGGACTGGGTTAAAATTGAGAACATTTTGGCTGATGAGCAGCAAACAGGCTTCAGAGAAAACCTCTCAATGATTGAGTATGCATTAACTCTCCATCATAGTAAGAAATACCTTTCTGAAGCATCATTCTATTCTGTGCACTGGTCTTAAGATATGCTTTTGATCTCATCTCTACCTCCAAATTCTGGAGAAACAGAATTCTTCCTCAATTGATAAAAGATTATTTGTTCTTATATACAAGCTATATGAAAACTAGACGAAGGTGCAATGTAATGTCCACGAACACTGAACTAAAAAAAATCCTGCTAAGAGAGGAGTGAAACAAGGATGTAGGGGAAATGGTTTCTGGCAGTAGATGCAGACTGCCAGCCCTTCAGCTGGCATATGCTGTTGCTCCAGAGCCTGCTTCCAGGACTGGGCTGGCCATCCAAGCAGCACTTACTCTGTCCCACTGTCTGTTTTGGCTTGCGGTTGGAGAGCAGGTCACCTCTGGTCACCTTCTCAGCCCCCTCACAGGTCTTGCCCTTGGCTTGTGCATGGAGCATGTTCCCCTTACGCACCCGACTGCAGTGGTGGGTGAGCAAGAGAGGTGTTCCACCAGCAGTCCCTGCATGAAGTGAGGGAGGGCACGACATTTCTCCATCTGCTACCAGACCCAACACGTGGCGCCTGTTCAGGCTTCCCTGAAGCATGGGATGGGGCAGGATAGGAAGCGGCGCCCATCCCAAAGCTGGAGGAACAGGACCTTTGAACCCTAACACTGGTTCAGGAAGCATCCTGCTGACTTGCCTGCTCATGTGAAGGAAAACCACACTATCCCTGAGTTGCATTTTCTGAGAATGCCGGCTGAGCGGGGAATTTGGTTGCAATCCTCAGCTCGGAACGGAGATGTTGGGGTGAGGGGGTGGCCTGGAAGACAGAAGACTGAGTTCAGTCCACAGAAGAGGCTGCAGCCTTGAACGTTCTGTCTGAAGGAGCTGCGTCAGAATGCTGCCTTGAAGGGCAGGACAGGGCTCGGTTTTTCTTTCTGAGCAGTCCCAGTGAAGAAGGTGCATTACTAGGAGTCTCTACTCCTGGCAGCTCCTGGGTAGCAACTCTGCCAATGCTTGGCAGACCCATCTAGCCCAAAGGAGGCAAAGCGGCCAGCTAGAAAGGCAGAGTAGAAGTGGCAAAAGCATGCCCATTCCCAGCAAGCAAAAGGCCACCATGAGATGGGAAAGCTCTATCCGCATTCCTTCCTACCCCACATCTCTCCTTGGCCTGGGTAACCAGAGCTCTGATGAGGATCTGGCTTTCCCCACTCACGGTGGCCATTTTTTGCCTGGTGGGCCTGGTCTTGAGTTACTGGAAGTCTTGGTGTATCAGGTGTGCAAGGGGAACATGCCTTTATAGTTGGCTGCTTTACCTCCTGGGTGGGTCTGCTGAGCAGTGGCGGAGTTGCCACCCAGGAGCTGCCTGGAGTAGAGATCCCTGGTAATGCACCTCCTTCACCAGGGCTGCTCGGCAAGGAAAGCTGAGCCCACCCTGCCCTGGGAGGCAGCAGCTTCAGAGTGCTTTTGGGGTGCTGTCCAATGGACACAGCTGCTTTAGATGGAACCCTCAAGGCTTCAATTCCTTCCCTGGACTGAAAGCAGACTCCCCCCTGCATCTCCATTCCAAGCTGAGGACTGCAGCCCAATTTCCTGCTCAGCTGGAATTCCTGGAAGGCGTGGCTTAGAGCACCAGGCCTGCCCAGCACAAAGGAGGAAAAGTGGCCAGCTATAAAGTCTGAACAGAGGTGGTAAAGCACACCCAAGCCCAGCAGGCAAAAAATGGCCACTGCGAGTGGGAAAGCCAGATCCCCATCAGAGCTCTAGTTACCTAAGTCCGGCAGAGATGTGGGAGGGAGGCATGGGCTTGGGTGGCCATAGCGCTGATGCAGATTGAGCTTTCTCCACTTGCGGTGGCTGCCTTTTGCCTACTGGGAATGGGCATGCTTTTATCACTTCTACTTGGCCTTTCTGGCTAGCCGCTTTGGACCTGGTGCTCTGGGCAGTGATGGCAACAGCCTAATGAAACTGCATTAGCTTCTGGTGGCCTCAGTGGTGCCCAGTGCATTGGATGCTCCACCTGTGGGCCAAGGGCAAGTCCCGCGAGGGGGCCAAGGAGATGACCAGCAGCGACCTACTCTCCAATCGCAAGCCAAAAGGGATGGAACAGAATAGACAGCCACTGCCCCACACTCTCCTAACCTTGTCTTCACCAGCAGTAACCAAAAGCAGAGGCACAGGAGAGAAGCCTGGTCTGCTCCATGTGACTTGCCCTGTCCCAGCCACATGGAATGGAACAGGTGTGTCTGGTGGCCCACATCATGTGCCTCTGCCGCTGCTGCCATGTCTGTTTCCTGGAGGGTGCCTGCTGCTGGTCACCTCCCCCCATGCACACTCACACCTGAAAGGCTGGTAAGGGTGGCTATCCTGAAAATGGTAAGGGGCTGGCCAGCGACACTTTGGTCCTGCCATCCCATCCTGGGGGCACACGTGTCACTTTGCCCAGGCCATCCCAGAGGCACGTGTGTGTAAAGGATGTGGGTGCACTTGTGCAAAGGCTCATGTGCCCTCCTCCTGTAGTGCCTGTGCACACACGTCTGCTGGGATAGCATGGGCCAGGCTGGTATGCACATGCACCTGCTGCCTCCTACGCACATGTGTACCTGCTGAGATAGCATGGGCCAGGCCTATTTGCGCCCACCTCCTCCTGCACACATTTGCACCTGTCAGAATTGGTGGGGCCAGGCCAGACTGAAGTGAGGCTTACTGTTTCCAGGATGGCCATGCGGTCTAGATCTAACCATGTCGTGGTTCGGATCCAGCCTGTGGGCCTTGAGTGTCCCACCCCTGTGGTAAAGCATAGTCTAAGTGCTATTCTTATCACCCACATTCAGAGTATCCTGAAGTAACATTGGACTGGACTCTCTCCATATCTAGAGAATACAATAGCAAAAATTAATACTAGGAACAACATACTCCAGAAATTATGTGGACCTAAATAAGGACTTTAGCTGCCATAGTCCCAGGGGTGGGATACTATCGGTTCGGCCCGGTTCTATAGAACCTGTAGCTGCGAAGAACAGCTGACACTGAACCGGTTCAGTGTTTGATCCACCTGCCTACACGGGCTCTAGGCTGTCCTTTATTCCCTGCTTTTCCCTCCTCAACTGCTTTGCGAGGCACAGCAGAGGTTGAAAAAGCAAGAAACAAGAGGATTTTCAAATGAGCTCAGTGCTTGTCAGCTGTCCAGGCAGCACAGCTGATGATTTCTTGCAAATGCTGCACATACACATGTTATGATTGTCTGCAGTTTGGAGAACTGGCAAATCACTGCACTGGCTGGCCCCTACCCTCCCTGCCCATTCACTCCTTACCTGGCATGTGAGCCATCCAATTTGCCTTGTTTGATAAGTTGCTATTTTTTCTTTTTTTCCCCTGACCATCAGTTATTCTGCTCTGCCAGAAGATTTAGATTAGCTAGAAAGCAAGAAATCCAAGGATTTCTTGCTTTCTAGCTAACCTAAAAGCAGAGCCAAACCTTCCTTAGGACTGAAGCTTTTCAGTGCAGATTGAGGTAGCCGATTGCAGATAAATAGATCTCTATGTGAATCTGTGATTCTGTGAGCAACTCAATCTACCTGCCTACTTTGCCTGCTTTTGGGTAAAAGTTGCTCTTTTTTAAATAAAAAAAATAATATTTACATAAATATCTATAATATTTACATACAAGCCACACCCAATCACATGACCACTAAGCCACACCCACAAATTAGGCCACACCCACAGAACAGATTGTTAAAAAATTTAACAACCTGCATAATCTGGTCATCAGTGCTTGGGTTGGTCTACTCTGAAGTAGAATATTGTGCTCCTATATGGCTTAATAGCAGCTATATTGATAAGTTAGATACCAGACTCAACAACACCATGAGAATTATAAGTGGATATACTGTATTAGAACCACTCTGTTTTTCTGGTTTCCTGTTCTGAGCCATCCAGCACCGCCACCATTATGAATGCAAGTTGTATTAGTGAGAAATATAGAAAAAATTATAAAAAATCTCTAATTTGATATATGGTAACTTTCCTCATTTATCAGCAAGAAGGCTCAAATCCAGGAAGTCCTCATTGGCACTTGTATAGCATCTGATCAACAACTTTAACATAAATTCCCAATGGAAAGCCAAATGGGTCGTTGAACATACAAACATATAAATGACCCACAAAAAATGTGCCAGGTTTTCAATTAGCCAGCAATGGACAATCATGAATAGGTTTCATTACCTCATACAGCATCTACCAGGACTTACTGTATAACGTGGAATAGTATTCTCTCCTCAGTGTGACTGTGGGGTCCCATATCCAGCTTTAGATCACATTGTGACTGGTTGTAAGTTAACAGCATATACCATTTTGGTAGGATATTTTTTTAATATAAACAATGCTGTGCTTTAATGATTAGATGGCCTTGACATTGCTATTTGAAAATAAATCTTTTTAACATTTATTGTGTTTATTAATCTAGATGAAGTGTTAATATATATTGCGAGTGCATGTATAAAATTCAACAAACAAGCAACTTTAAAACCAATGGCAAGGTTACTAAATGAGTGTTTAACACAGCAAGTCAAGACCTTTAAATATTTAGGGATTTTCCTATCTTATGGACAATTGTAAATCTCTATGTTACTTTAAATGCAAAAAAACCATGTCAGTTTTCCAAGCCGGTTTTTCAGTTTTCTCCAAAGGTGCTCAGCATTTACCCACAGCAATTAAAGCTTTATCAGCTAAGATCTGCCACCCAGTTTATTTTTTGGAGCTCAGCTGAGCCCCTATATATTGTTCCTTCCCTTGGAAGTAGTTTAATCTAAGTGTTTAAGAACAGTTTCTCAAGCACCTTTCAAATGTAGTTCTTTGCCATGCATCTTAAAATTGAAACTTCTATCTGGATTTTCATTTTACAGAATAAAAAATAACAAGAATTGGAAGGGACTTTGGAGCTATTCTAGTCCAGCCCTCTGCTTGACTAGGAAACCCTATATTATTCTGGACAAATAGCTGTCTAAGCTCTTCTTGAAAACAGCCAGTTTTCAATACCCACAACTTCTAAAAGCAAACTGTTCCACTGATTAATCTCTCTCTCTGTCGGGAGATTTCTCCTTAATTCTAGATTGGATTTCTCTTTGATCATCTTCTACCCATTACTTTTCCTACTAGCATAAGCTCTCCTGTTTTCTAGCTGGCTCAACCCCTTTAACTATGATTGACAGCTTTCAGTTTTCCCAGTGATAGGCAATGCCAAACTGCAACTTTATGGCGTTTCATGGCTAGCCATCACGTTGATGGGCTATGAACATGTACTAGCTGATTCACAACTGCAAGCAGACTTTTCAGTTCTACCCAGAAACACCTTCTTGAGCCACTCTGCACATGTTCTCCAATCAACTAGATATCTTAGTCATATAACAATCCTAAAATTTAGAAGGGCTTCATACTTAGCTAGATTTTCCAAAAGTTACTTTCCATTACTGAAGTGAGATACTAAAAAACATCTCCTTTGAACAGAGACTGTGCCTATTCCAGTAAGGGATAATTGAAATAAGGGAACAATTATTCTGGATTGCCTTTTCTTGGCAGGAATTATTATCTCATTGCTGACTAAATATCCTGGTTATTCTGACTTGTTTTATCTTAATTTGTTATTATCATATTAATCTGATTTTATTTCCTTGACCATAACTAAATATTGCTTTATAGTTTGTATAATATGCTGTAGTATTTCTTCTGATCTTTTAAAGTTATTTTTTCTTCTTAATCCTAATTAATTGTGATTTGTGTTTTATCTGCTAGTTTATGATCAAAGATTGATTCTTAATAATAAGAATCACAAACCTTTAAAAAAATATTAAAATTTTGTGTCTTTCTTGGTATTCTCCTTTTTTTTGGGGGGGGGGGGGGGTTTCTGTTCTGCAAATTCTAAATTAAGTGTTGACACACAAATAAATGGAAAAAAAGGCAAGAGCCTGTTTGTGAAAGACTGTGATGGAATACCTTATATTGAGTTCAGGAAAAGATTAATTGCACCCTAGAATGCTGATGCCTTGACTGAATTTCTATACTGTAAAACCTCCATAGTTGACCATCTCCCTAAGTTGACCTAATTTTCATAGATTGGACATACATTATATGTACACAAAAGAAGCCAACCTCTCTATATTGACCACCTCCATAAGTTGTATCTTAACCATCTGGAGCTTTATACACACTAATTTACTCTCTATAACTTGACCAGTTGAGTGCAGTCTGCACCAAGGGCAAGAACAGTGAAATGAAGAATTGGTGACAATGAATTTCTTTCAGGAAGAATATCAAAGAATACAATATTTTTTATTTTGATTCAGAAGCAAATATGACAATATATTTAATGCTGATAAGCATGGACTCTTTTCCAAGGCGATGCCTAACAGGGGTGACAAAGGTAAGAATGGAAAACTTTCTAAAGAACATTTTACATTTCTTCTATGCACTAGTTTAATCGGAGAGAAGCTAAAACCTTAAATTGGTAAATTGGCAAAGCCATGCTCCTTCAAGAACCTGCAGTCAAAAGACTTTCCTGTCACCTGGAAATCTAACAAATCTAACAATGCATGGATGACTGGTGCCATATTTGAGGAATGAATAAGAGGCATTCACCAAGAAATGAAGAAAAAGAAATGATCCATTCTTCTATCAGTGGACAGTTGTCTTAGCCATCCCCATCTTACAAACATGAAACTGAAATTGTTGCCTCCAAACATTATATTGAAACTTCAATTTCTTGAAGGCATAATCAAAACATTCAAAACGCACTATCGAACCCAGCTTCTCCAGAGGATTCTTGATCAAATGCAAACCTCTGCTCTGTCTGCAAAAACAAAACCCTAACTCTAACCCTGATCCTAATCTGGATCCAGAAGCAATTTTCCAATCACTACTGACTAAGGTACAACCCAGTGGAAAAGTGCTGGAAATAAGAAGCAGAAGAATTAGGTGAGGAGAATACAGAAATTGCAAATATTCCAAAAGAAGAGAGTTAGTCAGTCATTCGATAATGTAGTTAAAATCATTTTCCATGGAAAAATGTCCAGGTATGCCAGTAATGAAAGAGCTTTCTCCGCTTACCTTCATAATAAAAATAAGAAACAGAATAAAATAGGCTTTTTTTTTCAGAAAGAATGAACCCCCTTGATGGTGTTCTCCCTCTGGTGAACAATTGATTTTGCAAAAAACAAAAGCTGGTTATTTGGAAGCTTTATTCCCTGTTTTTTGAAGGGCAGACTAGAAAGAACCCAAGACGATCTTTGGAAGATCATGCACAAATTGAAAAGGGGAAAGGAGTGATTGGAAGGTTTGGTCTCTTGCCAGTTTTCCCTTCAGTTGCTAATTTTTCTTAAGCAGGACTGGGTTTTAATTATACTTTTTGAAGCTTTGCAATCTTTTGATTTATGACTACTTGACTTCTGACTTACATTATTACTTCTTGCTGGACTTTTCTATTTCACCCCCTGCACTTTCATTCTTTATTATCAAATTTTAAACAGTTTTTTTAAGCTTTAAGGAAGTAGCAATGGGATTTACATTTACACAGAATTATGTATACTATAAATTTTGCTCTTTCTAGCCTTTTCCTTTTTTAAAAAAGGGCCTTGATATTTACCTTTTAATTTTTTAATGGGAACATTTCCCATTCTTTAACTATGGGGAGGAAAAACACTTCATTGTGGAAGCTATTATGTCTTCTACTTGAAATTAAAAGTGTTTCTCATGCCTTTAAAAGGACACAAAATATTTTGGGAGGCAATTGAAAAAAGAATGTTCTCCAACTTAAGGCTTTATTTGAAGACATAAACAAAAAATTTGATCTGCAAATTCAAGATAGTATCCAAAAGCAAGAAATAATAATTTGCAATTTGAGGAATTGCAATTTGAGGAATTGGAATCTGATCTGTTGCTCTAAGATGACAAGAAGAAAATGTTTGGTTTGAAAGATGTAGAACTACTAGAAAAGATTGAAAAGAATATGAACATAAGAAATTCTGAGATAATGGATATCATGAAGGATGGAGTGGCCTTTCTAGGCAAGAGGAATAATATGTTGTCAAGGATAATTATTTAACAATGGGTGTTGCAGAAATATTTATAACAGAGACTTATGAACTTTGGAAATGAGATGCAATTGTTGGGAAAATTCCCAATTAAAAACAAAGTTTCACTATTAAGAACCAAACAAGAGTATTTGCCTCCTGACTCAGAGATAATGATAGGAACGATTTGTGATAAATAAGAAGCGGTATAGATTTTTTATGAGTAAATTACAATAACAAAGTGATAACAGATTGCTTTGAACTTTAACTTTATTGAGGTTTAACCTGTTAACTATTTTTTCCCATATATGTAATGTATGACATGTCAATTGGATTTAAATAAATGTACAAGTTTATAAATTTTAAACCTGTTTTGCAAGGAGAAGCTATTGTTGTAATAGATTTGTCAGTGTTTAACTTGGGTGAGATAATATGCATTTTTGTCCTTTTCGATTCACATTTTTCAATGTTTTGTTTCTTTTGAATAAAATAAAATAAAATCCGTTCAAATCCTCGAAAACTGGAATGCTAGATAAATGTTGGATTAAAAAAAAACCCAATCAAATCTGCCTTGAGTATTTTAGATACTTGCTCACCTTCACTATGTGCACAATTATTAGACAAGTTGTATTTTGGAGGATTAATTTTATTATTGAACAATTACAGTGTTCTTGGTCAATCCAAAATATTAATAAATCTCAAATATGAATTTAAGAAAATAAAAGGAAGCTACTGGCTTTCTTAGGAGAATATGTGTGCACAATTACTGGACAACTATTAGTGTACAGAATTATTATGCAATTAAATTTTTTTAAAAATGAAAAATTGCCCATCTCACTCGTTTATTTGCATTTGTTAAAGTGAGAATAAACAAACAATTCAAAATGTACAAGTAAACATTTCTGACATTTGAAAAAAATAAGTGACCAATATAGCCACTTTGTCAGCCCTGGAGCCATTTTCTTTTGGCATCTCCAAGGCTGCCACAGCAGAGATGAGTCTAGCTGTGAGAACAGGAGCGGGGAGATAGAGATAGCTGGGGGTTGTAGCCAAAATAAACTTCTTTTCTCTGAGAACCAAGGATTTTCCCACCAGGTGCGAGGAGGTGGGATCTGAGACCAAGTGACCCTTGGAATGTAGTATGATTGGACTATGTGATGGACTGCATGGGCAGGAAAGGAAAACTTTACTTTTAACTAAGGCCCCCCCCGAGGGAGGTTTAGAGTCGGGTTTCCCTAGATGTTCAAATGTGATGTCTAATAAATCTATACTTTGAGGAATATGCCTGCCTTGGAGTTATGATTCTGTTGGATGTATTACTTGGA
Source organism: Laticauda colubrina (assembly GCA_015471245.1). Taxonomy (NCBI): domain Eukaryota; kingdom Metazoa; phylum Chordata; class Lepidosauria; order Squamata; family Elapidae; genus Laticauda; species Laticauda colubrina. The sequence goes on along the minus strand of BLBF01000044.1, from coordinate 16,300,623 downwards.
GTTGGATGTATTACCTGACACACCCTTCTTTTCAATAAAAGTCTTATAAGCCTTCCATTCATGGATTCTGTCAATTTCTTGATCTGTTTAAGAAGGGCCCAAAAGCTCTCTATAGGGTTTTGATCAGGTGAGGAACATGTCATGTCATTATTCTTTCTTCCATCTTTAAGGCCTTTACTAGCTAGTCACACAGTGGAGTACTTCGATGCATGTGATGGGAGCATTGTCCTGCAAAAAAATCATGGTCTTCTTGAAAGATGCAGACTTTTTTCCATACTATTGCTTGAAGACAGTGTCTTCTAAAAACTGGCAGTCGTTTGGGAATTGATTTTGAGTCCATCTTCAACCCGAAGAGGTCCAACTAGGTCATCTTTAATAATACCAGCCCATACTAGTACCGCACCTCTGTCTTGCTGGTGTGTGAGTCCAAGTGGAGCTCTGTACCTGTTACTGATCCACCATGGGCCTATCATCTGGTCCATCATGATTCACTCTCAGTCCTCAAAACTTTTGAAAAATCTGTCTTCAGATATTTGTTGGCCCAGTCCAGTCTTGCAATTTCAACTTATCTGTCTTGTTCAGTGATTATTGGGTTTAAGCCTTCTTCACCTTAGCCATATCTTTGAGCACTGAATACCTTGTACTTCTGGGCACTTCGGTAAGTTGCAGTTCTGGAATATATCAGCACTGGAGGATAATGGGTTCCAGGTAGCTTTACGTTGGATTCTTCTCAAATTTTTGGCAGTTAATGTGCATCTTTTTTTTCTCAAATCATTTCTTATAACCCTGTTGACAATTTGCAGCAAAATGTTTGATGATTCTGTGATCATTCCACAATATTTTAGGAATTTCAAGAGTGCTGCATCCCTCTGAAAGACATTTTACAATTTTTGACTTTTTAGAGTCAGTTAAATCTCTTTTTTGGCCATTTTGCCTGAGGAAAAGAAGCTGCCTAATAATGATGCATACCTTGATAAGATGTTGATCTCAAGAGGCTACAATTTACACAATTTTTGTAATAAAGCCCTCATTGCACAAATACATATTGCCTAATATGTTTATATCCACTAAGCATTCAAGCTTATACAGCGTGGAGCTGGAAAATATGTATAAAAATTATATCGTCAAAATACTTACTTGCTGAATAATTGTGCACACAGTGTAGCTGTTTCTACAACATGTGATAAAAAGATTGATCTAAGTGTATATTGAAAACAATGTGGTCATTGGATTGCCAAGAATAAATATTGCTGGACTCTCTCTATTGACAGTATGTTGTTCTAGGGAGGCTATATAATTATTCTCTTGAAATCACAGAGTCCAATATTAAGACTGTCCAGAGAAATACAGAGAGTATACCTTGTCTGAAGTGCAATTTTATCAGTTTGTTTTACTTTAAAACTTGCTTTTTGATATATGCTTGTGGCCTACTTGGAGCTTCTGCATAAGCCTTTATGGAAATGGTTTACTCAGCTTTATATTTTTAAATAAAGACCTCAAAATATATTCTCAGCAATTTCAGATTTTACAGCTGCTAATAAGACAATAGTTTGTACTGTAAGAATGAATTGCTTTGCCATAAATTTTCCCATAGGAATCTCTCCATAGTTCTGATTTTGCATCTGGTTTTTAAATTTATTTTTGTTTTACTTGAGATCAAGATAGGCTCTCAAATTTTTTTCTTTTGTAAAATTTAACTTTCTTTATCATTCAAAATATTTATTCAAGCATTGAAATTCCAAAAAGTATCCAAAATGTTATTTCATGTGTAGGAATAGATTTACTGAATGCTAAAGAATGGCTTCTTCTTTATAACTTTTTGCTAAAGTTAATCATCTTTTCTATAGATTTGGTCCCATTTAAATCATCATAGCTTAAAAATATCTCAAGATAAAAATTCATTTACTGAGCTTCTTTATGCAAATGTCATGTTCATTAGGTTTGATACTGTTACAATTGCCCTCAAACAACAAATTTAATTTCCAAATAATTTAAACAAGATGTCACACCTCAATACTTATTATATTCTTCCAAAAGCTTTTGCCCCAGTTCGCTTTTATTTGATTCTGAAAGCCTTCACTTTAGGCAGCTGGATGCATTACACCAGAGCCCTTTTTGGAAGTTTTTAGTGTACTATTATGTAACTTAAAGTATGTCTCCGTGGTAATGGCTCAATAGAAATTCAAAGCCATGTGCTACTAATACTAAGCCTACAGTATACAAGGATTCTAGGCAGATTTTCATTTACCTGATTGTGAGGAAATTTTCAGGATTATAATTGGTACTTAACATAACTTTGTTTATACATGGACTCAAAAATATGGTCCCAAGTGTCCTAGTTTGGTGCTACTGTATATGCAGTATGTTGCACCATTAATTAAAGCCCATGTCACACTGAAACAACGGATGCAAAGAGGATGTAAAACGGACAAAAAACCTTGCCATCCGTTTGAAAACGTGATGTACTCACTGCCTCCATTTTGCTTCCTCTCTATCCGTCCAGCATCCGTTTATTGATGTTTCATCCGCTCCAAATGTTTTGGGCTGCCTAAAACTTTTGCGCGGAAAATGTATCCAGTTCGTCTGTTCTGCATCCGCTACGCATCCGCTACGCATCCGCTATATCCGCTTGGCATCCGCTGCGCATCTGCGCAACTCGCATCCGCCTGGACGCAGGGAGGAAGCGGAACGGATGCGGAACGGATGCAGAACGGATGCAGCACGGAAACAAAGCGTTTAAAACGGAAAAAACGTTCGCAGAGGGGACCTATCTCGGATATTAAGGATGTCTGCAGGATGCCTAGAGGATGCAAAGGGACACCTATACTGCCTATAAAAAGGGGGAGCAACTCGCCTGCATTGCACTTTCAGAACAACAGCCAAGCTGTGCAGACTTCTGCAGCCTTCATCTGACTCTTCCTCTTCCACAGCATCCAGTCATGTCCACTGTGGATCGTACTACAGTCCTTTGGGCAGCCACCATCCTTCTGCAACAGTGCGAAGCCATCTACAGGCTCTGTGAACTCTACTACGGGAAGAAAAAGAGGTGGCCAAGAAGCGTCTGGGTCTGAAAATGGATCGGGAGAAGAGCAGAGTACGGACTGTACAACAAGCTGATGGTGGAGCTCAGGAATGAAGACACTCAGGCGTTCCAGAACTTCATGAGGATGCCTCCAGCCATGTTTGACGAAGTTGTGCAGCGCCTGACACCCAGGTTGACCAAGGCAAACACCAGCTTCCGGCCCAGCCTGGAACCTGGGCTCAAGGTAGCACTCACTCTGCGCCACCTGGCCTCAGGGACCACCTACAAAAGCATGCACTACGGCTGGAGGATGCCACACAACACCATCAGCATTGTGGTCAGAGAAGTGGTGCAGGCCATCATCGAAGAATACAAGGAGGAGCTCCTCCAGTGCCCCTCTACTGAAGAAGGATGGAAGAAAGTTGCAGAGCAGTGGTATCAGAGGTGGAACTTCCCCCATACCGTTAGAGCCATAGATGAGAAGCACGTGGCCTGCAAAGCTCCAGCCAAGTCGGGGTCCACTTATTTCAACTACAAGGGCTTCTTCAGCATCGTCCTCTTTGCCATGGTCGATGCTGACTACAAGTTCATGTACACTGATGCTTCAGGCTACGGCTCATCTTCAGATGCCCAGGTATACAACGCCAGTCACCTCAAGGAGGGGCTGGAAGGCAACCTCATCTTGGGCTTCCCAGATCCAGACCCCTTGCCCAACGACACGCAAGATGTGCCCTACTTCATCGTGGGGATGACGCCTTCTCCCTCAGAACCTAACTCATGAAGCCATACACTTCCAGACTCCTCACCCATGAAGAGAGGATCTTCAACTACAGGCTGTCCAGGGCAAGGCGGGTGGTGGAGAACGCCTCTGGCATCCTGGCCAAAAGATTCTAGGTACTTCTCACCACCATGCAGCATCACCCAGAAACTGTGAGGAGCATCGTGAAAGCTTGCTGCATCCTGCACAATCTCATGCGCACCCGCTACCCAGTCTTGCAGAACAGGCTTGTGGACCTCCAGCAAGGCAATGGGGACATGGAGCCTGGGGAATGGAGGCAAGGGCGAAACCTGATAGACACTGAGGATGTGCAAGGCCCCAACAGAGCCTCACGTGAAGGGAAGAAGCAGCGCAACCTCCTGAAACACTGGTGCAACTCCCCAGCTGGAGCGGTGGAGTGGCAAGACAGGATGCTAGATGCTTAATGGATGCTTCCTTCAGCCTGTCTCATCACACGGATGAGATTTGGCCATGTATGTTGGGTGGGCCTACAATGAACAGGGCGTTTAATAAAGAGTTGTGTTTGTGTTCAAATGTGTGGATCAATGCTTACATTGTTATTGATAAAAAAGGGCCCTAGGTGTGGCACCTGGGAGGGTAGACCATACAGTCCCACTATGCTTGCACTGGAGGTTTATCTATCCCACAGCTATTAGCCATCCCAAAGGTATCTCTGCTCATTCCACAGGTATCCCTGCCCACCCCACTGCTATCTTAACCCATCCCACAAGCATGCAAAGGCTTAAGCCAATTCTAAAAGTTTCCACCAAGACTTTTAAAAAAACAAAAACAAATGAAACAAGTGTGTGAATCAAAGATAAACTTTGTTGAACAACAAGCTGTAAAAAAAAAATGACCCAAGTCAAGTGTCCAAATAAAGTCCACAGGTAGCCAGCTACCCGGTCTCTGGCACTCTTCTTGGTCACTCGGAGGTGTGCCCAGTCTCAGGGGTGAAGGGTCCAGGTACTGTGGTGGTGGGTGGTGCTGGAGTGCCTGGCCTCGAGAGGACAACAGGGGACGGTGTGTTGAGAAAGCTCTCGGACAGCTGGCTCAGCCCTGTGATGCTGAGAGGTCCTTCCTCCATGGCATGGGGTGTCAGCCCCAGTGCTGATGACAGATGTACTGAGGCCGGGCTTGGCTGTGGGGTGGAGGAAGGAGTAGTGTAGTGGGGCTGTCTGGTCTGCAGCTGGGTGAGGACTGGCGTGGGTGGCATCATTGGCGTGGGTGGCATCGCTGTCGTCAGTAGCATCATTGGCGTGGGTGGCATCGCTGTCGTTGGTGGCATCATTGTCGTGGGTGGCATCGGTGGCATCAGTGAAACAGGTGGCAACGGTGTCGCCCGATGACTCTGTGCCTGGACTGGGAAGGGCTGCTGCCTGTGCTGCTGAACCTCCTGGTAGCCGTAGCCCTGGTAGGTGAGGGCCTGTGGGAAGCCTTGGAATGGGAGGGACATCACCTGGGGTGGAGGAGCAGACCTGGACTGGGTGGGAGCAGGTTCCTCTGGGTCTGGAGGGTTGTGAAGCAGCTTGGTGATCCGGTCCTTCACCAGCTGGTACTGTGGATCCGCCATTTCCTTGAGGGTCTGGTTGACATAGGTGAGGAAGGGCTTGTGGTTGGAGGATGAGGAGTCGGTGTGGACCAGCTGAGAGAGGAGATCTATGCTGGTGCGGATGGTGTCCCTGATCTCCAGCAGGACAGTGTGGCTCTGCCCCTCCAGCTGTCCGGCTCTCTGCCTTTCTGCGGAGGCGGAGCTGGGGATGGTGGATGCGGCTAGGAGTGTGGTGGACTCGATGTCTCCTTTCTCCCACTGCACCAGGGAGTCCTCTACGCACTCCACCATGCTTACCACACCTATCCGCGAGTTCTCCGCCATGGCACGCTCCACAGAAACCTGCCTGGAGACAGGGACTGACTCTCGGCCGGAAGAGGAGTGGCTCTCAGCAGGCTGCCGGATAGAGAGGGTCGTGAGAGGGGCTGCTGGGGCTCCTCGGTGGCGGACCTCACCCTCCAGTAAGCTGCACCTGGCCATGAAGTAGGTCTCTCTGTCTGTCAGCTTCACAGTGGCCTGGCCAAATTTCTTCAGGTGCAGCTTCCCGTACCAGGTGTGCATGTGCTTCCACCAGCCGAGGAGCACCTCCGAAGTGTAACCCATACTCTCTGCCCTCTCTCTCCAAGCAGCCTGCTTCCGCTTGCTGTCCCTGTACAGCCGGTGTCCCTTCCGCCACAGATAGTCGTTCTCTCTCAGCCACTCCAGCACCTCATCCTCGTGCGCCTCCTCAATATAGTATTGCCTCCTCTCCCGTTGTCGCATACGCCTCTTCCTCCCTTTGGCTGGACCAGATGGGCCCTCATCAGAGGGGCTCCCAGGTAGTAGGGGCTGCTCCTCCACACCAGCAGCAGCAGCAGCAGCAGCAGCACCAGCAGAATCATCATCATCATCATCATCATCATCATCATCATCATCATCCTCACCAGCAGGATCATAATCAGCATCATCATCATCATCCTCAGCAGCAGGATCATAATCAGCAGCAGCAGCGGCAGCAGGATCAGCAGCAGCAGCATGACCAGCATGACCAGGATCAGCAGCAGTAGAGTAAGCACCAGCAGGGCCAGCAAGTGCAGGATCACGAGCAGGACCAGGATCACGAGCAGGACGAGCAAGTCCAGGAGCATGAGCAGGTCGAGCAGGACCAGGAGCAGCTTCAACAGAGTAAGCACCAGCAGAAGCCCCAGCACCAGCAGAAGCACCACCGCCAGGAGCAGCTTCAGCAGAAGCCCCAGCAGAAGCCGAGTCAGGGGCAGGGGGCAGGAGGTTGGCTCTGTCCCTCTTGCCAGGGATGGCGGCAGGTTGCTGAGGCTTTTGCTTCCTCCCCATGGTTGTGGGGTTGCTGGCTGGCAGGGAGGCTGGCAGGCACCAAGGCTGGCAGGAAGCCTGGCAGAAAGCCTGGCAGGAAGGCAGGCAGGCAGGCAGGCACCAAAGCTGGCTGGAAGGCAGGCTGGCAGGGCAGGCAAGGAACTCGAAGTGTCCAGCAGCAGGTCTTTCCTCGGAATGCTGGCCACGTGGGAGCTGCTTTCCTTTATATCCGGGGGGCTTATGGAATACTTCCCCCCCGCATGCTCAATTAACGCTCAGCATCCGTTCCCCTTCTGCTGTGCATCCGCTAGGCTTCCGCTGTGCATCCGCTTTGTCCACTGTGCATCCGCTTCATCCGTTTGGCATCCGTTCTGCATCCGCTGTATCCGTTCCGCGTCCGCTTCACTGAGGCCCCCCGGAAGCCCTGTGGTTGCGCCATCTGCTCCCATCCGCTTCCATCTGCTAGGCTTCCATTCTGCATCCGCTTTGCATCCGCCCTGCGTCCTCCCCGCGTCCGTGTTATCCGCTCCAGTTATGCACATTTTTGCCCCTTTTAAGAGCGGATAACAACGGATGGAACAATTTGCTCGTCCGCTGTGTCCTTTTTGCATCCGTTGGCCAGGTGTGACATGGGCTTAAGTTTGGAACTTCTTATGATACTATTTTTATTTTGTTTTAATTTGTTCAGTATTTTATCTAGCGTTAAGGTTGTAACAAACAGATTGATTGAATCTTGCCAGACTAATCTCATCCTATGTTTTGATTGGGTAAATTTTTTAAGAGATTTGGAATGTTCTAATTGTAATATACTTTGACTTCAACAAAGCATTTGACTCAGTAGTTCAAGACATGTTAATCAGTAAGCTACCTGGATGGCATGATAATTATGTGGATATGATTTAAGTGAAAGCCAATGGGATGCAATAGTTAAATTACTTGATAGGGCACTTGGATGAAAGGTTATTTCCTGATATTATTCTCATCCCAGCTCAAGTACACTGTACTTCAGCTATGGAAATAAGGAAATATGTCCATTATATTTTAAGGAAAAGATGAGTGCTATCTTATTCTACTGGATATTCAAAAGGATATTAATGAACAGTTCAGCAGACAGAAATTCCCAGAGTGAGAGAAAATAGGTTAAATTAAAATCCAGAAACAAATATATTTATTCAGCAATAAAAAATTACCTTTTCTACAAGCTCATAATCCATTTTAAATGCCCAGAGCTGAAGTCTAGGAGTCAACTCAGTAATGGAAGACAGAGTCAGTAGGAACTGTTCAGCAGTACCCAGAGGGATATCAGGATTGGCTAACTGAGCTTCTTGAATTTTCTGCTTTTCCTCTTCTGTGGGAATCATTGTAAGAATTTTCTAGAGAGACCAAAACAAACAAAACAAAACAAAAAAACACCACTCCATCAAAGATAAACAATATATACTGCTCTTCTACATTGACTATATGAAAGCTGAAAAATAATTTAGTTTTGTAAATTTTCTTGACACAATTAATTAAAGAATGATTCAGTATCATCCATACCAAAATTATGCAAAATGTTTACATTTCAATTGTTTTAATAATTCTTTAAAATATTGCAATTAACCATTAAAACATCATTTTTACATTTTCAATTCTGTACAATAATTTAAAAGAGATATTATGCTGAAGAATCATGTTCTTGCATATCTATTGCTAATTGAAGTCATATGTATTGACTCAAAAATGACAGCACTAGGACATTGCATATACAGGTTAAAAACTGTCATAATCTGCTTGGGGAGACAGGGAGAGAACTGACAAGTGCACAGTCAATATCTTAAGCAAGAACACTGAAATCTCATGAGATCACAATGTTATCATGAGACTTTGTACCACTCTGAAAAGATTTGCATGGCACTCATATCTGCTCCATCTCAATTGATTAAAATTTAGCACTTAGTATTCTGAATTGCACAAGCTCACACTGGCATTTAGGCTACCATTAAAATTTGAACACATACCTAACCTAAGCCTTTATGATGGAGTTCTATACTTTTACATCTATTCCCATGATGGCTTTCTTTTTTTTCTGGCTTTCTATTGGTTAATTGGAAAATAGAGGAAAATTGGGTCTTTGAAACAAATATGAGTATGAACACATATGTTATGTTCAAAAATTAAAATTATGCCCAATGTTGCTGATTGATTTTAAAAGATTATATGTCTGCAGAAGGAAAAAATATTACATAATATTAATCAGATTGGTCCATTATGAGAATTCAAACATCAACATATTTTCAACCACTAATATATGTAAATAATATACTGTTTAACGTAATATTCTGCATGGTTTTCTCAGTACCTCTATTCCTTCCTTATTTAAGGCATATTCATCAAAGTTCAAAATGGCAACCTTGATTGTCCTTGGATGTGGTAATACAGTCAGCCCTATATTAATAGCATTGCTCCGCTTGGAATCCAGGACAATGATTTCTTGCCTCTTGCCATCTGCAGCAGTTTTCTGAGAATCAGAAACAGAGACTGTAAGCTCTTATGTTTCTTCAGTCGTATCAATAGTCTTTAAACAATTATATCTATCTATTGTTAGTATAGCATATGGATAACATGACAATTCTACAGTAAAAGCAGAATTTGTGATATATTTTTATAGACTTTTCTTAGAAGATTCATAAGACTTAGGAACTTTGGAAATAGATGCAATTGTTTGACAGAAACTTGTCAAAGTAAAGGAATAATCTTTTTAATCTACTAAATATATCTTGGGAGAATCTATCATATGGCTACCCTTCCCCCTTCCACTCGTGACAACAGTCTCTTAATTTGGCCTCTTCCTGGGAAAGGTCTGATTGGCCAAGTACTAGTGAAATGTTAATTATTTTTTAGGCTGTAGCAGGTTGTAACAGGTTAACATGAACATACATCATCTGCAGTTTATTTTTGAACAAGACTTTTTTTTTCTTTACTGTACTATTTATACTCTGGTTATAAAAGCAGTACATATTTTTACATTATTAAAATAATTAATGTCAGGCCCAAACCCAGAGATAAGACTGTGAGATCCAATTGAGTTCAACCTTTTATTTGCTTGTACCTAATGGACAGAAACTTGCCAAAGTAAAGGAATAACTTTCTAATCTACTAAACATATCTTGGGAGAGTCTATCATATGGCTAGTTCCCCGCTTCTACTCAGTACAGCAGTCTCTTAACCGGGCCTCTTTCTGAGAAAGCTCTGACTGGCCAAGTACTCCCCCCCCTCTGCTGCTGCAGATGCACATTCCATCACAGTTCACAATATATGACTCTTGGATCAGGTGATGTAAACAAGAAATTTCTCATTTTATTTCTCTGGTGTTGAGATTTTTAGATGAAAATGATTATGTTCAAATTGTTTCCACTTATATGCATATCTTTCCAATTAAATAATTGTTTAATCTATAATAGGAAAAAGGTAAGACGATAATATTCAGGCGGACCATTAGACCACCGAATTCAAGCAGAAATCCAGATTAAAGCATGTCCAACAGATAAGTCTACAACTACTTGCAACAAATCAAATCTACTTTTCTAGATAAATGTATACTCAAATTGTCCTTATTTTAGGAAATATTTTTCCTAATATTTAACTGGAATCAGGCCTTCCTCTAATTTAGAACCATTATTCCGTGTTCCCTGTCAAAAGATTGGCAGCAGAGTACAACAAGATGAATGATTGGCTGAGTAGTTTTGATGAAATTTTATCAGTAATCGGCAATTACTATTGCTGTTATTACTGTGGATTGGGAGAAAGCATATTAAGTATTTCTGAAGACTATCAGCACTACTGCTGTCAATTTGAGCCCCAGAAAGGATCATTTCTTTCAGTCAGAATTAATCCCTGGCCTGGGTACCTGGATTAGCCAATAGCAGCTGTGAGCGGAGGTGTAATCTGAACAGAGAAGCAAGAAAGAAAGGAAATGTCTTTCTCCTGTTTCAGGTTGCATCACCTCACAATGCTGCATTTGAGCTGCTTTTAAACCTGAGTTTGTAAATTTACTCCAGGCATAGGGTTAGCGTTTTTGAGGTAAAGTGGAGGGAATTCTCCTCAATACCCCTAGCAACTGCCCTCTCCATTATCAGATATTAACTGGGCTACTTTTTAATATCCAACCTGTTTTAAGTAATGTGATTGGTAAATATCTTTTCAAAGCCACTGATACCTTTTCTTAGCTTCCTTTGCAAACAATCACTATTTGGCAAGATAGGGACTGGCAATGGGATCAGCAAATGTTATATTACTAATCATTTCTGGATTCATCAGTATGAATAATACTGAAGTATCCTTTGAAGAAGATCTGTCACCATGTAGAGAAATGTAGAAAATTTTTTTCCAAGATTACTTTCACCAGAACAACTCCTCCCAAGAAGTTAGAATATTTTTTTAGAATATTTTTTTTCTTCTATAATAAATACTGTAGCAGACAAATACCAATATGATGGTAGCATATGATCACAACTTAAGTAGATTGGAACTATATTCCTTTAAAGGACCCCACATTTCATTAGTTTGGGACAATAGATACTTGGGAGAAATATAGATATTAAATAAAAAAATGGAGTCATAGATTGAGGAAGTAAAATCATGGATGTAATACAGGTAGCCTTGACTAAGAATTGGTTGCTTAACAAACATTTAAATTCTGACAGGGATATTTATGAACTAGATTCAAATTCTGATCGTTGCCCCTCCTTGTGATCACAGCTGCACCACAGCTTGACAACTAGATTAAATTAATGAAGTTTTGGGGTGTTCTAGTCATATCACTATGCTTTATGACAATTTTGCTGAAAACCTACATTTATGTGGTTTATAGGAAAATCACATCCCTTTGCATTGTTTAATGACTATGGCATTTGCTTAAGGACCATGGAATTGCTTAGTGACTGTAGTAGTTCACTTAGTGATCACTGCAAAAGAGGTCTTAAAATCAGGTCAGTCACATGACCCACCTGCTTTATGATCATCATGAGTTACAACCGTGATGAGAAGGCTGCATTTATTTATTTATTTGATTTCTAGGGCCACTATAATACTTGTAATACAAAAATTATCTGCCCAATATTGTTTAGATATAATTGCTTTGAAATGAATATGCCAAGACTGCCTCAGGATGTCCCAACTTTAGCATTTGAATTGCCTGCCCCCAATATAAAGGTCATGTCACTTGTTATGTGGAAGTCTGACAGGTCATATAAATATTATACTCCAACACACCCAGGCCTCTTGAAGAAGAATATTAAATATCTTTATTTTCTCAAGGGTTATGGGGAAAAAGCCATTCTTTTGAATATCAGAAGTGATGTTTCAGGAAATCACCAAGATTTCCTGGTGGTTTCTTTACACTCAATCAGTTGTTGATGGGCCCAAGAATTTGTATTCAGAAGGAGCTGGAGGATTTTTAAAGGAATCTTCCTCAGCTTTATGCTCTTGGGCCTACTTTCAGAAACAATAATGCTACCATTGCTTAAGAGATCTGTATTATAAGGGGCTTCTGGAAGTTTGGTGATAGGGAAATTAAAGGAAGGTTTTAATGTCTCACCCTACTTGCATGTTGATGAAGTTTAAAGACAGGGATTTTAATCATTATTAGTTTTAATATGACTCATTAGGAGATTGAATTTTTTTTTCATATTATTCAGAGACTTTTGTTGTGGACTGTTAAGACTCTCAAGGCAGGCACATTCAGGAAATAACCAATTTAGTTTTGGGAAAAGATACTTATTGCTAATAGGTAATGTAACAGAATTTTGAAATTCTACTGAAATAATTATTCCACATACTGCTAGAGAAGCTGGTTGACAAGCAACAAATAGTAGTTCATTGGAGGTGGGGTATGCAAGATGGCAGAACCTAGCATTAAAAAGCCAAGGAAAGACAGATCAAACAAAATTTAGCTCTTATTTCAGTACCCAATTTGGAGGATTAGGTTTTGGATTTAACTATTTTAATTATTTGATTTTCGCTGACTACTGTAAGCTGCATAAGTTTAAGACAATGAACAAATCTCATTAATAAAAATAGCAAATAATCAACAGCAAACAATGCAAATACTTTAAGAATGGTTTTCAACATTCCAAATTTTAAAGGAAACCTAGTCTTTATTTTAAAAAGGGGGGATGGGCAGAATTAGATTATTATGAAAAATAAAACAAAGTCAGAATTTTGTTGAATTACAGTAATCCTCATAATACTTCATAATTCCTTTCACAGCTTAATATGTGCTATCAAATGTTTCTATTTTTTTTTCATCCTGTCACTATTTTCTATATTCATCAGACATTTTTTTCCCCCAGAATGCACATTATGAGATCTTTTATGTGCAAAATAGCTGAAATACAGTTCTGGTATTCATGACAGAGTTGTATTTATTAAGAAGTTTCTATACAGAAAAAAATCCCTATGTTTCTAATACAGATATCAGATTAGTATTTTAAAATAATATGTAAGAACTGTTTGAACATTGAGCATGTGAATTGGATGTCTAAATAGCAAACAGATAAGAAAAAGTAATATAAATGAAAGTATATATTTGGGGATATTTTTCGTAAAGGAATGTCAACTGTAAGGCTTACTATATACACCATAATTCAGTTAATATGAGCTGGCATCAACAAACTAAGAGATAATTTAGGAAGAATTCCATGGATGGAAATCCTAAAGGAGTAAAAAATCCCAAAGGAATGTATAAAAATAGAGAGACATGTAACTAAAGGAAAAAGAGACATATAACTGGAACAGACTACCAGCAAATAGCATGAACCTGCAAGGATAAAGTTAGGAAAGCGAAGGCTCAGAATAAAATAAGCAACAAATGCCAAAAATAATAAAAAATTTCTTTCAAGAAACAAGAAAAAAAACAAGGTTCACTAAAATGGCAAGGATGTGAATGGCAGCAGGGAGAAAGTGGAATGTTTAATTCATTCTTTGCATCTGCCTTCTAGCACAATAAAAAAAAAATAGTCCTAACTATCAAAATTTCCCTTGCACCGTGTAACGGAGTGAGCTCCCATTACTTGTCCCAGCTTTTGTCAACCTATCAGTTCAAAAGCATGAAAAAATGCAACTAGAAAAATAGGGACCACTTTGGTGGGAAGATAATAGCGTTCCGTACATCTTCGGTGTTTAGTCATGCTAGTTACATGACCACGGAGATGTCTTCGGATAGTATTGGCTCTTCAACTTTGTAATGGAAATTAGCATCTTCCGCTAGAGCTGGAAACAACTAGCACGTATGCGTGAGGAAACCTATTTCTAATGGGAGAGGGTCTTGGAAGCTTTCCGCTGTACTGGGAAACACTTTTGCTCTCCCAGCAACAGCAGCAGGTATGAGAAGCAGCCGCTCATCTGGCCGGAGCCTATACGAGCCACTCCACATATTCCCTGGCGGAAGGCAAGTGTGTGGGGAAGGTGATCAGTGGCGGCGGCAAAAAAGAAGTGGGGGGAAGGCGATTGGCGGCAGCAAAAGGCAAATGGGGGAGAAGGAGACTGGTAGCAGTGGCAAAAGGCAATTGGGGGGAAGGCGACTGGGGCTTGCAGAGCCTCACTCATCCAGGGAGATCAATAAAGGTAGGGCCGCAGCAGAAGGCAGGCAGCAATGGCTGGTGTAGTAGACGTGTAAGAGCAGATTGCAGGCAACAGTGTTGTGCATGCATGAATGTCGCACATGTGTGATAAAAACTGACGGACAGGCAGTGGAGAAATGGGCAGAGAGGTGCGGGGTCAGCCAGAGGCCCGATTTATCGGTTCTCTAAACTACAGAGAATCATAACAACCGATTGTACTGAACTGGTAGAATCCCACTCCTGGCTGCATCAAAAGTCATAGTTTCAAGAATATGTGATCTTGTCACCAGGATACAAAAAAGATGTTCAGGCTCTTTTAAAAGGACAGGAGCAGTTTATGTGGTGGGCAAACTGTGGGATACAGTCTGAGCCTCTTTGGTCAGGACGCTTCTCTGGGAATTGTTGTCTGGCTTGGTCCAGGTGCTTGGAGAAAGAGGACAGTGTGGAAAGGGAGATGAGGAAGAGGGGCCTTACCCAAAGGCCAGCCAGCAGATAAAAGTTGCAAGCCTCTGCCATTGTTCTTTTGGGTGAACTGTCCCTGCGCAGCTCTCTGGTTCCCACACACCTGCTCAGCACAGTGGGCACAGAACTTGTCTTCGTCTCCTGCCATTGCCCTTACATTTCCAGGCAGCCGTGATGAGATTTGTAAGCTCTGTGGGCTGGAAGGTAAGGCTGATGGCGCTCAGCCCATTCTCCTAGCCCGCATCTCCACCTGGACTCTCTGCAGTACAGCTGCTGGAAGTGGCCAGGGACCACATGGCTGCGCCACCAGCATCGGCCCTATGCCAGCTGGCAGTCCTCTGTCACCTGCGCCCTTCAGCCTTACCTTTGTGGTGAGCAGACCTTAACCTCACCCTTCACCCTTACTTGTGCGGTGAGCAGATATCCCCGTGGGCTGGAAGATAAGGGCAACGGCTGGAGGAAGGACAATGCAGGTGGCACAGCCACTATGTAAGGAGTGGCTGGAAGGAGTGGGGCGGAGTGTGGGGCTGAATCACCACTGCACACGGGCCGGATACATTGCCTTGAGAGGCCATATCTGTCCCGTAGGCCGTAGGATCCCTGTTTTAAGTCACAGAGATTTTTAGTGATAAAAAAGAAAATGAGGAAGAAACTCTTTGTCCTAGTTTAGATCTTTTATCTGGTATTTACACATGGTTTTGAACTTCATGTAACATTTTAAACTTATTTAGGCAATTTTCTTGATTCTCAGTACATCGTCCTCAATTTACAACATTTAGTAATTATTCAATGTTACAATAGCACTGAAAAAAGTCATTTATGACTGTTCTTCACAGTTACAGACTAGTGCAACAGCCCCATGGTAACATGATCAAAATTAAGATGCTTGGCACCTGAGTCATATTTGTGACAACGACAGGATCATTTTTTGCTACTTTCTGACAAGGTAAGGCAATAATAATAATAAGATAAGGCAGTAGAGAAATCAGATTAACTTAATAACTGTGGCAAGGAAGGTCATAAAATGGGGTATAACTCACTTAACAAATGTCTTACTTAGCAACAGAAATTTTGGGGTCAATTGTGGTCGTAAGTCAAAGACTACCTGTACTTTATAAAATAAAATATTTATTATATATTGAAATCTGATGCCAGTAGTTATTGAATTATTTATAAATTTTACTATAATATGAATAAAATTAAGATATATAAAGAACAGTACCTTTGTGATAGGAAGATCCTTGGATTTAGTTTCAAAGAGGTGTTCTAATTTGGCAGTGTCTACTTTAATAGGCTCTAGTTTTGACCACAGGAATCCTTTGCAATGTCTGTTTTTCCTGCATTGCCATTCAAATGGCCTCACCTCATTCCAAAAGAGACGAATGGTTTTCTTCTTTTTTATAAAACTTGCTTGATCTCTAGGAAGTGGGGATGACACTAAACCTTGAGGAGTGCTGGATAGACATGGAGCCAATAAATTACCAGAAGGTGGGGGTGGAAGAGGACATCTATAAAGCAATGGAGGGGGTGGAGGAGGAAAACCTAAAACAGAAGGTATAGGTGGGGGAGGAGGAACCATGGAATCACTAGGACTGATCTGTATATCCAATATGTCAATATCATCCTCATCTCCTAAATCTGTGAAATCCATATCTTTGATTTTCAATTTTCTTGGACTAGCCAAGAGTTGATCCCAAATAAAGTCAGATTCTGTTTTAACTTGCAGTGGCTTTTTTTCAGAAATCTTTTCATTAAGATTATTTTCAGGTAAATTAGAAATTTTGGTCACATCACCACTGTTGAATCTTTCTGCAAAGATCTTCACATTGCCTTGATTTTCCAAACTTCCAATTTCCATTTTTTTTATACATTCATCTTTGGCCTGCTTACTAGTTTGTAGAACTGAAATCCTGCTAGGTAGGCTGATAACAGTATCATCACTTGCATTCAACACCTTCTTTATATCTATCTTTGCCTCCAAATCTTTAACTCTTTCATCCTTGGTAAAAGGCAAGTTATTATGGGCATACAGCATATCCAGCATGAACCGTTTATTGTTGAGGATGTTGTTGTATTGGTCATTCACATCATCATCATCTTGTATGGATTGCAAACATGGGCCTGAAACATTGAATAGTAATGAGACACATTTGCTGAGAATATATACAAGCCAGTACTGTTTCATCCTGAAATGAATTTGAAAGTAAGAAATGACATTACTGAATTGTAATGCTATTTACTAAAAGGGGACGGGGAATATGTGAGGGGACGTTCTTCCTGTTTCAAAAGAAAGTTGCTTAAAATAAAGAAGAGCATCTTATTAAAAGGAATGAGAATTTTTCATGCTTTAGTGTAAAAAATGAATGAGATTCGTAGAAAAACAAGACACATCTATTTTAAAATATATTTTATAAGATAAACACATTAGTATTTGAGATTAGAATTCCATCTGCAGTGATGAATTTGGAATGTATCAGAAGATAAAACTTAGATGACTCAGATAGCATTATCACCTTTATTATTTTTAATATTAGTGTTCATTATTTTTATTGGATGCTTTAATTAGATAGATAGTACAATTTCCTCACATTGGTTATCCTAACCTTCCATATGATCAGTAATTCTTCTTTAGCAAAGCATCCATTAAATACAATGTCTGCACTGATTTGGAATAGCTTTTCAGAGTTTTAATTAAGGATCTTTTCCAGTTTCACCTAAACAAACAGAACACACGCAGAAAACATGGATTCTACTTCTGAGCTAGTATGCTTTTGAATGAAGTAGAATTCCCTTTCCTCCCACAGAATATTTAACATGTTTTATTGTATAAAGTATAACTCTACTATATTGTATATTTTTCCTAGTTATTCAGCATTAATGTATTATTAATATATTATTACATTATAGAACTGTGGTGGCGTAGTTCTGGGACCATCATAAATATGACTCAGTTGTCAAGTGTCTGAATTTTGATCATATGACCATGGGGATACTGCAATGGTCATAAGTGTGAAAAATGACATCACTTTTTTCAGTGGTGTTGTAATTTTGAACGGTCACTAAATTAACTGTTATTAAGTCAAGGACTACCTGTACATTCCAAATTCATTCAGTGCAGAAGGAATTCTAATTTAATATATATTAAAATGTCACTCTTTTAAAACACATTTAAAAATATCTGTATCTTGTTTTTCTATGAATCTCATCAACTTTTTTAAATTAATACATGAAAAGTTCTCACTTTTTTAATAAACTGCTCTCCTTTATTTTAAGCAACTTTCTTTTGAAACAGGAAGGTTGCATCATTAATTTTCCTATTTAATTACCTAATTAATAATGCATTTTTAAAAAAATAATTAAGTGAAGAAAATAGCTTTGATCCTAAAGCAAGTGAAGCCCTTGTTTTCATTGTTAGAAATTACACCAGACCTTCCATAAATTCTCTTTGACTTCAGTCAGAAGTAGCTTGGCAATTACTTATGAGAAGGTAAAAAAATCTAGAGTTATATTTTATTAATATTTTTGCTTTGCTATATTATTGTTTCTTTTTAAAAAAAATATTTTTAATGAGTTTTCAACAAAATCTCAGCATTTTGTTTTCACTGTGTTGAGCACAACTCAAATATAGTTTTAAGAGGCTGACAGGATTTATAGAATATGCATCTGTCAGCACAAAACCCAGCTCAATGAAAGCCAAGTTAAAGCAAATATCTGCACCAAATCAGTTAAAACACATTCATGCTTTCCTTTATATCATCTAAGTAAGTAATTACAATGCATTTGCCACCGAGTACTGGCAACAGAAAGATTGCTTGAAAATTTCCAGTTTAATCAAATATGCATCCCAAACTGCATATGACTGGTAAATGGTGCCAAAATAATATAAAACAGGGCTCCAAACTTCCATATTATTAGATAGCCTAAAGTATATATAGTTGCATGCAAAATTTTGGAATTCCAGTTTTGCCCTATTTTCTTTCATGGAAGTGTTACAGGGTGAATTTAGAATATACCAGTGAAAACAGTTTTTAAGGCAAAATAAATATGCAATATTTTATTAAAAACTTCATTAAGGATATTACTAATGAATAAATGCTGCATACAACAATAAATGATTTAACTATTATCATAGAATCCCCTCACACAATGTTTAGAATAACAAAATGTGGTAATAAGATACATGCTTTCACAAGTATAGGAATGAATATGAGCAAAAATATTCATGTATGAAGTGCTGGACCTAAACATTTATCCATGGCATGCATCTAGGAAAATAATAAATCAGAATTTAGTTTTGTATTAATATTAATGACCAATTATGTGCAGACCAGAAATTTGTAAAGTAAGAAGTAAGTTGATTTTGTCTTCTTGTAACTTACATGGTTGCACCTATGCAGTTTCTTGACATGATTTTATAGTTGCTTGTTTTGTGAGAAAATGTTTTGGCTTCCCCGCCCAGTTGACAGTGCTAGATTTTCAGAATAGTGTTCTAATTAAAAATCAACTTTCAATTTTGGATAGTAAAATTAAAATTTAAAATGAATTCTGTTTTTGGTTCACATGCAATGAAAACATGGAAAACCAAAACAGAGGTAAGTTTTCTTTCCTTTTGGTCATAAGAAAGCAGCAGCTTCGTGCAGGTATGAATTCAGCTTTCCATGCAGAAATAGTTCTGCTTATGCATGGATTCAAAGGAAGCATGGCCTCTGCTCAATTATCAGGATGTTCAATAATAAGCAATAATAATTCAATAATAAGCAGCAGGTTGCTGAGTATGAAAATAAAGTCACACACACATGATACAGATACATAGACAAATATAGAGTAAGAGTAGCCAGTTTCTTTGACTTTCAGTCATGAATCACATGTCAGGCTGGGCTTTCATGAAGCACAATGTGAATTTGGAAAAAAAACACCTTGAAAAGTACATCAGCTTATTTGGTTAATCTTTGAACATGTAGCAAGATAAAAACAACTGAAATATTTTACAGACTCCTGAATTTCTATTTTGCATTTATAAAATAAGTTTTGACAGCAGCTGTAGTAATAAAAATAGACTGGTCAGCCATTTGACCGAGGTGGTGTAAGACTGGACTAGAAGATCCCATGGCCCCTCTTCAGCCCTATGATACTAATCTAATACAATTTGGATTAAGAACTGTGAATAAATATAATACTCTCCTACAAGAATAATATTATTTAACCTACTGAGTCTTTTAATGTATATTGAAATCTTCCAATGACTAAACTATAGGAATACAGTAAGCTATGGGGATGTAGAATGTGATCAAAGACCCACTACTATGTTTTATGAACTTATAGGAAACTACAGATGAGAAAACAGGCTCAAAGGTTTTTGTTTTGTTTTTTTTAAAAAAATCCAAATGTGAAAATTACAAAACGACATGGTACAGTTCAATTAAACAGGCAAACCTCTTTAATATGTTCTTCAGTTTAGTCTTTGCAAACAGCAATAGCTGCTGCCCCCATTTCTTAGTCATACCACAACAAATTGTAATGATATACTACATATTGATTTTACAGTAGATAATGTTGAAATGGCACTACGTAACCTAAAGCCATCTCTTATTTATTGGCCCCGATGGATTATGTGCCTACTTTTTGAAAAAGCTTGCCACAGCCCTAGCTGAACTTCTATGCACAATTTATGAGGTATCTTTCAGAACCAGTTCCTTGCCCGACTTATGGTCATTAGCCATGGTCATGCCTATCCTACCTAAAAAGGGAGACCCTAGTCTGGTAGAAAATTACAGACCAATCTCACTATGTTGTGTCACCTGTAAAATCATGGAATCAATTATAAACCAATCCATCACCCTCCACTTAGTAACAAACAACTTGCTTTCTAACAAGCAGTTTGGTTTCAGGAAAAATTTGTCCTTTTCTGCAAAAACATTTGGACCACACATCTTGACCAGGGTAAAGCAATAGACGCAATTTACATAGACTTCTGCAAAGTCTATGTAAGTCTATTCAGTGGAACACAACAAACTACTGTTGAAACTAAGCTCTTATAGCATCTCCAGATCCCTGCACCTGTGGATAGTTGCGTTCCTGTCAAACAGGCAACAAATAGTCAAAATAGGGAGGGCCCTATCAAATCTGGCATCAGTTAACAGCGGTGTCTCCCAAGGTAGCATTTTAGGACCCACACTCTTTCTGCTTTACATCAACGACCTATGTGATCATATTAAAAGCAGCTGCATCCTCTTCGTTGATGACATTCTCTTCGTTGACATCCTCTTCACTGATGAATTATTGAACACCAATGACAACACTACAAAGTGACCTTGACTGTGTCAATATGGTCACATAATTGGCAATTGCAAATTTCAATTAATAAATGCTGTCATACACATTGGCAATAAAAATCAGAACACCAAATACAAGTTGACAGAAACGATCTCATAGACAACCCTCACTCTGTCAAGGATCTAGGAGTACTCACCTCAAACAATCTAAGCCTAAGAGCTCACTATAGCATTGCCAAAAAGGCATGAAAAGTTGTTAATAATTATTTTATTGTTCACAAAATAAAAGTTATTTTGTGAAGCTTCTTCTCTGGTAACATTGACTTGCTAACTAGGGCATACAAAACCTTTACCAGATCAGTTCTTGAATACAATACATCTGCCTGAAATCCACACTGTATTTCAGACATTAACATGATTGTGCGGGTTCAGAGGTATTTCTTGAGAAGAATACTCCACTCCTCGACTCACAGTAAAATTTGCTATGCCTCCAGGTTTGAAATTTTGAGGTTGGACAGTCTGAAACGGTGCAGTCCAATTTAAGCATAGTACACAAAATTGTCTGTTACAAAGTCTTGCCTGTCAATGACTTATTCAGCTTCAACCACAGGTAAACAAATGATACAAACTCAAGGTAAACAGCTTCAAACTCGATTGCAGAAAACATGACTTCAGCAACAGAATGGTCAATGCCTTGAATGCTCTACCCGACTCCATTGTTACAGTCTCAACCCTTCACAGCTTCAACCGCAAACTGTCTACCATGGACCTCATCCCATTCTTAAGAGATCCTTAAAGGGAGTGTGCATAAGCGCACCAATGTGCCTACCATTCCTGTCTTACTCTCCCTATTTATCTGTATTTATTTCCTTTGTTCATGTTTATGTTCATACCTAGACTTGTTATCTTGTACATGTTTGACAAACAAACAAAATAAAAATAAAAAAATAAATTTACCAGCGTTATCTTTATTGCTTAGCTTTTGCTCTGGTTCTTCCCTCTCTAAAGTGCTGCTTGCTGAAGAGAGACTGGATGCCGAGCAGTTGTCTTTTTCATTCACATCTTCATTTTGCCTTTCTTTTTCACTTAATGCAACTTCTTCTTTCTCTGGCTCTCGACCCACTTCTACCTCTGCATCTTTTACTACTTTGAGTGTTTCTGTTCCCTGCTTGAACTTGGTCTCATCCTCCTGCTCAGATTTTGTTTCTCCCTTGGCTTCAGGTTCAGGTTCAAATTGACTGGCACTCACTGGTGAAAAGAATAATGGAGAAAGATTTCCTTAACAGAATTATAGAACAATAATTTGGAGCCCTGACAATGCTTACATGAAACAAATCTAGTCATACATTGAAGTTTATATTTATACATGTTTTATCTCAAATGTATGGCTGCTATGTACCTAATATTTTAAATATATATTTTATTAGTTTTTAACAAACAATATCAGATAAGTATTTTAACATAAATCCAAGATACATATGGAGAAAAAAAGTCAAAGAAAAAGAATAATAGAGAAAATACAAAAAAGACCTACTGCAATGAGAATAAAGAGGCAGGTACTGTACATATGAAATTCAGAGAGAGGGTGGGGGGAGGGACGGAGAAAGTGAGAGCATTAATTTATTGATTAAATTTATGTAATTTAAATCATCCCACTCATCCCATCTACAGTGACTTTGGATGGCACACAATAATAGACAAAAAGCAAAGATATAAAAACAGCAATATTAATATGAAAATTCACAATGATAAGTATTATAAATATCAAATCATGGCTGAAAGGAGAATAAAAAATGGCATGATAATGGAGATACCAACAGAAGTCTCCATTTCTATGGTTATATCATCAGGTCTTAGGGATCTTTCAGAATACCAGACTCTATAACACTGTGATAGGGCCAGTCTTATTTGGGGGGTGGGGGAGAGGAGGAAGGATGTTCCATAAGGTGGATAACACAGCAGAGAGAGCATGTTTTCTTGGAACCATTAAAAGTACCGTACATACTCGCATATAAGCCAATCTCGCATATAAGCCGACCCTTAAAAAACTGCCCCAAAATGAGAAATTTTGCAAAAACTCGCATATAAGCCGACCCCCAAATCGACTAAGCGTGGCGACTTGCTCCAGCGATTTGCTGGAGCAGCGACTTAGCATGGTGGCTTCGCGCGATGAGAGTCTTGGCTCTCATCGCGCAAAGCCGCTGCCCGGTGAAGCCGCTGCCCGCCTCTTCCCCGCCTCCCATCGAGTCTCACAGCTGATTGTCTGTACAAGCCGCTGCCCGGCAAAGGCGATGAGAGTCTTGGCTCTCATCGCGTGAAGCCGCTGCCCGGCGAAGGCGATGAGAGTCTTGGCTCTCATCACGCGAAGTCAGGCACTTCGCGCGATGAGAGCCAAGACTCTCATCGCCTTCGCCGGGCAGCGGCTTCACG
>BLBF01000044.1:16161553-16277101 GCA_015471245.1 Laticauda colubrina | reverse complement strand
GATGAGAGCCAAGACTCTCATCGCCTTCGCCGGGCAGCGGCTTCACGCGATGAGAGCCAAGACTCTCATCGCCTTTGCTGGGCAGCGGCTTGTACAGACAATCAGCTGGGAGACTCGATGGGAGGCGGGGCAGCGGCAGGCAGCGGCTTTGCGCGATGAGAGCCAAGACTCTCATCGCGCGAAGCCGCCACACTAAGTCGCTGCTCCAGCAAATCAGATTTATTTGCGTATAAGCCGACCCCCAAATTTGGGGAAAAAAAAGTGTTCTAAAGTTGGCTTATATGCGAGTATATACGGTAGCTCTGGTATCCACTGTATGCCTTCTCTGTGAGATCTAATAGAGCAAGCTAATGTAAATGAGGGAGATGATCCCTCATATATCTTGATCCCATGCTTACAGAGTTTTTAAGTTTAAACCAACACTTTACATTGGACCCAGAAACAAACTGGCAACCAGTGCAGGTTATGGAGCAGAGATGCAACCTAATCTGGTACATGAAGTATATCAGATTATAGACTACTGCTATTGAGATAAACCATAAAACTCATCCAAATTTGATAAAATTGTAATTCCTCCCTCTGAACTCATTAACTTTGTGATTTTCCCTCCCCCCTAATGTAACTACTGAAGAGGTCTTGTTATTACAACTCAATTGTTATATTACCTAAAAAATTCTCAATGCTGCAAAGCTATTATTTTTGGCTGCTAAGATTAAATAAATAATAAATTCAACATATTTAACCTTATGATTTAGTCCTGTAAATAAGTGCAGTAAACCTGACTTTATCACATGACCACTACAAATGAAAAAAAACCACCCTGTTTTTTTCTGACATCTCTGCAATATTTGGAACAATAATTTTGATATATATGTGCTCATCTAAATAGGAGTCAAGTGTCAATGATATATAATTTTCTACTGCAGTTTTTGCACTGAAGGGAATCCACCCAATTTTTTGTAATGTCTGCCAATTTATCTCATGTATGGCATTGCCAAATATTCCAAGTTTCCTTTAAACCATATGGTATGCGTCCTATATCTGAGTGCAATAACCTACAAATTACTGAAATAATTCCTTTTGGTTGTTCTAAACAATGAAGTATTAAATTCTCAAAATTGGTACAGGGCCATGTTGTCAAAGCTCTGATATTTATATTGCTAAAAAGAAATTTGAGTTGATCCTAAAAAGCCATGGAGACTTATCACTTATTCATGGTTCAATCTGGTCTCTAATGAGAGGTTTCCTATTACTTTTAAATGTTTTAGTCTACAAAGATTATATTATCTCTAAGATTTCATTTTAATAAACCATAATAATTATCCTTCTTGATATATGTCATTGGAGGAGATAAAGGGGAAGTATCCTTTATCAAAACTATATTATTTCAAAGTTGGAAGAGTAACTACTCTGTATCCAATTAGTCCATTGATGAGGAATACAGTAGTTGAAAATAAATCAGTATATAGGAAGAAAGGCAAAAGGGGGTAATAAAAAAGAACAAACTGGAATTGTATTTGGTCTATTACTGAAAACAGTAGTGATTTATTATTCATCTGACACCCACAACATACCCATAAACATACAATTTGATTACTGTGACAGAAAGCATAACTTGGAAATGTGACTGTCAGATCTGCTCTAAAGACCCTCAGTTCCATTCACTTGAAGCAAAAGGTTCTTTTACTAAAAAAATGCTACCTGCAGTAAACAGGCTAGCTCTGAGTTTCCTTTGCTTAAAAGATACAGAAAGGTTTTACCTCATCCCAGCTTTTCCCCCATGATCAGTCCATGTTCAGTCAATTGTAACTTGCCAAAGTGTTTTGAGAACTCTGCAATTTTTGGGGTAATCCACATTCTTTTTCAGGGTACCAGGCCTTGGATGTTGGTACAAACTGATATACTCTAAAAACCCTAAATGCTATACTCTAAAAACCTTAAAAGGCACTGAAAGATATTTAGTAAAACCACTCACAACTATGGGAATGTACAGATAACTCTGCAAAAGTGATAACTATGGAAGATGTATTTATTTGTTTAAGTTCTATGGTTGCCCATTTCAGTCAATGACTCAGGGCGGCTTACAGTTCAGAAATATATTACAATTATTTTTTTAAAATGTTTAGAACAGTAAAACCAGTAAAAATATTAAAATATCCAACTCAAAATATACAAGAGTAAGATAATCAGCCTGTTAGCAATATAGCCAGGAAACAGTACCTTTGGCATATTCAGTGTCCCGGGCTCGGTAACAGCCAGGTTTTAAAAACTTTTAAGACGTTATAAGGAAATGTATATATTAAGAATGTGTAATTCAGATATCAACTCTTAACAAAATAAGACTCTTTTAGCCTTCTCTTTAAGATCCTCCAGATCTCAAATCTGTATAATAAATACAGTATTGAAATAGATACTGCAGAGAACTGTTTGCTAAGGAGAGTTTCCTGAGGATAATTTAACTCTATTATAGAAATAAAAAGATAATAACTTACTGAAACAAGTAAGGGGTTGTTTAATATAGAGGTTTCATTTAAGAGATGTGCAGCTTTACAAAGATACTCATAAATAAAACACTAGGAGAGAATCATTGTCACTAGATCAGACACAAATAATCTGCTTACCCAACGATGACAAAAAGAAAAACCAGAAAGTCTAGTTGCCTCTTGAAAAAGCACCTCTGTGACAACCATCACCTGGATGACTGAGAATCTCCACAGACATTCCCCAACAATGCTAGTGTTTGAATCAAGTTGCCACTGTATTTAGATGAGACTGATTTGTTTGCTGTTCTGAAATATTATCCAAATGTGTTTACCTGCTACTTTGTTGGAATCAGAAGTTTGTTGGAATCAGAAACCACTGATAATTTCTTTGTTGACAAAAATGTGCTTGTCAAATCCTTGGATATTATCTAACAAAGTTAGATAATATCTAGATTTTCTCATTTCATAATGAGAAAATAAGGAAGGTATGTTTGTATTTATGTAGATATAGGAGGTAATAATAGTTATTAAAATATGGATAACATTGCAAATAGAAGTTTGAATGTGGCTAAGGATTAAAATACTGCACTTGTAAGGAGTCTGTTGATACCTCAATAACGTGATTTATTGAAAATGAATAAGATTATTCACAACTAGGTGGCATTTTAAGAAATCTCTGCCTCTTTGGCTCAAATTTCAGAGCAAGTAGAAAAAAAAATCAGTCTATTATTTTATGGAAGTTATAATATGTCAAATATTGGCTCTGCTACATATTGAGAAAGTACTTCTTTTCATATTGTGATAAAATTTGGCTATTCATTTTGAACTCTCAGATTTTCCATTAAAAATATTTCATTGCCAAGAGTATGCCTCACTTCTGTTTTTTGTTTTTCCCAGATCACATGAAGGAATTCTAACAATGTAGAAAGGTGCTTGATATTATGAACATCATGGCTTGTGAAATTTTTTTTCAATATTTTATCAGGAATTTAGCCATCCTTGTTTTTAAAATAATGAATAATGTCCAGATATCCTTTCATAACAAAGGCAAAAACATTTTTTGCTGCTTTAAGTTCTGGATTAAATTTCTTTAGAGGGCTAAATGTTTTTTATCTTTTGTCATTGTGCCACTTTCAACTCCATAGTGCCAACATTTTTATCTGTAGCTCCTAATTAGACATTTGTTTGTTCTATGGAGTTGTCCTTGGAAATAATATGAAAAATTAAAAAATGCAGGCTTTTTAAAAATAGCTATTATTCATTCCAAAATATCCACTTGTTTTTTGGATCTGAATTTATGAAGATATATTTCAATACATCAGAAAACAAAAATAACAACAAATTTAGTCATATTTTTGTTAGTCACCCATCCTCCAAGTAATAAATCATCACTATCACCACCACCACCACCACCCACGCACTCCTGTATAGGAATTGTCAAGGATACTTGAATAAGTCTGAGTTATTAAAGATCAAGAAGTACAAATTGTATGTTTACTTTACTCCACTAGGAGCAGCTAGAATGACTATATTCCCCACAATGAGAGCATACTCCAAGATGAAATATTTATTTATTAGATTTGGGCTGTTGGTCTGAGCTCCAAGCTTTGAAATTAGGTTTGCAAACATTCTATCACCATTCGAGGAGATATCATCAGTGTGCTTTGAATTGTGCTTGTCTGTCAGAGCACTGGTTTTTAAATACCTTTTTATGTGATGCAAATTAGTTGGAAGTTATTTGTTCGGCTACTTCTGAGTCATGGTCTGACTTCAGATTGTTTGATTGGCTGGCTGTTGTTACTGAGATATGTTCTTTGGCTTTAAGTACCATCTTTGTGATGTAAATTAGTGTTGTTTGTTCAGCTACTGCTTTATATTTTATTTTTATAATATTATATTATATATTATGAATGTATTAATGCTATGTATTATATATTAATATATTATAAATGTATTATATTCAAATACATTTATTAGATTTCTATCCTACCTTTATAGTACAGAGCTCAAGCCACATGCACTGTATTTCTTTCCTGTTTCCCCCCCTGAAAACAATTCTATGAAGTAAATCAGGAGTGTCAAACTCAAGGCCTGCAGGCTGGATCTGGCCCACAAAAAGGTTAGATCTGGCCTGCAGGGTCTCCTGGAAACAGTGAAGGACTGGCCATGGCGCCTTGATCTGGCGCAGGCTGATCAGGCGCTGATCTGCAATCTGATAGCGACCAAACATCATTATCACCTACTCTCTCCCACCATTGTTTTTGCTTGCGTTTGGAGAGCAGGTCACCACTGGTCATCTCCTCAGTCCGCTCACGGGTTTTGTCCTTGGCCCATGCATGGAGCACATTTCCCTCAGGCACTCGATGCACCTTGGCATTGCTGTGGGCCACTGCCACCACTGAGGCCACCAGCAGCTCACACAAGTCCATTAGTTTGCTGCCATCGCTGCCCAGGGTACCAGCCCTGCCCAGCACAGAGGCAAAGTGGCCAGGTGGAAATGCTGAGTAGAGATGGTAGAGCATGGCCAAGCCCAGCAAGTAAAAGGCAACTACTGTGAGCAAATCCGGAAAGCTGGATCCCCATCAGCACCATGCCACGCAGGCCCAGCCGGGATGGCGTGTCTCCCTCCATCTCTGCTTTTGCCTCCTGTGCCTGGGCATGCTCTATCACCTCTATTCGGCCTTTATGGACTGCTGCACTGCTGCTCTTCTTACTTCAGGCTGGGTGGGTTTGCCGAGCGGAGGCAATGGTGGCATCCCACAGTGGAGCCAATGTACACTGTATGTGCAAGGGGAACACGCTCTATATGCCTGCCAAGGGCAAGACCTGAGAGAAACTGATCAGCAACAACCTGTCTCCAGCTGCAAGCAAAAATAGACAGTGGGACATAGTGTTTCCAGCAGTCTGTATCATGTGTCTCCCCCCGCCACCTGATGCTTATGCTGCTGCTGCATATGCAGATGATGGTGTGGGCAATGGAGGTGCAGAGTGCGCCAACTGAGGGGCCGGCAGGCTGCTAGAAAATATTGTTCCCCAAGCACAAAGGATAGTGAGTGTGCAATGGCTGACAGTTTCTGGCATCAGCCACCCCACCTCCTGCATTGCCTTGTGGCATCAGCACACCCTACCCCACCCCACCCCTGCATCGCTTTACCTTACCTCATCCTGTGGGACGAGCCTTCCACGCACCATCCCACATGCTGGAGATCTCTGGATTCCCTCCCCAACACCACCCGGCCCATGTGAGCGATGTCGAATTGGCCATGTCCCGGCCCACACTAAATCAGCAGTGACCTTCCCAGCCATGCCCCTATCCCCACCCTCGCTCCCCGAGGGCAACCATAATGCTAATGTGGCCCACAATGAAATCAAGTTTGACACCCCTGAAGTAAATAGAAGTGAGAGATAATGATTGACTGAAAGTCACTCAAGGAACTTTAATAATGTAAACTTAAACACATTTAAGTTTACTTTCATTAATAGATTGTCTAACTTTGTTGCTGAAGAGGAAATAGATACATATTTAAAATTAACTTTATAGGTTAATGGCTAGCATGTATTGAATTAATATGGTCCAATGATAGATTCTCCAGAACAAATGTACCTTTGTTTTACATAAGTCACTTGAATGTCACCTGTAACACCCTCCCCACCCAAATTATACTTTTTGTGTTACATGGTTACAACTTATCAAGTTATTGCAGGTTGTATTAGTTATCTTTGATTCTAGCAAGAAATTATTATTTGCTTTGATATTCTGGACTTCTAAAACCAATGTAATCTTATATTTGAGATAATTGTACTATTTCTTCTTTTGAAATTCCATGTTTTTAAAAGATTTTGGAGGAGTCCATCTAGGTTCCTAAGCTGCATATTGCTCCTAAACCAAAAGAGAAAAAGGAAATAATTGAACTGTTTATACAATCTTTGGCCCAATGAATTCTAATATATTCATCAAAAGTTGAATAAAAGAAAATGAAAATGCAGTTTTAACATTAAAAACATAAGGTAATAAACAAAATTCTATTCTGAATATATCGGATAATTCAGAAAATGTTTACAAAGGCATGGTTGCAATCACCCAGTTCAGTTGAGTTCAGCTCAATTTAATTCAATTGAAAAATTGGAACATTAAGCCATAATATTTGAACAATCTTATAATCACATATGGGATAGAAATGGAGGATAATGGAAATATATCTTCTGCTGGACTGCAAACCTCATATTTGGAATTTATCAGTCAGGATATCTTTTAAGTATAGGAAAGAGCCAAAATTGTTATACAAAATTGGAAGGATATACAGTATTTAGATTTGATTTGCAGTTAAAAATGCTGATATGGGCATTATCTGTCTTTCTGTTTTTGCTACAAGAAAGGAAAAATAACTTCTGAGAAATTAAGTAATAGTTCATGGAATTGCCTGCCCTTTTTCTTTTTTTAAATTATATTGAGACAAATTATAATAAAGATCCAACCATTAGGGACATTTCCTACTATCACATTTTGCTATTTGAAAACTGGTCTTTAAATCCTGGGACTCAAGTGAAAACCAAAGGGATGAAATCAAAACTCCTAAACAAGACTAGAAATTAAATGAGAATAGCCAACTGATGTAACCACAAATAAGTAAATTAAATCACATGAAAAATAAATTTGTTGGATGCGACTGTACTAATAGTAAGGACCAGGAGAAAATGTCAGGAATCCTCCTAGGTTGGAGAAAATGTCAGGTACAGGACAGGTAGCTAGGAATCCCCAGAGACTGCTATATGACAAAGCAGGGGGAGAATTTCCAAAATAAAGGAAAAAATAAGGAACAAAAAACCTGAAAGACATGGTAACAACAAGGGTATATCTTTTGTGGTCCAAGAAATTTGCTTTAATGTGGCAAGATTTCTGTATACAACTGAGGCACAATAAAGGAAATTGCTCAGAAAACATACTTTTCTTGGTTTCTGGAGCCTGATATTTACAGTTTTGCTGTTTTATGACTTAAATTTGTACTTTGTCTAAAAATGTGCAATTTTAGAAGAAAATACAATAATACTTGATATATTAAAATAAAATAAATAGCTGAAGCCATTAGGAACCATATTATTTCTCTGGAATTACATAAAGGACATTAGGAGTTTCCATGTACAGTAATCCTGACAGCATGAAGATCAGTAGCAGAAACTTAATAAAAAAAATCTCAGAGATACATAAGGGATTCATCACTGAATGTGATAGAAACAACCTTTTATCTACCTCTATTTAATTAGAGATGTGATGTGTAACCTATCCAGATTTAACTATCCTTCAGATTCATGTAAGAACAAACAGTACACTTAGAAGAAATGTTGAACAGATTTTAAACAATTATGAATTCCAGTGTAAAAAAAGTTATTCATTTCACCAATAAGCTGTTAACATATCTTAATTACATACAACTAGCTTTTATCAATCGCAATAGTAATGATGAATCCACTATTATAATATCTGCCAAAGAGTTAAGCAGATAAAAATGTAGCATTTTAAAATTACATTCATGATAACTTTACCTTTCACAATTGAAGTTTTTAAGGTCAATTGAAATGATAGGAATGTTGGATGGAACAGATCATACTGACTTGTATTTCATGATTCAAGAGTGGTGAAAACTGTTCCTAGTTGCAGGAGTTATAAAATAATTCCTTCTGGAGCACAACACTGAAGATGTTGAAGAGTACTGGGCCTAGGACAGAACCCTGAGGTAGTCTACTGCATAGTTCCCTCCATTTAAATGGAATTCCATTGACAATCAATGTGAGTGCTTTGGTCAGCCAGCTATGAACTTATCAGGTGGGGATGCTGTCTGTTCCCCATTTTTCTATCTTACCAAGAAGTCTATTTTGCCAAATGGCTTGAAATCAATATATACTATGTCCATAGTATTTCCCTCATTCACTAATTTAGTCACTTTGTCAAAGAATGTAGTAAAGTTTGTATTTTGACAAACCTCATATTGGTTTCTAGTAATAGTTTTGCTTGTTTACAGGTAATCACAGATCTATTATCTTATCTTTTTCACGATCTTCCTACATATTGATGCCAGGTTGTATATCTGTAGTTTCCTAGATCTGTTTTTTTTTTCTTTTTTTTTAAGATTGGAACCACATTAACTCTTTTCCAGGCCCCTGGTATTTCTCCAGTGCTTCAGGATCTTTGGAAAAAATGGTCCAGTGGTTCTGAGATCACCTCTATCAGCTACTTCAGAATGCTGAGATAATATAATCCATCTGGTGCTAATGATTTGAACTTGAACTGGAGTAAATAGATTTTTTAAAAATAGTTTTCTTGTCTATTTTGACTTATATTCTTATTCTGCCTTTTACTGTACCGCTTTTAATAAATTGGGACTATTTTTTATGTGTTAAGTCAGCTGCAAAGAATGAACTATACAATTTTGATTTCTCCCAACTATCAGTCCCTTGTCATCTTCTCCCATTAGTGCACTGATCATTTGCTTGATGTTTTTCTTATTTTTTAAATGCTGAAAGATACTTTTTTAAAATTATTTTTTATATTTCTTGCAGTTTCTTTGAGGTTTAGCTCTCCTGACTTTATCTTTGCAGATTTGGGCTATTTGTGACATTCTGTTTTAGTTGTGTGTCCCTCTTTTCATTTTTTTGTACTTATCCTTCTGTCATATTTTTCTTTTACCGAAGACAGTTATGTTTAAATGTCTTCAAATTATATCAGGAAAAGTAAATTATAAAATGAATTGCAAATTGCTAAAAACCAAAATATTATTTTTAGTTGCTTGTAATTTGTGATAGTTCTTTGCAACAGCTAAGTAGTTGAAGTATAAGATTTTAAAATAAGTATTAAAGCAGATTCTGTATGGTTCTTCATTAGCAAGATATTAAAATTGGGTTGTATGATACTGCTGTTAAGAAAATCATATTCAAAAAGTGTTTTCTGGGTTTGTTAACCATTGTCTGTTCATCTGTATTTTGGGGCTGATAGTTACATTTAAATTTGACACATTCATCTTTCTCTTAGTGCAAAAAATATTTTGTAGTCTATCTCATTCTATTTCCAGTAATATTCAAAATATGCATAATCTATTTGCAAGTTCCATAATGCTGCACCCTTGCTAATTATTGTGATGCATCCTGACACATTTACTGTAGGTTAATAGAGATTCAGCTATTAAGACTGTCTCTGTTACAATCTACTAAATAATTAATGAACATTTTATAAGGTAATGTTTGAGATCATTGCCAGAGACATATGCTAAACCAGTTATAAAAGAGATATCTATTTTCCACTAAAGACTTTTGATTTTAGGAAAAATGGATTGTAATGCCATTAAATGAATTTGAATGACTGCCATTCCAAATATTTCTTACCAGAAGTGAATATACAGATCCAGTCTTTGCAAACTAAATTAAAGTTTGACACTGGCGTATGAAGAAAGTTTACATCCAATCTTCCTTCAACTGATAGTTGGGCTAATAATAGCATGGCTGCAGCAGTAATTATTAGACAAGAAACTCAAGTCATATGCATCATCATCATATCAAGCCACAGTATATACAAGTGAAAATTATTTTTGATCATGTACCATACTTAAAAGTTTTTATCAATTATAACAGCATGTTATAAGGAAAATATGACATATGTGGTATATATTGTACAGTGTATGAACAAATTTTAATTGAGCTCCAGTAATTAAATTAAATTCAACTAAAATTGAACATTTAAGAGGAAACATTTAAACCAATGCAAATGATGCCAACTAAGCTCATGGAAAAGATATAACATGGCTTCTTCTTTCCTTCCCTCTCTCCCTCCCTCCATTTAATTAGTTATATTTACCAAAAATAGTTCATTTGTATACTTTTCTCTGTCCATGAAGCTACATTTCTTTTAGACATCCTTGAAACAAAAACCAAACTAATTTGTTTACATATATATTCTAACATTTTTTTTTCATTTAACAGCTATGGTACTTAATAATAATTTAGTACCAATAATTTAAATGTAATACAAATTAAAAATTAGGTAAATGAAAATTTGAACATATACACCCAGATCTCCTGTTTTATGTACCCACTTTATTCTAAAAGAAGTTTTCACTTTCAAAAGCAGTTTATAATTTTCTAGAGTTTCAAAATGATTTTGTTCAAAGTGCATGGCTCCAGTCAGTATAGTGCCATAAGTCTTCCTCAATAAACAAGGATTATCGATTCATTCTCTGAATCAAGATACTGTTTTTCTGAATACAACCTGGGCAAAATTAATTATTTTTAATTGCTGAAGTAGCACAATCTACTGAATCAGCAGTAGACCTGGAGGATTAATCAAATCAAATCAAATTATTATAGCCATTAAGCTAGAAAACCTGAAGGATTTTAAAGCAATAATCCATCCTTTTATGAGCTATATAAGTTGAATGACAAGCTCTTTTGAAATTCCACATTGGATTTGAATGAGATATTTTTCAAACTGGGTGAAGTAGTGAAGAAATCAGAAGCCAATGGAACAGAACAGAAAAATATGGCTAGAAGGAATCTTGGAGGTCTTCTATTCCAACCCCATTAAGCTGTTTTATCTCAGCCAGACTGCATGAGATTGTTAAACAATATGAAGAGTATGTACCAAAAGCAGAATCAAATAGACCTATCTAGTCTAGCATTTAATTCCTCAAAGGACAATATTCATATTGTATTACATCCTTTTTTGGTTTCCAAGCAACTGCCATTCAAAGGAATACTGCCTCTAATACTACAGTATCCATTTAAAGCCCTTATTCACCATGATTTTAAATTCAATCTAATTTATAAAATATTAGATTTCTAATTTCTAAGCATAAGTGTCAACAATGATCACTCTTTCAGAAAATGGAGCACCATATAGTCAGTAAATATTTATTTGCCATAGTTAAAAGACTTACCTTCTAGAATTTGTGATGTTATGCAAGAAGTCACACAAGTTGATGGTTTCTTATGTGAATCTGTTGAACCTGGGCTGGCACACTTGGGAATGGTAACAGTTGGGATTGAAGAATCACCCAAATTCAAGGATAAGTCACTCCTGTCCCAACATAAATTTCGATTTCTCAGCTCCTTTTCACATCCTTCGGCTGCCAATTTCTCCAAGTGTTTATATCTGAAAGTTAAATTCCAAAGGGATTCCATAAAGAAGAAAAAAAGTCCAGCTTATACTTATTTATAAATGAAGCAGCCATAAGAAAATATATGACTTCTTGACACATGAAACAGACAGCAAATCAAGCTGCTGGATTAATCTTCCAGTGTTGGATGAGGAGAAAAATGTACAAACCAGCAAACAATGTAGAACGCTGCTCAGATTTGTTTATACTCAGATTTGTTTATGCCTCCCAAAACAACTTCAAAAAAATCAGAAAAATGCTTTCCAAATTTCTATCTCTTTTACTAAAAAGAGTGAGTGGAAAAAGCTTCCTGCTCAGAGAAGAAAGCCTTTAAAGAATGCAACTTATAAACGTTTGGACGAAAAACAGTCTGAGTGTCTGTCTGAACCTGCTACTATTTGTTCTAAGTACAGAACACTGGAATCACTTTGTTCTAGAATGGAAACTTTTAAAAAACATTAAAAGGTTTGTCTGCCAGACTTAAGATATCCGATAACTTGGATATGACATCATATATAGTTTATTCATAAAAGTGAATTGAAAAGAACAAAGATACATCTGTTTTGCATTTTAGGCAGGGAAGATTCACTATTTATTAAGACCAGTTACCAATCATGTTATTTTATGTTA
This sequence comes from Laticauda colubrina, assembly GCA_015471245.1. NCBI lineage: Eukaryota > Metazoa > Chordata > Lepidosauria > Squamata > Elapidae > Laticauda > Laticauda colubrina. Next base: position 16,264,848 of record BLBF01000044.1, on the reverse strand, counting down.
TGACCAAAATTACTTGGAAAATGTGCCTCTTCCAGATGTCTACTAATGTATTAAATTATTTGAAAATGGAGTGCATACATGAATACATATAAAGTAGACTGTTGATTTTACATTACTCAGTCATCAACTTCTAAAACAGTCAAATCAAAATTTAATTGTAGATAAAATTTAATGTAGATAAAAATGAAGTTTTACACTTATGCAAGAAAAAACAACTGTACAGATATAGATGAGAGGAAACTTAGGTTAATACCAGTAAGTGGGAGAGAGATCTTGGAGTTTAAGTAGATAATCACTTAAATATGACCCAACAATGTACATCAGCAGTTATAAAAGCCAATGCAATCCTAGGCTGCAATAGAGGGATAGAATCAAAATAATATGAAGTATTAGTGCCACTTTACAAAGACTTAGTATGACCACCCTTATAATTCTGCATCCAGTTTTGGTCACCACATCAAATAAGATGTTGAAACTTTGGAAAGTGTCCAGAGAAGACAATAAAGATGATTAGAGATCTGGAGATGAAAACATATGCAGGAATTGGGTATGCCTAGTCTAGTGAAAAGAAGGACTAAGGGAGATATGATAGCAATGTTCCAACATTTGAGAGAATACAAAGGTGAGGGGATCAGATTATTTTCCAAAGCAGCTGAAAGCAAGGCAAGAAGCAATGGATGGAAACTAATCAAGAGAAGCAATCTTAAGATAAATTTCCTAAAGGTGAGGACAATCAATCAGAGGCTTTCAAGAAGAGACTGAACAGCCATTTGTTTGAAATGAAATAGGGTATCCTGTCTGAGCAGGGAGTTGCTTCAGATGGCTTCCAAGGTCTCTTCCAACTCTGTTATTCTATTTCTATTCCCTTCCTTTCCATTCAGAACTAATTTTTCACATGCCAAGTAATGTGTATGACTTCCAATGTCTCATTGCTATAAACCTTTCAAACTAACATGCAAATGGCAAGATAAAGACATTTTTCTCTACAATAACAGTGTTTTCTACATTTTTGATAACTAATGGACCTTTTCCTTCCAAATTAAAATTAAAACCTCTAAAATTAGATGCCTACTTCACTTTTAACTCTGAAAGAGCTTAATTTTTTAAACTGCGCTTTTCTCACAAAAGCCTATGCCCTGTTTTTGTGTCACGTGTCATTTCCCAAGTCAGTATAAGCAAATTGTGCAAAAATTCAATGAGAAGGTTCTTCTAAAAATGAAACCATGTGTGAGAAATGAGAAAATAAAATGGAATATCCAACATACAGTACTTGTACTAGTACTTTTATCCTTGGCAGAGATTGATGACAAATTGATGAATCCCACTTTTATATATTATGCAAATCTTCTGTCAGATGGTTCCCAGCTCACAAAGCATTCTTTAATTTAAAATTAAACAAAATTCAGAAGCTATAGTGCTATACTTTCATACACACAACCACTAAACAGAACTATGTCTCAATCCAAAACAACAAGGACACACAACAGACCTGAAATAGCTTTTGGGTGAAGAAAGGTTTATGAAAGAAAGCATACAGCAAAATGAAGAAGTCATTGAAAAGTAATGACAATTTAATTTTGTAATGAATATTAAAATGAGATAAACCCCTACATGTGCTACCATCACAACAGAGTGAATCGCAAGAATGTTACAAGTTATACAGGACCTTAAAGATAACCTTGCCCATTTGCCTGTTAATAGTAGGAGTACTAATTCCATTTGAAAACCTCCAGCTAGAAAGTGTGCACTGTTATTCAAGGTGTGAGGTGGAAGCAGATAAAAAACCACCAAAAGATTCATTGATCCGAGGAAAACAAGGTTTTATTCACGTGTCTGCAGAGACAGGTTCCCTCAGGCGTTGAAGGAACACAGAGCAAAATTCAGGCAGCATTTTTATACCCTAACTGTCCGCCCCCTCGTACGAGGGCTTGGCCCACATTCTTTCTGTTTTCAAATTGACACATATATTTCAAAGGTTCATACTAGCTCCCTATCTAGCAAAAGCAGTTACACGGTTTCTGACATCGCAGCACTTTATTACAATTCCCCATTGTTCTAGCCTTATCTTGTTTTTTTCTCTTGTGCACAAACTGGAACACTTTCTTATTTAGCAGAGCTACTGAGTTTGAGACACACTTCCTTATTTAATTCAATGGGTCATCCAACATGACTTCAGTTCTGCTCACAAAGGCAATTCAGTTTCACTACTTAACCACTTTTTCCATTAGAAGCCTCCTCCTAAGTTTTAGGTTGAATCAGAGTTAATTTCAGTTGGCTGGTCCTTTTGTTCTTGGCTTTAATGGAAAATATTTTTCTCATGCTCAGATATCTTTTTAGATATTAGGCTAATAAATATATTTACAAACTACACGTCTTGTTCTTTTAACTGTTCCACATAGTTCTTCTTTAACCCAATCTCAGGTTCTCCATGTCCTTATTCTTGTACCTAGATACCTAATATTTCCAAATTCAATCTGTCTGTACTATCTCAAAGGAAAGATGGAAGCTGGGATCTTACCTTCAACACACCAGTTTCTTATTTAAAAGAATCTGAATAAAATCTGCCATGGAGTGTGGGCAGGTAAACAAGTGGGTGGGTGATTGAAAAAGTGGTGGGAAAGGAGCAATTTGCTACCTTCTGCTAGCCCGCTGACTTTGCAATCGCATGACTGTGGAATGTACAACCATAATTGCAAGTCACTTGGCAAGGGCCTGAACCGCAACCATGTAACTGTTGGAATGTCCACCACCTTGTAGACCAGTTCTAAATTCACCTTGTTCAGAATCTCATAACTTTCAGCCAGAGAAATCAGAGAGCTACCTGTCGGTTAATATCTCTATATCAGAAACTGGACTTAAGTACCTGTCTTCAGTATAAATATAACTTATTAGTCTCTTAGTGCTTTTTAAATTGACATGAACATTGCACCTAATTTCTTCTTTCCAACAATGCTGTTTCAATGATGCTATTTTTTTTCCTAAAGACATTAATACTTTCAGTATGGAAGCCAAAAGAAGCTACAGCTTCTTTGCTACAAATGTACTTGCTGAAAACATGAATGACTGAGTAAAAAAGAATTCGGTGTAACTGTTCATTTCAGAACCTAATAATTAAATTACTAATTACTAAATAATATAATAAAATAAATTAGTAAATTACTCATGACTAAATATGGGAAATCTGTGATTGGGTCTTCTAAAATCTATCCTGTTTTCCTCTCCCTAATCTAGAGAAGTGTTGGATATTGGCCTGCATGTTTTTCCCTAGATCAAGGATATGGGCTGCTCCACCTAGCATGTCTATGCATCTGGAAGCTAAGGTATACGGATTGTTCAGTTGCACTACCTGCAAAGAAGAAGAGAAAAATGATCCAGGAAATTATAGTCAGTCAACCTCATATCATGTCTTTATGGATTTAACGTGTCTTGAAGAGATTAATCCATGGGCATTTTAAAAACAAATCACCTAGTGTTGTAGATTTTAAGAGAACTGATTTCAAGAAACAATACAGAAAAGATTCAGTGGATGGAAATCATAGAGAAAAACAATTCCCTGGATGCTTGGGAAGCTCTGGAAAACAAGATAGTAAAGGCCAAACAAAAACAACATTATTGAGAAAGAAAAACAAGACTCATCTTGAAAAATTAGAACAGTTGCAAAAGATCTTTCTCATAAGATGAGGGGTAAAAGAACAACAATAGTAAAAAATGAAAAGAGGAGCTTCTAACTGTAGCAGAATATTAGTAAATAGTCCAAATATGCAACGATGAAGCTAGCAGAGATAATAATCAGAATCAGCAAAGGTTTGCAATAAAAAGCTAAAAATAGGAGGGGGGGAGTTTATTTTGATAGGATGAAGAAGATAGTCAAGAAAATTGTTGGTCCACTAGTGGAAGAAGATGGCAGGAGGGTTATGGGTAGTAGGGAGAAGGCAGAACTCCAATTTCTTTTTATATCTATCTTTGCTTAAAAGGTAAAAATACTCCAACCTGACAAAAGCAGCACTGTGGGAGATGAAAGTGAAATGCAGGTGAAAATACGTAAGGAGTTTATTAGACAATACTTAGCTGCTCTAAGTGAATTCACATCTTCTGTTCATGTAGTGCAGGAATTGGAAGATGTGCTCTCAGAACCATTGAATAAAATCTTTGAAAGATCCTGGAGCCTGGGGGAACTGCCAGAAGAATGGAAAAAAGCTGGAATACACTCATTTGAGCCACAACTAGAAACTCTATTTAAATCAACCATTAGTCCCGTTTTTTGTTTAGGCAAGTCAGCTGTCTTTGCAAATATTGATTTTTCAAAAGAATAAAGTGATGATTTGGAGATGACGAGTAGTATAATATACTATTTGCCCTGGGCCTTCTCTTTATAAGTAAACAAAATCTACATTAACTATTTGGCCAGTATATCTTTGAGATATACTGTCCAAATGATTAATATTCAAAATTGAACATTATACTTGAATTCTTGGAACAACTTTATATTTTTAAAGATATTTCATTATATTATACTGTAGATTATTTTACCAGATATTTGGGCAAATAAATTTATTTTTTTCTATCATGAAAATGTCCCTCAAATATTTTGAATCTAGTTTGCCCTTGTCTCTTAACTCCTTTCAAAGTTCAAGATAACTTTTTGTTTAAAAAAGAAGCACACACGGCACTGTGTCCAATGAACCAAATCAATTAATGTATAGCATGGCTGCAGTTATAAACCAGTACACTGGATATAAAATCAACAAAAAAGAAAAAAAGCCAAAACGTGCATCACCAAAATGAAAGATCAGGCTGGAAGATAAGATCAGCATACTAGGATCAGATAAAAGCAAGGTAGGAAGCAATAAATGAACAAAAAAAATTTGAAGAGCAAGAACACCAAACAACATTTGATCAAGAAATATTTCCTTAGCAACAAGGAAGATTAAGAAAGAACTGGAAATAATAAGGGAGCAAATAATAGCTGCAGCCATGAAAATCAGAAGATAGAAAGCTTAAATCACCCATTATAGATAGAATATTCAATTTCAATTAAACTAGAACTGTTTCTACCAATCCATCAATGGAGAGATGTAATGAACCACTCAACACCTGACAAACGAGAAACAGTTCAGTTCATGGTACAACTATGGGATAACTCACATAAATACAACAAAAATGCATCTTGGATGAAGGAGGTATATAAGAATAATATAAAAGCTGAAATGAAAGAACTAGTAATATCAGCAGGAATGATGGAAAAATTACCAAGAATTGATCAACATTAAGTGAAGATGAACTGCATAGTTTCTGGCTGAAACACCTGACTGGTCTACACTCATTCATTGCTAAGCAGTTTGGTTAAAGCCCATGTCACACAGCACCAATGGATGGAAAGAGGATGTAAAATGGAGAGAAACACTTGCCATCCGTTGGTTAACGCGATGCATCCGTTCTGTACTCACTGCGTCCGTTTTTCATATTCTCTATCCATCCAGCATCGGTCTACTGACATTTCATCCGCTCAAAAAGTTTTGAGCTGCACAAAACTTTTTGAGCGGATAAAGTATCCAACGTGTCCGTTATACCTCCGCTACGCATATGGGGAACATCCGTTATACATCCGTCATCTGTTACGCGTCCGCTATATCCGCTAGGCATCCGCTGTGCATCCGCGCAACTCGCATCCGCTCCAGCGGAAAATGGACACAGAGAGGAAGCGAAACGGATGCGGAACGGACACGCAGCATTAGTAGCACGGACGTAGAAAGGATGAAAGCGGATGCAGCTCGCATATAAAGCATTAAAATGGAAAAAACGTTCGTGTAGGGGACGTATCTCGGATATTTAGGATGTCTGCAGGATGTCTAGAGGATGCAAAAGGACACTTAGCGGAAAACCTATATTTCCTATAAAAAGGGGGAGAAATCACCTGGATCTCACTTTCAGTCCAGCAGCCCTGCTGTGCGGACCTCTTCAGCCTTCATCTTGCTCTTGCTCTTCCACAGCATCCAGTCATCTCCACCAAGAATTGTCACACACTCCTTTTGGTAGCCGCCATCGTTCTACAACAGTGCAAAGCCCTCTACAGGCTCTTTCACCTGTTCTATGGGAAGAAAAGGAGGCGTCCAAGAAGTGTCTGGGTCCGAAGATGGATCGCGAGAAGAGCCGAGTACGGACTGTATAACAAGCTGATGGTGGAGCTGAGGAACGAAGACCCTCGTGCATTCCAGAACTTCATGAGGATGCCGCCAGCCATGTTTGACGAAGTTGTGGAGTGGCTGAGACCCAGGTTGACCAAGGTAAACACCAACTTCCAGCCCAGCCTGGACCTTGGGCTGAAGATGGCATTGACTCTGCGCCACCTGGCCTCAGGGACCACGTACAGTAAGCCTGGAGGGTGCCACACAACACCATCAGCATTGTGGTCAGAGAAGTGATGCAGACCATCATTGAAGAATACCTGGAGGAGCTCCTCCAGTGCCTCTCCACTGAAGAAGTCTGGAAGAAAGTTGCAGAGCAGTGGTGTCGGAAGTGGAACTTCTGCCACACCGTTGGAGCCATAGATGGGAAGCACGTGGCCTGCAAAGCTCCAGCCAACTCAGGATCCACTTATCACAACTACAAGGGCTTCTACAACATCATCCTGTTCGCCATGATTGATGCTGACTACAAGTTCATGTACATCGATGCTTCAGGCAACGGGTCATCTTCAGATGCCCAGATATACAACGCCAGTGACCTCAAGGAGGGGCTGGAATGCAACCTCATCATGGGCTTCCCAGATCCAGACCCCCTGCCCAACGACACACAAGATGTGCCCTACTTCATCATGGGGGATGACGCCTTCTCCCTCAGAACCTACCTCATGAAGCCCTACAGTTCCAGATGCCTCACCCGTGAAGAGAGGATCTTCAACTACAGGCTGTCCAGGGCAAGGCGGGTGGTGGAGAACACCTTTGGCATCCTGGCCAACAGGTTCCAGGTACTTCTCACCACCATGCAGCATCACCCAGAGACCGTGAGGAACATCATGGAAGCTTGCTGCATCCTGCACAATCTCATGCGCACCCGCTACCCAGTCTTGCAGAACAGACTCGTGGACCACCAAAAAGGCAATGGGGACATGGAGCCTGGAGAATGGAGGCAAGGGTGAAACCTGATAGACACTGAGGATGTGCAAGGCCCCAACAGAGCTTCACGTGAAGGGAAGAAGCAGCGCAACATTCTGAAACACTGGTGCAACTCCCCAGCTGGAGCAGTGGAGTGGCAAGACAGGATGGTAGATGCTTAATGGATGCTTCCTTCAGCCTGTCTCATCACACTGATGAGATTGTGCCATGTATGTTGAGTGGCGCTACAAAGAACAGGGCATTTAATAAAGAGTTGTGTTTATGTTGAAATGTGTTGATCAATGATTAAATTGTTATTGATAATAAAGGGCCATAGTTGTGGCACCTGGGAGGGTGGACCATATAGTCCCACTATGCTTGCACTGGAGGCTTATCTATCCCACAGCTATCCTTACCCATCTCACAGCTATTTCCCATCCCACAGGTATCCCTGCCCATCCCACTGCTATCCTTACCTATCCCACAGCTATTACCCATCCCACAGGTATCCCTACCCATCCCACTGCTATCCTAACCCATCCCACAGCTATTACCCATCCCACAGGTATCCCGGCCCATCCCACTGCTATCCTTACCCATCCCACAAGCATGCAAAGGCTTAAACCAATTCTAAAAGTTTCCACCAAGACTTTATTGACTAAAAGAACTGAAGCAAGTGTGTGAAGCAAAGATAAACTTTATTAATAACAAACTGTAAAAGCAAAATGACCCAAGTAAAGTGTCCCAAGCAAAGATAAAGTCAACAGGTAGCAACCCAATCTCTGGCACTCTTCTCAGTCACTCTGAAGCGTGCCCACAGTCTCAGGGGTGAAGGGTCCAGGTGCTGTGGAGGTGGCTGCTGCTGGAGTGCTGGTCTGAGGCGCCATTGGGGTGCCTGGTCCCGAGAAGACAACAGGGGATGGTGTGTGGAGGAAGTTCTCAAGAGAGCTGGCTCAGTCCAGTGATGTTGAGAGCCTCTTCCTTCATGACATGGGGTGTCAATCCCAAACCTATGACAGATGTTCTGAGGCCGGACTTGGCTGTGGGGTGGAGGAAGAAGGAGTGTAGTGGGGCTGTCTGGTCGGCAGCTGAGCGAGGTGAGTCGTGGGTAGCATCTTTGGCGTGGGTGGCATCTGTGGCATGAGTGGCATCTGTGGTGTCGGTGGCATTTGATGTACCTGTGCCTGGACTGGGAAGGGCTGCCTGTGCTGCTGGAACTCCTGGTAGCCATTGCCTTGGTAGGTGAGGGCCTGTGGAAAGCCTTGGAAGGGCTGTGACATCACCTGGGGTGGAGGAGCAGATCTGGACTGGGTCGGAGTAGGTTCAGCTGGGCCTGGAGGGTTGGGCAGAAGACCTGTGATCCTCTCCTTTATCACCTGGTACTGTGATTCGGACATGTCCATGAGGGTCTGGTTGACGTAGGTGAGGAAGGGCTTGCGGTTTGAGGATGGTATGTCGGTGTGTACCAGCTGAGAGAGGAGATCTATGCTGCTTTTGATGGTGTCCCTGATCTCCAGCAGGACAGTGTGGCTCTGTCCCTTCGGTCTGGCTCTCTTCCTGCTTTCTGTGGAGGTGGAGCTGGGTGTGGGTGTGGGTTGGTCTCTGGTGTCAGTGCCCTCTCCTTGCTCCCACTGCGTCAGAGGGTCCTCCACGTGCTCCACCATGGGGAGTGCAGCTGTCGGGGGGGTCTCCGTCGTTGTGGCATTCCACAGATACCTGCCTGGACACAGGAGCTGACTCTTGGCCAGAAGAGGACTGCCTCTCTGTGGGCTGCCTGAGAGACAGGGTAGACAGAGGGGCTGCTCTTCGGTGGCAGACCTCATCCTCCAAGAAGCTGCGCTTGGCCATGACATAGGTCTCCCGGTCGGTGAGCTTGACCGCGGCCTGGCCAGACTTCTTCAGGTGTAGCTTCCCATACCAGGTGTGTATGTGTTTCCACCACCCCAAGAGGACATCCGAAGTGTAGCCCAGGCTCTCCGCCTTCTCTTTCCAAGCCGCCTGCTTCCTCTTGGTGTCTCGATAGAGCCTGTGTCCCTTCTGCCATAGGTACTCATTCTCCCTCAGCCATTCGAGCACCTCATCCTCATGTTCCTCTTCGATGGAGTACTGCCTCCTCTTCCTATCTCGCGTATGCCTCTTCCTCCCTCTGGCAGGGCCTTCTGGGCCCTCATCAGAGGGGCTTTGAGGTTCTAGGGGCTGCTCCACCACACCACCACCACCACCACCAGCAGCAGCAGGAACAGGATCAGCACCAGCTGAGTAAGCACCAGCAGCACCAGGAGCAGCACCAGCAGAAGCACCAGCACCAGGAGCAGCGCCAGCAGAGTAAGCACCAGTAGAAGCACCAGCACCAGCAGAAGCACCAGCACCAGCAGAGTCAGCCCGAGCAGCAGAAGCCCCAGCAGAAGCAGAATCAGCACCAGGGGGTGGGATGGTGGCCCTGTCCTTCTTGCCAGGGCTGAAGGCTTCCTCTTTTTCCCCATGGTTGTTGGCTGGAGATGTGTCTGGCAGCAGGTCTTTCCTCAGAATGGTGACCTGCTTGCGAGCTGCATCCTTTTATATCCGTGGGGCTGACGCAATGCATCCTCCCTGCATGTGCAGTGAACGCTTTGCATCCGCTAGGCATCCGTGATGCATCTGCGTTATCCGCTAAGCATCCGCTCCTTCCGCTGCACCTCTGCTTCGCTGTGCTCCCCCGGAAGCCTTGTGGATGTGCCATCCGCTTCCATCCGCTAGGCTTCCGTGGAACATCCGCTTTACATCCTTGCTACGTCCTCTCCCCGTTCGTTCTTTTCCGTTGTTGTCCATTCTCTTTATGCAAATTTGGGGCACTTTTGAGAGTGGATAACAACAGATGGAACATTTTCTCGTCCGCTGTATCCTTTTTACAAACTTTTTGCATCCGTCGGCCTATGTGACAGGTCCTTAACATCTGACAAAATGTATCTGATCATGAAAGATGTAGAAAAAAGAGGCAGCACCAGGCAGCTACAGGCCAATTATCTGTTTGCCAACAATTTTCAGATTGTTAACTGGTGTGGCAGCTGATGCACTCCAGCAGGACCTAGTTGAAAAATAACCTGTTTCCACTTGAATAGAAAGGAAACCTTTAAACAGTAGAGGAAGAAAAGGTCAATTCCTAATTGATTAGATGATTTTGGAAATCTGCAAGAGAAGGAAGATCGACTTGAATAAACTATGGATTGAGTACAAGAAGGTAGAAACTCCCTGTCAGTCAGTAGAAACATCAGAGGGTGGGACTGAAACCTTCCACCTCCAGAGGTGGTGGTGAAAAGGCATTCAGCCATTAAGAAGGGAAAAAGTTAGAAAGAATTTACTATTTTGCCCCAAGAAGAGTGGAAGAGAGAGGAGGCTGAGATACTAGTGAGGTTGAGTCTCTGTTGTTCTCACTACAAAAAGTTTGGAGCTTTTGGCTGTAAAAAGGAAGTTTCTAAACTTTTAAAGATAAGGATAAGGAAAATCAGATTAAACCAGAAGAAACAGAACAGAACAAGTTCTTGTTGGCAGAGAAAGTGTTTAAAGTGGAAGGACTTGTGAATAAACATGGCCTTGAGATGTGAACAACAGTGACATCTATAACTTGTTTAGTCTTGTAGACTGGAGTTGAACGTGGAAGAACTATGACTGTGCAAAATTAACAGCTTTCTGGCTCTAGCAGATAATAAACTGGAATCATCTTGAATAGAACACTTTTGAATTGCTATTTTGCTATCTTTTTTTTTTTGCTTTTTTCTTCTGGACTTTTTTTCTCTCCTCCTATTTTTATCTTATATTTTTTCTTTTCTTTGTCTTCCCTGCTACCTTTTGAGATTTATAAGCTTAGAAACTGGGAAAATATAAAGACTTGCCAAATTGGGCTGGAATATAACTTATCTTGATGGAGCGTAATTAACTTTGTGATATTATAACTGGAGAAGGAGAAGAAAAGAGGAAATTCTACAAGAACTGTTGGAATACTTTGGGAAAACTGTTGGGGACATTTTTGGGCCTAAATGGATTACAAATAAATAAAACTATATGGCCTATCCACCTAAGAGGAAAGAAGAAGCAAAGGCGATCTGCGAGATCTCGACCCTCTCTTCAGCAGTAGCGGCTGTCCCAAGCCCAACAAGCCAGAGATCTCTGGACAACTTTTTATTGCTGAAAAGAAGCACAATGCAAGCAGAAACAAAAGAGATGTTCCAATCAATAAAGGAATCAATGGCCAAACTACATGAAAAAATACAGAAAATGGACGACAAAGTAGAAAACATCCAATAAATAATGAGGAGGAATGAAGAAAGAATTTAAAAAGTGGAAGAAAAATCAGAACAAACTGAAAAAAAAACTGAATGAAGTGGATCAGAGATTAACACAAGAGGACAAGGGTCTGGAAGCATTAATAATATCCCCGGAAATGGAAAAAGCTGAACATTTTCTAAGATTCCAAAACATAGAAGTGAGAAGACTTTCCTGATAAAATGAAAGGGTTGTTGGCTGAAGTCTTGGAAGTGAGCAAGCAGTAATATCAGAGATGGATGAAGCTTTTTTGGTTCATACAGACTATGTAAGGAGAAATAGACTACCCAGAGAAGTACATATTCAGTTCCTGAAAAAAACTATATATTGTATTTATAAGATAATAACTCTGTCTGTGGTAGGCACTGGTTGGATTGAGTAGCTCAGCAGTGGTTATTGCTTATCCAAAATCTAGATAAAAGAGGAGGGCTAGGAGTAGGACTAGCAATCTGTCCTGTAAAAACTTGACTGTTATGGAAAAAGCAAGTAGAAACCAAAAACCAGATCAAAACCAGCATGGCAACAGTTATCCATCCTTGATTTATGGTGCTGGACCAAAAAAAAAAAAAAAGATGTCGAGTATGCTGATTTGGTAAAAGCCTATTTCCTATCCCACCATGCATAATTTATCATTATTCAGGTCTATGCATCAATGGAGGAGGCCAAAGAAGCAGATAAAAAGGACTTTTATGATCAGCACCAAGGGATGCTTAATGATATTACCAATCATGACATCAAATTGGTTATCGTAGACCTAAATACCTAGGCTGATGGACAAAGACATAGCATAAAACACAACATTGGGCCACACATTTTGGCTATACAAATGTGTTTATGAACATTCTATGTATCGGAAACACATTTGCCCACAAGCACATTCATTGGCAACAGGATATTTTCCTGATGGTTCCATGAGCAATGAAATTGACTATACAATGGAACCTTGGGTCGCAAACATTTCTGTTTGCAACCAAATTAGGTGATGACCAGACTTTTTGGCAAAGTTTTGTTTCTGGTCATGAACATTCCTTTGGGTGGCGAACAGCCACAGCCACAGCCACAGCGATTTCCCCTTCAGTGCCATTTTTCTTCTTCCGCACATGCACAGACGGTCTTGCTTCTGGTCATTACCAAATTGGTTTGTGACCATAGTCCTGGAACACATTATGGTCGTGACCTGAAGTTCCACTGTATATGCATTTGTGGTCAGTGGCACTTGGTGTTGCTTTACTTACGCTTTCACTGGGGTGCAGATGTGAACTCAGGCCATTATCTGGTCATGGCATCACTCCGGCTTAGGCTCATGAAAATGCAACTATGTCAAACAGCACATCCTTTTGCAACCAAGAAATTGAAGGATGCTGCAGTAATTGCCAGTTCCAACTTAAATTGACCAACACATTTCAATAGTTAGTGCAAGATCACATTTTAAACAGGCCATTGTCAATAGCAACAACATACTAATAGGACATCAAGATTCATGGAGAGAATGATGGATTCAAGATAGTACCTGGAATCTCACTGACAAGCACAGGATTGCATAAGGTCAAAGGGATCAGACACTGAAAGAAGAGCAGCAGAGGACAAATGCAGAGAACAGGACCCCCAGGTTAAACTGGGCCAAAAAGTACATGTGGCTGGAAGGCCAGGATACTGAAGCCAAAGAGGCATCAGATAGGAATGATATAGATACTACATGAAATTGTTTGTGATTTAACCAATGTGAGTCCTAGTTTTAATGTTCCAATTAAAAATAAGGATGGGAAACTTTTGCTCACAAAGGAAGAACAAGAGGTAACATGGGTAGAACACTTCAAAGAAACCCTGAACCAGCCAATTCCAGTATGATCTATGATTTCATTAATGCTGATTCCATTGCATTAATGGACATTGAATTGGGCATGATTGCAACCTACAAAGTTTTACATGCAGTTAGAGCAATCATTGTACCAACAGCGGATTATGCCAGTGAAACATGGCCAATAACAGCATGCACAGCACAAAATCTCAATATGTTCCATGAGCATTACTTATGAAGAATTCTGGATATCATGACAATGTCACCAATGAAGAAATTCTGCAATGGAATGGATTCAGAAAATTGTAGGCCATTGTGACAAAATGTTGAATGATTTAACTGGCCATTTTTTTTGCCTGTCACAACATAAATACCTGAAAAATGCTGTGTGATGGAAGCTGCCAGATGGAAAGCGAAGGTGGGGCAGACATGTAAAACTTGGCATCAGATGTTAAAAGATGACTTGTGAACAGTGGACATCAAATGGGAAGATGCTGAAGATGTTGCTATGGATAGGATTCATTGTAATAAACTTATTACTTTATGTGAGTCATGCAAAAAGAACCAATGATGATGATGATGATGATGACATAATAATAAACCCTGACCCAGATTAAACAATAACTGGAATCAGAAGACAAAAATAAAAATGACAACACACCATACTTTGCACCCAAAAAGTGATATTGATCAGCTAAGAACTGAAAAAGACATAACAGGTGAAAACAACTGGGGAGAAAGAATTTACAGAATAACACGTTTGGAAGATATATTGGAGGTCTTCTAGTCTAACCCTCTGCTCAAGCAGGAATCCCTGTATCATTCCAGACAAATGGTTGTCTAGTCTCTTTTTAAAAGCCTCCAATGATGGAGCACCCACAACTTTTGAAGGCAAGCCATTTCACTGGTTGTTGTTCTCACTGCCAGGAAATTTCTCCTTAGTTCTAGGTTGCTTCTTTCCTGGATTAGTTTCCAACCACTGTTTCTTGTCCTGCATTCTGGTGCTTTGAAAAAAACAAAACCCTCTTCTTTGTGGCAGCCCGTCAAATATTAGAACAATGTTATCATGTCTTCTCTAGTCCTTCTTTTCACTATACTAAATATACCCAATTCCTGTAACCATTTTTCTTATGTTTTAGTGTTCAGCTTCCTAATCATCTTTGTTGTTCTTCTTTACATGCTTTTTCCAAAGTTTCAACATCTTTTTTTATTGTGGTGACCAAAACTAGATGCAGTATTCCAAGTGTGGTTATACTAAGGCTTTGTAAAGTGGTACTAATACTTCATGTGATCTTGCTTCTATCCCTCTATTTATGCAGACTGTCTCTTTTCAACAGCTTGAAACTGTTTATATTAAATGCTACCTTAGGTTCTTGCTTAGAACATGAATTACTAAATTTCACCAGCCTTAGACTGTCAATATAATTGTAGATTACCCATAGATAATAATACTGACTGACAAAAAAAATAAAGAAAAGAAAGCTACAAAAGTGATGGTGCTGTGGGTGAAATTCTAACACATTTGGAGCACCACTTGAACACCATGAGCAGTAACAAAATAACCTTCAGTCAATTGCAAAAGGCAGTTTTATTTGAAACAGTTTACATCAAGCAACAAAATATTTAATAAGATTAAACAACATTTCCTAAAGCCCCTGTCACACTGCACCAACGGATGGAAAGAGGATGTAAAACGGAGAAAAACACATGCCATCCGTTGATTAATGCGATGCTTCCGTTCTGTACTCACTGCCTCCGTTTTGCTTCCTCTCTATCCGTCCAGCATCCGTCTATTGACATTTCATCCGCTCAGATGGTTTTGAGCTGCTCAAAACTTTTGAGCGGAAAATGTATCCAATGCGTCCGTTCTGCATCCACTAGGCATACGGGGGACATCCGTTCTGCATCAGTTACGCATCTGCGACATCTGCTAGGCATCCGCTGCGCAATTCAAATCCGCTCGGACGCAGGGAGGAAGCGGAACGGATGCGCAGCGTTAGTAGCACGGACATAGAAAGGATGAAAGCGGATGCAGCTCGCAAAGAAAGAATTTAAAATGGAAAAAACGTTCGCAGAGGGGACCTATCTCGGATATTAAGGATGTCTAGAGGATGCAAAGGGACATATAGTGGAAAACCTATATTGCCTATAAAAAGGGGGAGCAACTCACCTGGATCTCACTTTCAGACCAGCAGCCCAGCTGTGCAGATCTCTGCAGCCTTCATCTGCCTCTTCCTCTTCCACAGCATCTATTGATGTCCACCATGGATCGTAACACACTCCTTTTGGTAGCCACCATCGTTCTGCAACAGTGCAAAGCCATCTACAGGCTCTTTTAACTGTTCTACGGGAAGAAAAGGAGGCGGCCAAGAAGCGCCTGGGTCCAAAGATGGATCGGGAGAAGAGCAGAGTATGGACTGTACAACAAGCTGATGGTGGAGCTCAGGAACGAAGACTCTCATGCATTCCAGAACTTCATGAGGATGCCGCCAGCCATGTTTGACGAAGTTATGCAGCGGCTGACACCCAGGTTGACCAAGCAGAGCACCAACTTCCGGCCCAGCCTGGACCCTGGGCTCAAGGTGGCACTCACTCTGCGCCACCTGGCCTCCGGGACCACCTACAGGAGCATGCAGTACGGCTGGAGGGTGCCACACAACACCATCAGCATTGTGGTCAGAGAAGTGGTGCAGGCCATCATCGAAGAATACATGGAGGAGCTCTTCCAGTGCCCCACCACTGAAGAAGGCTGGAAGAAAGTTGGAGAGCAGTGGTATGAGAGGTGGAACTTCCGCCACACCGTTGCAGCCATAGATGGCAAGCATGTGGCCTGCAAAGCACCAGCTAAGTCGGGGTCCACTTATTTCAACTACAAGGGCTTCTCCAGCATCGTCCTCTTCGCCATGGTTGATGCTGACTACAAGTTCATGCTTCAGGCAACGGCTCATGTTCAGATGCCCAGATATACAACGCCAGTGACCTCAAGGAGGGGCTGGAACGCAACCTCATCATGGGCTTCCCAGATCCAGACCCCCTGCCCAACGACACACAAGATGTGCCCTACTTCATCATGGGGGATGACACCTTCTCCCTCAGAACCTACCTCATGAAGCCCTACACTTCCAGACTCCTCACCCGTGAAGAGAGGATCTTCAACTACAGGCTGTCCAGGACAAGACGGGCGGTAGAGAACGCCTTTGGCATCCTGGCCAACAGATTCCAGGTACTTCTCACCACCATGCAGCATCACCCAGAGACCGTGAGGAACATCATGGAAGCTTGCTGCATCCTGCACAATCTCATGCGCACCCGCTACCCAGTATTGCAGAACAGTGGAGTGGCAAGACAGGATGGTAGATGCTTAATGGATGCTTCCTTCAGCCTGTCTCATCACACAGACGAGATTGGGCCATGTATGTTGAGTGGCCCTACAATGAACAGGGAATTTAATAAAGAGTTGTGTTTATGTTCAAATGTGTGGATCAATGCTTACATTAGTATTGATAATGAAGGGCCATAGGTGTGGCACCTGGGAGGGTGGACCATACAGTCCCACTATGCTTGCACTGGAGGTTTATCTATCCCCACAGCTATCTCAACCCACCCCACAGCTATCTTAACCCATTCCAAAGGTATCCCTGCCCATCCCACAGCTATTACCCAATCCAAAGGTATCCCTGCCCACCCCACTGCTATCCTTACCCATCCCTCAAGCATGCAAAGGCTTAAACCATTCCTAAAAGTTTCCACCAAGACTTTATTTACTAAAATAAATGAAGCAAGTGTGTGAAGCAAAGATAATCTTTATTAATAACAAGTTGTAAAAGAAAAATGACCCAAGTCAAGTGTCCAAATAAAGTGAACAGGTAGCCACCCAGTCTCTGGCACTCCTCTTGGTCACTTGGAGGTATGCCCAGTCTCAGGGGTGAAGGGTCCAGGTGCTGTGGAGGTGGCTGGTGCTGGAGTGCTGGTGTGAAGCCCCGCTGGGGTGCCTGGCCCCGAGAGGACAACAGGTGACCGTGTGTTGAGGAAGCTCTAGTACAGCTGGCTCAGTCCCGTGATGTTGAGAGCTCCTTCCTCCATGCCATGGGGTGTCAGCCCCAGTACCGAGGACAGATGTACTGAGGCCGGGCTTGGCTGTGGGGTGGAGAAAGGAGCAGTGTAGTGGGGCTGTCTGGTCTGCAGCTGGGTGAGGACTGGTGTGGGTGGCATCTGTGGCGTGGGTGGCGTGGGTGGCATCAGTGTCATGGGTGGCATCGGTGGCATCAATGGAACCGGTGGCAACGGTGTCGTCCGATGACTCTGTGCCTGGACTGGGAAGGGCTGCTGCCTGTGCTGCTGGACCTCCTGGTAGCCGTAGCCCTGATAGGTGAGGGCCTGTGGAAAGCCTTGGAATGGGAGGGACATCACCTGGGGTGGAGGAGCAGACCTGGACTGGGTGGAAGCAGGTTCATCTGGATCTGGAGGGTTGTGAAGCAGCTCGGTGATCCGGTCCTTCACCACCTGGTACTGGGGTTCTGCCATGTCCATGAGGGTCTGGTTCACATAGGTGAGGAAGGGCTTGCGGTTGGAGGATGAGGAGTCGGTGTGGACCAGCTGAGAGAGATCTATGCTGCTCCGGATGGCGTCCCTGATCTCCAGCAGGACAGTGTGGCTCTGCCCCTCCTGTCTGGCTCTCTGCCTTTCTGTGGAGATGGAGCTGGGGGTGGATGCGGGTAGGGCTGTGGTGGACGTGCCATTTCCTTTCTCCCACTGCACCAGGGAGTCCTCCACGCGCTCCACCACGGTTAAAACAGCTGTCCGCGGGTTCTCCCCCATGGGACGCTCCACAGAATCCTGCCTGAAGACAGGAACTGACTCTCGGCTGGAAGAGGACTAGTTCTCAGCAGGCTACCGGAGAGAGAGGGTCGTGAGAGGGGCTGCTGCTGCTCCTCGGTGGTGGATCTCACCCTCCAGGAAGCTGCACCTGGCCATGACATAGGTCTCTCTGTCCGTCAGCTTAACCATGGCCTGGCCAGATTTCTTGAGGTGCAGTTTCCCGTACCAGGTTTGTATGTGCTTTCACCAGCTGAGGAGCACATCCGATGTGTAGCCCAGGCTCTCCGCCTTCTCTCTCCAAGTAGCCTGCTTCCTTTTGGTGTCCCTGTACAGCCGTTGTCCCTTCTGCCACAGATAGTCATTCTCTCTCAGCCACTCCAGCACCTCATCCTCGTGTTCCTCCTCAATGGAGTATTGCCTCCTCTCCCTATCACGCGTCTGTTTCTTCCTCCCTCTGGCAGGGCCATATGGGCCCTCATCAGAGGGACTTTGAGGTTGTAGGGGCTGCTCCTCCACACCACCACCAGCAGCAGCAACAGGAGGATCATCAGCAGCAGCAGTAGCAGCAGCATCACCAGCAGGATCATAATCATCATCATCAGCAGCAGCAGCAGGATCATCATCATTATCATCATCAGCAGCAGCAGCACCAGCAGGACTAGGATCAGCAGCAACAGAGTAAGCACCAGGAGCCCCAGCAAGACTAGGAGCACGAGCAGGACGAGCAAGACCAGGGGCACGATTAGTACGAGCAAGTCCAGGAGCATGAGCAGGACCAGCAGCACCAGCAGGATGAGGAGCAGCATCAGCAGAGTAAGCACCAGCAGAAGCACCACCGCCAGAAGCAGCATCAGCAGAGTAAGCACGAGCAGAAGCACCACCGCCATAAGCAGCATCATCAGCTCCTCCAGAAGCAGAAGCAGCAGAAGCCCCAGCCGCAGAAGAGCAAGCCCGTGCTGCAGAAGCCCCAGCAGAAGCAGAGTGAGGGCCAGGGGGCAGAAGGGTGGCCTTATCCCTCTTGCCAGGGCTGGCAGCAGATGTCTGAGGCTTCCTATTCTTCCCCATGGTTGTGGGGTTGCTGGCTGGCAGGGAGTCTGGCAGGGAATCTGGCAGGTAGGCATGCACCAAGGATGGCAGGCAAGAAGCATGGCAGGCACCAAGGCTGGCAGGCAGGCAGGCACCAAGGCTGGCAGAAGGCAGACAGCAAGGCTGGCAGGGAGGCTGGCAGGATGGCAGGCAGCAAGGCTGGCAGCAAGGCATGCAGGCAGGGCAGGCTGGCAAGGCACTCGATGTGTCTGGATGCAGGTCTTTCCTCTGAATGGTGACCTGCTTCCGAGCTGCTTCCCTTTATATCCGCGCGGCTGACGCAATACATCCCCCCCGCATGCGCATTGAACGCAAGGCATCCGCTAGGCTTCCGCTACGCATCCGCTAGGCTTCCGCTCTGCATCCGCTTCATCCGCTATGCATCCGCTGTGCATCCACTCGGCGTCTGCTCTGCATCCGCTCTTTCCGTTCCGCGTCTGCTTTGCTGAGGTCCCCCGGAAGCCTAGCGGATGTGCCATCCACTCCCATCCGCTCCCATCTGCTAGGCTTCCGCTCTGCATCCGTTTTCCATCCGCTCTGCGTCCTCCCCCCGTCCGTTCCTTTCCGTATTATCCGCTCTGGTTATGCAAATTTTCGCCCCTTTTGAGAGCGGATAACAACGGATGCAACATTTTGCTCATCCCCTGTGTCCTTTTTACAAACGTTTTGCATCTGTTGGACAGTGTGACAGGGCCTTAAGTCCTTGGGAAGAACTCAATAGACGGAGAAGAATGCCAAATCTAAACAATTGGCTGACTGAATTCAACAATAACGGAATTTAAAAAAAATAAAAGTATCCAATCCACTTTGAAAGTTGACTGTGATTACTTTAGGAATATGGTCAACACTGTATTCAGCGGTTCTTGGGCTGATTAAAATTGGTCACCCATGGTTGAGAAGATAAAATGAACAGACATTTTTAGAGGCAATACTGCACCTATTACTTGTACAACAAAATACAGCAATGAGGGTGAACAGATACTAAGGACACAGCTAGTTCATATATTTTTTTTAGTTTTCAGTAGTTACATTTTTTATTTTTGTGTGTATAACAATTTTCTATACATGTCCTTTTTTGTAAGTTTAGTTAGAAGTGTGATTATAGAGTCATGCACCTCTTAATAATGGATATAAGAAATACAAAACAGCCAAAAGCAGACCTCTCTACAAACCTCTCTTCTCTTGCTTGTCTCAGCTCTTCTCTTTTATCTAGATAATTTTGACTAAAAAAGAGATATGCACAAAGTTACAGGTAAAATAAAAACAACAAGAAGAAAGAATAAATTAAGCAAGAGACAAAGGAAGAGCAAATGAATTAAAAGCAACTAAATCTTTAGTCATTTTCTGCATGAAAATATACCATAATTTGAATATACCCTCTTATTTAGCTATTGTGTTTTCTTGCAATGGGTTGGTCACTAAATAAAATGGCTGCTAAGTAAACAGTGGCTGAGAGAGACGGAAATGTTGATAAGATCATTGGTTGCTGCCCCCTCATTTGGATCAAGTCCTGAACCTAATTTTTCTTTTTTGATCCCCCAACAGGGTGGAAACATTGCTTAAATAAGGTATCCTTGAGGTGCAGTGTAACCATTCCTAATACATGCTAATCATAAGTTAACAAGCTTAGTTCTGAGACTAAGATTAATTAATGACTAATTAATTAATTAATTAATGAAAACCTTTGGCCTGTTTCAACTGCTGTCAAAAATTGATGGACCTTAATCAGATTCATAGTGAAGGCTTTTGTTGTCCTAAATGGTTGGCAAATGAATTTTGTATTTCTGCTTAGTACATCTTTATATGTATTTTATATATTCTTCTGGAGAAAACTAAAGCTGCATGGCACTGCGAACCAAAAATAACCAGCCTGGAGTCCACTTGGTACATATTAAAGGTCTTCTAGCTTGTGTGGTTATGGGGAATGCGGGAAGAGAAATGAGTTGTTTCATTTGCTTGTTGAAAAATAAAATAATTCTTTTAAAAGAACATCTCCTTTCAAGTGTTCAAATAAGAGTTTTAAGAGCTTCTTACATTATACAATTCAAAATTATGTTTAAAATCACAGTGAATTTTGACCGTGAATGTGAACTAACCCACAGGTTTTCTTATGAAAGCCATTTGCAGTTATTCATATTTAGTTTTATTATTAAGTGACATTATATCAAATTTTATATCTGAAATCCTTGTTGGGACATGTTAAACATAGCTTTTTATGTATATTCAAACTTATTGAATGTTACTCTAATCAGAAAAATCTTTTACCCTAAGAATTAGAATTCTTCCCATTGAGAAATGCAAAATTTAAACATATTTCCTAAGCAAGTAATACATACATATATACACACATTTTATATTCTCTTTCTTTCTCCCTCCCACCCCTCTTCTGTGTGTGTGTGTGTGTGTGTGTGTGTGTGTGTGTGTGTGTGTGTGAGAGAGAGAGAGAGAGAGAGAGAGAGAGAGAGAGAGAGAGGGAGGAGGAGGAGGCAAATACTTGAGTAAATGTCTAGTTCTCTCACACATACCTCAGTTGCCCTGTATGACTATAAAATATAATCTGGAGATTTTATGGCAGAGTTCCCAGTTTTCTCAGATGGAAAAATCAATATGGAGATATTAATAGATAGCAAATATTTTTTTAAATCTATCACATTCATTAAGGTAAATATGATTAAAGAATTGTTGCTTACTTGAATTTGTTTCTCTCTTCACGTTCTATTCTTTGCAGCCTCTCCTCTCTCTCTTGACGTCTCCTTTCTCTTTCTACTGCCAAGGACTCTTGGTGTTGCCTATATGATGATGTAAGGAGACCACCCAAAGATGTCCTATAAGAGAAGTTGAAAAATTCATTGTCTTCATTGTAATTTCCTAATTAAAGAAATTTTGTTAATTAAGTCATTTTATATATGAAAGCATGAATAGAAGAGATGATTCCACCAGACTGTCAATCATTTGGAAACCTGCACTCTCAAATAGAAAGATCTCCATGCCACAAAACAGACAAACACCTGAGCACAGACAGACTCCCTCTGATGCCTCCAACTCAAACACCCCCCCACCAGGCACCCAGGTGAAACCTAGCTTGCTGATGAATAACAGCCGTCCTTTCACACGAAGCCAAACTGCACTGAAAGCCTCCAACACAAGAACAGAGTGTTGCCAGCCAATCAAAGCCACAAAACAGACAGAAGAAACCAGAAACACCAATCAATCAAACTCCAAGTCCAGTGAACACAGACCCAGGCTTCTAGCCAATCAGAATGGACCAGCCTCGAATTTGAAACCAAAAGCTGTGAGACACACATCCATACAGAAGCCTGATGATGGCAGATGAGATTCTGCTGAAACGTTGCTACAACTTTAACAACACTACAATGACGTGGGATAATACCCGAGGGAAGCTAAACAGCACACACATATATATATATATACACATACATACATACATACATACATACATACATACATACATACATATAAATGCAGTTCAGCTTCCTTCAGGTATTATCCCACGTCATTGTAATGCTTTTAAAGTTGTAGCAACGCTTCAGCAGAATCTCATCTGTCATCAGGCTTCTGTATGGAGTTTGTACAATGTACAATGACGTGGGATAATACCCAAAGGAAGCGGAACTGCATTCATGTAAGTACCTGCGAAAACATATATATATATATTTAAAGTTTTCGCGGGTACTTACATCTGTGCTGTTCAGCTTCCTTCGGGTATTATCCCACGTCATTGTAGTGCTTTTAAAGTTGTAGCAACGTTTCAGCAGAATCTCATCTGCCATCAAAACCCCAGCCACAGAATCATCAGAGAAGCTACAGAGATTGAAAAAAGACCTGAAAGCATGAATAGAAAGATGATTCCACCAGACTGTCAATCATTTGGAAGCCTGCACTCTCAAATAGAAAGATCTCCACACCACAAGCCAGGCAAACACCTGGGCACAAACAGAGTCCATCTGATGCCTCCTCCAGCTCTAACACCCCCCCATCAGGCACCCAGATGAAACCTAGCTTCCTAATAGATAACAGCCGTCTTTTCACGCGAAGCCAAGCTGCACTGACAGCCTCCAACACAGGAACACAGTGTTGCCAGCCAATCAAAGCCACAAAACAGACAGAAGAAACCAGAAACACCAATCAAACAAACTCCAATAAACACAGATCAAGACTCCCAACCAATCAGGATAGGCTTGCCTCAAATTTAAAACCAACGGCTGTGATAGCCTGACCCACATACAAACTTAATACAGAAACCTGTATTA
The DNA here is from genome assembly GCA_015471245.1 of Laticauda colubrina. Lineage (NCBI taxonomy): Eukaryota > Metazoa > Chordata > Lepidosauria > Squamata > Elapidae > Laticauda > Laticauda colubrina. Next base: position 16,241,482 of record BLBF01000044.1, on the reverse strand, counting down.
AGCTTCGTTCGGGTATTTTCCCACATCATTGTAGTTGTGCTTTTAAAGTTGTAGCAACGTTTTGGCAGAATCTCATCTGCCATCATCAGTCTTCTGTACTGAGTTTGTCTGTGAGTCAGGCTATCACAGCCGTTTCAGTTTTAAATTTGAAGCTAGCCTACTGCTGAGCCAGAATGGTTTTTTTTTCTTCATCCTGATTGGTTGGGAGTCTTGGTCAGTGTTTATTGGTCTTGGAGTTTGCTGTGTTCTGCTTGACTGGTGTTTCTAATATCTTTTGTCTGTTTTGTGGCTTTGATTAGATGCCAACATTGTGTTCCTGTATTGGGAGCTTTTAGTGCACCTTGGCTCCAAGTAAAAGGACGGCTATCATTTGTTAGGAAGCTAGATTTCATCTGGGTGCCTGGTTGGGGTGTGTTTGAGTTAGAGATATCAGGGGGGATCTGTTTGTGCCCAGATGTTAGCCTGGTTTGTGGTGTGGAGGTTTTTTTGTTTGAGAATGCAGGCTTCCAAATAATTGACAGTCTGGTGGAATCATCTCTTCTATTCATGCTTTCAAGTCTTTTTTTCAATCTCTATGGCTACTCTGATAATTCTGTGGCTGGCGTTTTCTATAGTGGCTAGGGTTTTAGTGCCATTGAAGTTGATGCTATGACCTGTGGCTTTCATGTGTTGGACTAGTGAGAAAGTGTGTTCTAGCTTTTTTACTGCATTTTTGTGTTCATCCAGGCGGGTACTTATTCTTTTATTGGTCTGTCCAATGTATGTGGCTGGGCATGATGCATAGGGGACTTTGTATATGCCTTGGTTTGCCAGGTCAATTTTATCTTTGGGGTTTCTAAGGATGGCTACTATTTTTTGTCTGTTTTGAAGGCAGTCTTGATGTGATGCCAGTGTAGTATCTTACTGATTTTGTCTGTAGTACCTCTTATGTAGGACAGGACAGCTGTTCCATAGGTCTGTTCATCTTCTAGGTCTCTATTATGTCTTAGTGTGTTTTTGTGGATCAAGCTGGTGATTTTGTTTTTGTGGAAGCTGTTGGCTGTCAGTACTTTAGTCAGGGTGCATAGTTCAGTCTTTATATGTGTCTTGTCAGGCGTTTGGTTCTGGCGATTAGTGTTTTGGCCATGGAGTTTATCTGTGCTGGTTGGTGGTGGGAATTGGGCGTTGAGGTAGCGGTTGGTGTGTGTTTTCTTCTGGTATACGGTGTGTCCTAGTGTGTCATCTGTTGTTTTTTAGATTAGTACATCTAGGAATGATAGTTGTTTGTTTGTTTCAGTTTCCATGGTGAACTTGATTTTGGGGTGTGTGCTGTTTAGGTGTGTTAGGAAACTGTTTAGGTTTTCTTTTCCATGGGGCCAAATCACAAATGTGTCATCGATATATCTTAGCCATAGTTTGGGTTTGTGGTTGGCATTAGCCAGGGCTCTGGATTTGAATTCTTCCATGAACAGGTTTGCAATGACAGTGACAATGGTGATCCCATAGGGGCTATAGAATAGGGGTTATAATTTTCTTCTTGGTTAATATTTCCAGATATGTGGTTGGGTCCATATTTATAGGTTTGTATGTGGAGTCTTGGAATAGGTCTGTCAATTTTGTTTCGTAGTCTTTTCTATCCATTACTACTGTGGCACTCCCTTTGTCTGCTGGAAGTATGATTATGCTGTTATGATTTTTTAGGGTTTGTAGCGCTTTGAATTCATCTTTGTGCAAGTTGCTTTTGGGTGGTTTGCTTGTGCATAGAATGTTGGTAACCTAGTGTCTTATTCTGTCAGCTTCATCTGTATTTAATTTAGTTAGGCTGGATTCTACTGCACATATGATGGATTTTGTGGGGATTTTTTGGGGGGTATAGAATAATTGAATCCTTTGGTTAGGACATCTGTTTCTGTTTTGGTGAGATCCCTGTTGGAAACATTATATACTAATTGTTTCAGGTGTTGTTGTGAGCTGTTGGGGATTTTCTTGTCATGTTCTAATTTCTTTAGTTTCTTCAAGAGTTTTTCATTTTTGTAAGTAGTTTCAGTTTCAGCTCTCCAAGTTGTAAGTTGTTTTATCTTATCCCAAAGTAGAGGGTGGATTTTGCTGCTCAATTCCAGGTGTAGTGCTAGCAAATCTTTGTTTAACTGATCCAATTGGAATCTCTTACTGTGAACCTCATATCGGAGTAGAGCCATTTCAGTTCTTTTCAGGATACGTTTAGTAGCTGCTGTGCTGTGATGAAATGTTAATTTGAAGCAGGTTGGTGTTGCATTGTTGTCTCTGCAGCTGCGTAGGAATTTCAGGTCACATAATATTCCTGCTCTTTTAACTTCCAGCTTCTCATAGGTTTTGGTCTGGCTATTTATTTCCTCCCCGTAGAGGTCTGATATTTGTTTTCTTAAGTTTTCATGGGTACTTACATGTATGCTGTTCAGCTTCCTTCGGGTATTATCCCACATCATTATAGTTGTACTTTTAAAGTTGTAGCAACGTTTTGGCAGAATCTCATCTGCCATCATCAGGCTTCTGTATTGTGTTCGTCTGGGAGTCAGATTTTTACAGTTGGTTCAGTTTTAAATTTGGGGCTAGCCTACTGCTGTGCCAGAATGGTTTTTTCTTCATCCTGATTGGTTGGGAGTCTTGGTCTGTGTTTATTGGTCTTGGAGTTTGTTGTGTTCTGCTTGATTGGTGTTTCTAATATCTTCTGTCTGTTTTGTGGCTTTTTTTCTGTCTTGTTTGCCTGGCAACATTGTGTTCCTGTATTGGAGGCTTTTAGTGCAGTTTGGCTCCGAGTAAATGGACTGCTATCAATTGTTCGGAAGCTAGGTTTCATCTGGGTGCCTGGTTGGGGTGTGTTTGAGCTGGAGGTATCGGGGGGGATCCGTTTGTGCCCAGGTGTTTGCCTGGCTGGTGGTGTGGAGATTTTTTTTTTTGTGAGTGCAGGCTTCCAAATGATTGACAGCCTGGTGGAATCATCTTCTATTCATGCTTTGTATTCATGCTATATAATATATATATATTTGAGTCATGGTAGCCCACTGGTTAGAATGCAGTATTGCAAGCTACTTCTGCTTGCTGGTTGCTAAAAATTCGGCAGTTGGATTCTCACTGGCTCAAGATTGACTCAGCCTTCCATCTTTCTGAGATTGATAAAATTAGGACCCAGATTGTTGGGGACAATATGCTGACTCTGCAACTGCTTAGAGTGGGCTGTAAAGCACTGTGAATATACATTTAAGTGCTATTGCTATATATTATATATTATTATATCAATTGTACATTATATAATTGATATAATTTGTATAAATAATATATGAAATAATATAAAATAATATTCTATTGCCTAGATGGTAAACTTTAATTGTCCTGAACTGCTTAATTGCCTTGAACTACAATTATCATTCCACCTTCTTTTGTGAATTACAAATTTTAAATATGTTTTAAATATTTTGTGGACTGCCTTGTTTTATCTTTTTATTCCGTGTGTATGTGTGTGTGTGTGTGTGTGTTTAAGTATATATAATATTTTTATACTAACAAGCTGATATTTCTTTTTTTAACTTTCAGCTGAGATACTATTTTTTTCTTTTAAGCTGAAATTTTGTTTTACTTTCATATTCATTTGTCATTTTTAATACATGTGCTTTGTTTTACTTTGCAAATTTTATTCATCTGTCATTTTCAATACATGTGTGGATTACAAGTTATATCAAGAGAGCAAGATTAGCTACAGGAGGGAACAAAAAGAGAACTTGTATTCCTTTCACCTCCTCAAGAGGTGAAAAGTGGCACAGCTGACATGGCCCAACTGAGAGGAAGTCCAGTTGATAGGTGGCTGAGCTGAGAGGCAGCTTAGTGTCCCAACTGAGAGTGTCCTGGTGACCCATTTGAGAGAAGGGGCAGCAGCTGAGTTGATAGTGCAGCTCTGACATTTGAGTGGAAGCAGTGTGATGCAAATGGAGGCCCCTGAGCACAATGGATCAGCAACGGCTGAAAGCAGCACAGAGGACCAACTGGGCAATGGTGCTCACAGTAGCGACTGAGAGCAGCATAATGGACCAGCAATGGCTTAGCTGAGAGCGGTGCAGAGGACCAAATGAGCAACAGTGCCCACAGCAGCGAGAGACAGAAGTACGGCAGACCAGCAACAGCTGAGAGAAGTGTGGTGGATCACCTAAGCAGAGTGCCCACATTAGCACATCGTACCTGAAAATACCTGGCCAGGCAACCAAACAGCAACAAAGCAGGGAAAAAAGGATCAGTATACACTTGTAAACAGGAAGGAAAGGAATAAATTTCCAAGGCAGGGAGTTGAGGACTAAGAGCAAAGCATCTCCTAGAAAACTGCCCGAAATTCCCATCCCCCAAAAGAAGTGCATATTACTTCAAAAAGGGTCAGGAACTTTTGTAAGTTCTTAAATTTTTAAAACCTATAAATTCCTTTTTTTAAAAAACCCTTTTTCAAAAAAATTAATTTCTTTTCTTTTTTCAACTCTTAAATGTCATTTTTAATTTTAAATACTTTTTTAAAATTTTTTAATTTTTAAATTTCAAGACAAAGAACAAAAGATCAAGAACTCTTGTAAACTGACATGCTGCAAGAGGAAAAATATAGAATTTCTAGAATTAAAAAAATTAACAAAGAAAAATGTCATGGAAATAGAGACTATAGTGACTTGCAATCGTCACTACTAATGCAACTATAGTGACTTGTATCATCTGTTTCAGCTTATGCCCACAGAAGACCCAAAGTATGTATGTATCAAATGTAAACTACTTGAATTACTAGAAGAAAAACTAAAAGGTTTAGAGCAGTGATGGTGAACATTTTGGTCCCATATGCCCAAAGCATATGTGTGCATACTCAAAATGCAAAGCCCTCCCACATTCACGCACTGTCTAATATTTTACTAAAATAATCAACCGCACAGATTACTACCCTTTCTTCTCCTTCATGTGGGGACCAATGGTGCAACACTATATCTGAAAACAATAATAAGACATTACAAACAGCTAGAGAAAAAAGTTAAAGACTTAGGAGCACAAGAGTGTTTTCATCTATACTTCCAAAAAGGCGAACATTCAATGAGGGAGCAAAGGATTTTAGAAATGAACCACTGGCTTAGAAACTAGTGTCATCAATGGATCTTTGGCTTCAGAGACCATGGTTTGCATTACCTACTTGAAGGGCTACTGGCAAGGGATTGATTGCACTTCACAAGAACTGGAAAAAATATATTTGTAAAATGACTGGCTCATCTTATCAAAAGGACCTTAAACTAAAATTGAGGGGGAAGAGGGGCCAATGTTCACGACCTTTAGAACCTTAACTCAAGCTAGATAACTAGATAAACAATCAATAAGGAGATAAGGAATAAAGAGAAAGGAAATAAAAAAAGAAAAGAAAAATCTCAGTTACAAAATAGGAGATATAAGAAACATATACAAACAGGGTGAACTTGAAGTATTAGTACATGAAGGCAGATATGATATAGTTGTCATCAATGAAACTTGGTGGGATGAAACTCATGACTGGAATGTACTGATGGAAGGATATAACTATTCAAAAGAAGCAAACCTAACAAAAGAGGAGGTGGAATTGCATTATATATAAAAGATCACTACATCTCTACAGAAATATACAAAACCAAGGATAAAAACCTCTTACAATCCATATGGATCAATATAAAAGGGAAAAATAACATTGTTATAGGCATATATTATAGGCCACCCAACCAAGAAGAAGAAATAGATGAACTCTTTGCTAATCGATAAACATATGTATGCAGGAAACATACCACAGTAGTAATGGGAGATTTTAACTACCCTGATATCAACTGGGAGACAAACTTTGCAGCAAGTAGGAGATCGAACAGATTCCTAACCAACGTAGCTGACAATTTTGTCATCCAAAAGGTTGAGGAGGGAAATAAGAGGAACAGCTATACTGGTCCTAATTCTTACTAATAGAGAAGTGATAGGAGTTGAAGTTGCTGGAACCTTGAGCGAGAGTGATCATGTAATATTGGAATTCAATATAATGCAAACATAAGCAATAGAATATAATCCAACCAGTGCCTTAAACCTTAAAAGAGCTGATTTTAATAAACTCAGAGAAAGCCTAAGCAAAATTTCATGATAAAAATCCTAGAGGGAAAAACAACTCAAGAAGCATAGAAAACACTGTAAAATATGATCATAAAAGCCCAGTCCAACACAATCACTGGAAAAAAAAGAAATACAAGAAGCATGGTTGCACAAAGATCTCCCTTATAAACTGAAAGACAAAAAAGGTTAAGTACTAAAAATGGGAAGAACAATACATAACTAAGACATAATATCAGCAGATAGCCTGAATCTGTAAAGATGCAGGAAAGCAAAGGCTCAGAATAAACAAAAACTTGTGACAAAAGTCACATATAATAAAAAAAAGTTTCTTTCAACATAGAAATAACAAGAAAAAAGTGAAAGAAGTAGTTGGTCCACTAAAGAGAGAAGATGGCAGAAAGAAAACAGTAGAGAAAGAAGAGCTGCTTAACTCATTATTTTCATTCAAAAAGAAACTATAGCTCAACCTACCAAAACATAAAGGCCATACTAGAAATACAAAATATGGAAGAAAATGGTAAGAGAACCCCTGTCTGATCTTGATGAATATAAATCACCAGGTCCTGATGGATTAGATCCCAGAGTTCTGAAGGAACTGGCAGAGGTTATCTCAGAACCTTTAAACCAAATCTTTAAAAAATCTTGGAGCATTGGGGACTACAAGAGGATTGGAAAAGAGCTGATGTGGTTCTCATCTTCAAAAAGAAAAAAAAGGAGGGGGGGGGGAACAGATTCAAGAAACTACTGAACAATCAGCCTAACCATCAATACCTGGGAAGATACTGGAAAAAAATTTAAAGAAACAGATCTGTGAACATCTAGAAACAAGTTATAACTAATAAAAACAGATCAGGCCAAACCAATCTTATTTCATACTTTGACAAAGTGACTGAATTAGTAGACCAGCAAAATGCTGTGGACAAGTATACTTAGATTTCAACAAGGCATTCCACAAAGTAAACCACTACCTATTTCTTGGTAAACTAGAAAAAAATGTGAGATGGACAGCTTTACCACAGATGGATTTGTAACTAGCTGACAATGAGTAATCCTTAATGGTACTATGTCTAAATGGAGGAAAGTAAGTACTGTAGTGGGATACCACCATCTTAGGCCCAGAACTCTTCAGTATCTCCCTAAATGACCATAAATAAGGGAATAGAATGGGAATTTATCAGATTTGCAGATCACACTAAGCTGGCAGAAATAGCCAACACCCCAGAAGACAAGCTCAGGATCCAAAAAGATCTTGACAAACTGTAATAATGGGTCTGCCCAATGACATTAAATTTAATGTAAAGAAAAGAAAGGTTTTACACCTAGGCAGAAAAAAACCAAAGGTACAAGTACAGATTAGGCAAAACCTGCCTAATAAATCAAAAATAATAACCATGAGAGGGACATTGGAATCCACTTAAGCAATATGCTATCAATGTGCAGTGGTAGCAAAAAATGCTAATACAATTCTTGGTTGTGTAAACAGAGGAACAGAATCAGAATCACATGAAGTATTAGTACCACTTTATAAAGTCTTAATAAAACATCTGGAATACTGTATCCAATTTTGATCACTACATAAAAAAAACCATGTGGAGATTTTGGAAAAAGTGCAAAGAGTAATTAGGATGATTAAGGACCTGGAGACAAAATAGTATGAAGTAAAGTTGGAGGAATTGGGTAGGGCAAATATAGAGAAAAGAAGGACTGGGGTGACATGATAGCAGTATTCCAGTATTTGAGGGGCTGCTACAAAGAAGAGGTAGACTTATTTTCCAAAGGACTAGAAGGCAAGTCAAGAAACAATGGAAAGCAATCAAGGAAAGAAACAACTTGGAATTAAGGAGATATTAACAGTGAGGACAATTAACTAGTGGAACAGATGGCCTTTAGAAATTGTATCAGCTTCATCACTGAGGTTTTAAAAAAAACATTAGACAGCCATCTATCTGAAATGGTATAGGGTCTACTGCTTGAGCAGAGGGTGGGACTAGAAGATCTCTAAGGATGCTTCCAGCTCTGTTCTGATCTGAGTAGAAATATTCATTGTTTTAAAATAAACTATCACTTTCACTATATTTTTCTAAAGAAATTTTGTTAATTAAATCATGAATACTGCAGACTATTCTTTCATCAGTTATTGTACTTCTAAATAGTATTGTTTCCTTTCTTACTTATAAAATACAATGATTTCCTAGCTCTTACTAAAATATGAATGAGCAATTGTATATCCTCTGACTGGATTTTAGATTTTAAATAAGAATAGTGCTTTAAGTAAATTAAGAAAAGGAATTTATTCAATACTTTTTGCAAAATCATTACACATCGTTTCACTAATTTAGTAAAGAATTAATGTTCCTATTTCTTTGATATTCATTCCATGTGAATAATGTAATTTGTAATTGTATTTCTAAAAGTAACTCTTGGATGAAGCAGTATATAAGTCTAAGTGGTTTTGCTATTGTTATAATAAGGATGTGGGCCACCAATTTGATAGAAGTTACCAATTATCTGGTTCCTGAGACTTAGAAATGTATCTTCAATCATCTATATTATCATTATTGTTTTAAGCAATACTTCCTGTTATTTTTCTTACAACAACAACCCTATGATACTGTATTGTATCAACTGTATTGATCTATTTGTACCCTTGGGTTAGTCTAAAGGAGGCATTACACTCCCAACAATTTTTGAATTAAGTATCTAAAAGCTGCTAATTTATCTGGAATCCACGACTCCTTTGGAATTGAAATTTCCATCAGGTTAGGTTAGTTCTATTTCCAAATTTCAGCCATTTTAGCATTCTTATAGTCATGTGATTGTTGTAGTTATGCGCTTCCTCCCAGCATCCTACAAGCAAAGGCAATGAGGAAGCTGGCAGAAAGTTGGAAGTCACTTCCATATCCACTGCCTTTTTGCCAGCCCTTGGCTATCTATTTATTTGTATAAATAAGTAAATATTGGATTATTATTTCAAAGGGGGGAAGGAGAAGGGAGGGAGCGAGAGAGAATTACCTGTTTTGTCTGAACTCTTCTGCCTCCTTTTCTTTCATTGCTGTTTGAGACTCTTCAACATCATAAGAGAAAAGGTGAAAGGGACTATATGGTAAATAAGGTAATTTCTCAACATTTGGAGATGTCTTTGGAGTAACACATGATGAATTTTGGGAAATAATTTTGAAAGATGAGGAGGGTGATGAATGATGAGAAAAAGGATGTAAAGCAACTGAATCAAGGGATGATGAGCTACTGGAAATATTTGTTCTATAGTTCATGGGAAGCCTTTCATCCTGAGAAATAACACTTGAGATGAATGAAGAATCAGAATTCTGTGGAGCATGTTTAACCTTCTGTATTTCTGAGAACCCACTAGATTGAAAAGACAGATAAGGAAAAGTAAAAAAAGAAGAGAAATTGTATTATGCAAGTATATCAAAAACAGATTATGCTGAAAGCAAAGTGATAGTAATAGTATATAGCAGAAATTTAGTTATACACTTATTTATCTGTCAGGAAGACAGAACTCTTGTTAGAATTGACTTTTTTTATTTTTAAACCATGTTATGGACAGGTGGTGTCCATAGGTGGTGGAGATAGAGGTGGAAAACTATGACTCCTTTACAACTTGTGGATTACAACTCCCAGAATTCCTGAGATAACATGGCTGGCTCAGGAATTCTGGGAGTTGAAGTTCACAAATCATAAAAAGGCCATTGTTTTCCATCCCTGCTGAAGATAAATAATAAAATACTTTACAGAAAGGAAATTGGTAAAGTTTTTGTAAGGTTTATTCTAGAACACAGGTGAACACAGGTCAAACTTGCTGTGTCACATTGCTGTCATGTGACGTTTTTCCCCTTTGCGGAGCTGGGGTGGGTCTGGCCTGCACATGATACATCTGGCCTGTAGAAGACCAGTTTGGCACCCCTTTCTAGAACATAGAATGATAGGGCTGGAAGCAATCTCAGAGGTTTTCTAATCTAAATCCCCTGCTCAAGGCAGGAGACCTTATACAATTGTAGTCAAATGGTTGTCCAATCTATTTTTGAAAACCTACATTGATGGACATTCCACAAGCTATTCCATTGATTAATTATTTGGCCAGAAAATTTCTCCTTACTTCTAGAACTCTTTTTAACAAGATAGTTGGTTTCAATTCCTGATAATCTCTGGAAAAATCTATATAGTTTCTCGGTAACATTTTCTTAAGTGGTTTGCCATTGCCCTTTTCCAAAAGCTGGGAGAAACTTGGCAAAAGTAATCCAGCAAAGAAGGAGCAGAACTCAGACTCTTGTTTTTAGCTGGTGCTTTAATCACAAAACCCAATGGCTTTAAATTATCTACTACTTCCAAAAAGGTTTTTAAATCCCACCTTCTTTTTTGAAGGTAAAAATTAACCACTAGGCTATAGCTATTTTTTATTTTAATCTTGATAAAGAACAGCACTTTTATTTGTTAAATATCAGCTTCCCATATCAATTTTGTTTAAAAGGCATTTTATAAAGGTCAGGTAGGAAATACCATGGGCATACTGGTGTTTATTGAAACTGTGATATCTATTCATGTCCTTGAAGAAAACTTCCCCAAATAAGTTCACTGTGGTATTTATCTATAAGTTTGCCTTTCCCACTTAGAAATACTTGAAAATTCCAGAAAATAACATCTAAAGGCCCTGTCACACTGCCCAACGGATGCAAAACGTTAGTAAAAAGGACACAACGGATGAGAAAAATGTTCCATCCGTTGTTATCCGCTCTCAGAAGGGGTGAAAATTTGCATAACCGGAGCAGATAACACGGAAAGGAACGGACGCGGAGCGGATGGAAAGTGGATGCGGAACGGAAGCCCAGCGGATGGAAGCGGATGGGAGTGGATGGCACATCCGCTAGGCTTCCGGGGGACCGCAGCAAAGCGGACGCGGAACGGAAAGAGCGGATGCAGAGCGGATGAAGCGGAAGCCTAGCGGATGCACAGCAGAAGCCTAACGGATGCCTAGCGTTAATTGCGCATGCGGGGAGGATGCATTGCGTAAGCCCTGCGGATATAAGGGAAGCAGCTTGGAAGCAGGTCACCATTCAGAGGAAAGACCTGCTGCCGGACGGATTGACAGCCTTGCCTGCTCTGCCTGCCAGCCTTGCTGCAAGCCGTGCTGCCTGCCTGCCTGCCAGCCTTGGTGCCTGCCTGCCTGCCAGCCTTCCTGCCAGCCTCCCTGCCAGCCTTGGTGCCTGCCTGCCTGCCAGCCAGCCTGCCTGCCAGCCTTGGTGCCTGCCTCCCTGCCAGCCTTGGTGCCTGCCTGCCAGCCTTCCTGCCAGCCTCCCTGCCAGCCTTGGTTCCTGCCAGCCTCCCTGCCAGCCAGCAACCCCACGACCATGTGGAAGAACAGCAAGCCTCAGCCATCTGCTGCCAGCCCTTACAAGAGGGACAGGGCTACCATCCCACCCCCTGGCCCTCACTCTGGTTCTGCTGGGGCTTCTGCAGCACGGGCTCGCTCTTCTGGGGCTGGGGCTTCTGCTGCTTCTGCTTCTGGAGGAGCTGATGACAAGCACTCCAGCACCAGCCACCTCCACAGCACCTGGACCCTTCACCCCTGAGACTGAGCGACCAAGAGGAGTGCTAGAGACTCATTTTTGTTTTATAGCTTGTTGTTAATAAAGTCTATTTTTGATTCACACACTTGCTTCATTTCTTTTTTTTAATAAAGTCTTGGTGGAAACTTTTAGAAATGGTTTAAGCCTTTGCATGCTTGTGGGATGGGTTAAGATAGCAGTGGGGTGGGCAGGGATACCTTTGGGATGGGTAATAGCTGTGGGATGGGCAGGGATACCTCTGGGATGGGTAGTAGCTGTGGGATAGATAAACCTCCAGTGCAAGCATAGTGGGACTGGATGGTCCACCCTCCCAGCTGCCACACCTATGGCCCTTTATTATCAATAACAATGTAATCAATCATCCACACATGTCAACATAAACACAACTCTTTATTAAATCCCTTGTTCATTGTAGGGCCACTCAACATACATGGCCCAATCTTGTCCGTGTGATGAGACAGGCTGAAGGAAGCATCCATTAAGCATCTACCATCCTATCTTGCCACTCCACTGCTCCAGCTGGGGAGTTGCACCAGTGTTTCAGGAGGTTGCGCTGCTTCTTCCCTTCACGTGAGGCTCTGTTGGGGCCTTGCACATCCTCAGTGTCTATCAGGTTTCGCCCTTGCCTCCATTCCCCAGGCTCCATGTCCCCATTGCCTTGCTGGAGGTCCACAAGCCTGTTCTGCAAGACTGGGTAGCGGGTGCGCATGAGATTGTGCAGGATGCAGCAAGCTTTCACGATGCTCCTCACAGTTTCTGGGTGATGCTGCATGGTGGTGAGAAGTACCTAGAACCTGTTGGCCAGGATGCCAAAGGCATTCTCCACCACCCACCTTGCCATGCACAGCCTGTAGTTGAAGATCCTCTCTTCACGGGTGAGGCATTTGGTGGTGTAGGGCTTCATGAGGTAGGTTGTGAGGGAGAAGGCGTCATCCTCCACGATAAAGTAGGGCACATCTTGCGTGTCGTTGGGCAGGGGGTCTGGATCTGGGAAGCCCACCATGAGGTTGTTTTCCAGCCCCTCCTTGAGGTCACTGCTGTTGTATACCTGGGCATCTGAAGATGAGCCGTTGCCTGAAGCATCGATGTATATGAACTTGTAGTCAGCATCAACCATGGCGAACAGGATGATGCTGAAGAAGCCCTTGTAGTTGTGATAAGAAGACTCTGAGTTGGCTGGTGCTTTGCAGGCCATGTGCTTGCCATCGATGGCTCCAACGGTGTGGGGAAAGTTCCACCTCTGATACCACTGCTCTGCAACTTTCTTTCATCCTTCTTCAGTGGAGGGGCACTGGAGGAGCTCCTCCATGTATTCTTCGATGATGGCCTGCACCACTTCTCTGACCACAATGCTGATGGTGTTGTGTGGCACCCTCCATCCATACTGCATGTTCGTGTATGTGGTCCCTGAGGCCAGGTGGCGCAGAGTAAGTGCCACCTTCAGCCCAGGTTCCAGGATGGGCCGGCAGTTGGTGTTTGCCTTGGTCAACCTGGGTGTCAGCCGCTGCATAACTTCGTCAAACATGGCTGGCAGCATCCTCATGAAGTTCTGGAATGCCCGAGTGTCTTCGTTCCTGAGCTCCACCATCAGCTTGTTGTACAGTCTGTCCTCTGCTCTTCTGGCGAACCATCTTCGTACCCAGACGCTTCTTGGCCACCTCCTTTTCTTCCCGTAGTAGAATTCACAGAGCCTGTAGATGGCTTCGCACTGTTGCAGAACGATGGTGGCTGCCAAAAGGACTTTGTTACGATCCACGGTGGACATGACTGGATGCTGTGGAAGAGCAAGAGTCAGATGAAGGCTGCAGAGGTCTGCACCGCAGGGCTGCTGTTCTGAAAGTGAGATCCAGATGAGTTGCTCCCCCTTTTTATAGGCAGTATAGGTTTTCCCCTATGTGTCCCTTTGCATCCTCTAGGCATCCTCTAGACATCCTTAATATCCGAGATAGTTCCCCTCTGCGAACGTTTTTTTCATTTTAAATGCTTTGTTTCCGTCTGCATCCGTTCTGCATCCGTTCTGCGTCCGTTCCGCTTCCTCCCTGCATCCGAGCGGATGCGAGTTGCGCAGATGTGGAACGGATGCCTAGCGGATATAGCGGATGCGTAACGGATGCAGAACGGATGCCTAGCGGATGCAGAACAGATGAATTGGATACATTTTCCGCACAAAAGTTTTGAGCAGCTCAAAACCCTCTGAGCGGATGAAACGTCCATAAACGGATGCTGGACGGATAGAGAGGAAGCAAAACATATGCAGTGAGTACAGAACGGATACATCGCGTTAACCAACAGATGGCAAGCTTTTTTGTCCATTTTACATCCTCTTTGCATCTGTCGGTGCAGTGTGACAGGGGCTTAACATTCAGATGGTATCAGCTGACACAATATTTGGGAAAATATACATATATAGTAGTTTCCTATTAAAAATAGTAATTATTATCTTCATAATTTTTTTTAAAACAAGGGTAAAATTGTTTCTATGAAAGTATTGTAAAAACTAAATAATATTATGCTCCCTCCCCCCCACTATCAGAGAAAAAGGTCCACCATAGAAGTTGGCAAATTTGGGAGTTTTGCAGTACTATAGTTGCTCTGTTAAAGAAGCTCTATTAGAGATGAGGAATTAAAAGAGAAAACAAACCAAATATCAATGAAAAAGGGAGGAGGGAAACATCTTGGTTCTGGTAAGCTTTTATCCTAGTTATACTGAGGAATTTAGGAAACCTAATTTTCTTCCATTGCTTTTGTTTTGTTAAAAAGAATACACAATTAAGAAAATAGATTTATTCCAATTGAATTATGGTAAAGTAAAAACACTGAAACCAATGGAACAAGTCAATCATGACCATTTTACATGAGTATACTTTTAACCATAATTAAATCTGGTTACAAACCAATATACGTACAATTATGTGTGGGTTTAATTTTAGTAAAATGCATATTCTAGCAATATACTATAATATTGCAAATGTTTATTGTTAGTTGTTTCAATAAAAAGACGATGTTACTGGGACCATGATCCTAGTACCTGGCATTGACCTTCCCCGTAGCCTCTTCCTCCCTCTCATCCTCTGTACCAGGCTCTATGACTGGCTGTTCTTCATCCTTGTCATAAGCCTTCTCTCTAGGACAAAACAAGGCATGCAAGTTGGACATCAACACAAGACACATAAGAGATCTAGGGAGATATTATCAACAAAACAAAATAAAACTAGAAATGAAAGAAAAGAAGGATAGAAATAAACATGGACTATATCTGCTAGTAAAAGGAGATGCAAAGGAGACTGGAATGAAGCAGATTTAGGCACTCAAACATTCAATTCTCAATCAGCTTCTGGGGACCTGATTGATTCTGATTCTGGGGACACAGTGAATAACAAGAAAAGATGATCTGTGTGTATAAAATGCCATGAAGGGATGGAGATACAAGGGAGATAATAAATTATCTGTCAAGTGAATTGTGTTCGGGTGATTTTAGCAAACAAGCCACCACTGAGTTTTGGGAACTGAAGATAATTTTAATATTTGTTTCAAGTGACCATGTTTTATTATTGTCAGTGTCATATAACTTATTTCAATTGTTATTTCTTTTATTTGCTCATCATTCACTCTACTCTTTTGCTTTACTTTCTTCCTGTGGACCTTCTTTTCCAACACTTTTATGCAAAACATGTTTTTAAAATAATCTCTCCTATTATATTGATCTTATACATCATAAATTTTGGTTCATTTTGTAATCTTCTACTTTGTGTGGGTAGTTTGGTGTGCTCTTATTACATCTTACATATTTCCTCTTCCTAAATCAGTGTTGGCTCTGTTATTATTATAAGTACAATTTTAAACTTTTTGTCTTATTACATCATCTCTTTAAATGACATTATTCATTATATACAACAGTATCATCAATTAACTTTTTTCATATTAAGTTCTTTTCTATATTAGGAATACTCTTGTAGTGAATGTGTGGTAAGATACATATTGTTCACTCCTTTTTTTAGTGTATCATACTATTATTGCAGCAATGGAGCAATTGCAACATTTGGAGAACTCTTGCTAAATTTCAGTTCTTAAGTTATCATTCTTATAGAAATCTATGAGTTTAATTCTCTATAAGTTTACATAGAAATTAATCTTACAGTATGATTATGATTTATTCCCTCTGCTGTTAGTGAATATGTGCTGATCCATTTTTGTGCATTGATTATCATGTGAATGCCAAAATCTGTGGTAAATGACAGTTGATAGCAGTCCACACATATTTAGTCACAAACATACACATGTACATACATGTAAACACATGTATATACACACACACAGAGAGTCCTTCAGCTGATAATGAAGCTTCATGCAGAATAATGGTAATTTGGGGATTCTCGTTGCTACTCATGAGGATTAAACAGGAATGTAACCTGCCCTTTTATTACTCAACTTCACCTTTGTAATCATCAACAGAAAACCACACTGCCCCCCCCCCCCGTTCTCTTTGAAGGTGAGCAACATTTTGAAGTCAAGGAAATCCTAGAGTCTAACCTCCACAGAGGCAAACTCCAATATCTAATTCTAAGGAAACACTTACCCCCTTCTGATACCGAATGGGTGGCTGTGCCACATGTACAAACAAATTTACTGCAAAAATTTCACACACTGTACTCTCACAAGTCACAGTGAACATTAATAACCTTGCTCTTACTTTCTTTTCCAAGTTTAACCTTTTTTCCAAAGGAGGCAATTGAATGTTATGCTTTATGCTTATGCTCTGCTATTGCATGTGCCAGTTTGCCATGAACTCCGGGGAGACTAGATGGGAAGGGAGAGAATTCAGGATAACAAGTTCACTTTATCTTCCAGAGATGCAACTTCAAGATCAAATGGCTGAGAACAGACCACAACTGCATTTCACATATGCAGCTACCGTTCCAAAAATAATCTCTTTGAATTTGATTGGAAAATGGGACCCAGCATGGGAATATATACCTAAGGGGGGAAAAGTTACTTTTGGGGATTTTGGCAGATGCTTTTCAGGTCTGGCTTTCCTCTACTGTATTTCACTTGACCTTTCTCAACAAATGGAGTCAAGGATTGTTCTTGCTTAGAGGTTCAAGTTGAGGCAGATCTGACACTGATTGGCTAGGTTTGTTTGTTACATCTAATTAAAGAAGTTCACCCAAATTTTTAAAAGGACAAAATATGTATGCCTCCATCTATTTCATCTAAACCAACATAAATACATGACTTATATGAGTGCCAATCAAATTTCTACCTTAGTCATACACTTTTCTACCTTAGTCATACACTTTTCAATACAAAACACAGACTATAGAATAATAGAGTTGGAAGTGACCATGGAAGTCTTCTAGTCCAATTCACTACTTGAGCAGGAGACTTTATATTATTTTAGATAATAAAATAATAAACACCAGTCTTTTTGTAAGCCTCCAATGATGGAACACCCACAACATTGGAAGGTAACCTGTTCCATTGGTTGATTTCTCTCACCATTGGGAAATTTCTCCTAAGTTCTAGATTTTTTTTCTCCTTGATTAGTTTCTATCCATTGTTTCTCATCTTGCTTTTTGGTGCTTTGGAAAATAGTTTGACCCCCGCGTCTTTGTAGGAGCCCTTCAAATATTGGAACACTCCTAGACCTTCTTTTCATTAAACTAAACATACTCAATTCATGTAACTGTTCTTTGCACATTTTAGCCTCTAGCCCCCAATCTTTCTTGTAGCTCTTCTCTGCACTCTTTTCAGAGTCTCAACATCTTTTTGATATTGTGGTGACCAGAACTGAATACAGTACTCCAAGTATGAACTTACAAAGGTTTTGTAAAGCGGTACCATAACTTCATGTTATCTTGATTTTGTCTCTCTATTAATGCAGCTTAGGATTACACTGGCTTTTTGGGCTGCTGCTGCATACTGTTGGTTTTAATGATTGGCCATTAGGACTCCAAGATCCCATTCACAATTATTGGCATTAAGTTTCACCTAGCCTGTACTGATACAAGTTTCATCTAGCCTGTACTGATACAGTGGATTTTTTTTTGGTAAACCAATATACAGTATTATATTGTAAATGCATATATTGTAATATATTATGTATACAATATTTTGAAATTACACAATGTTTTATGCTTATTATCACAAGAATAAAATAGAATTATTTATTGGCCAAGTGCGATTTGACACACAAGGAATTTGTTTCTGGTATGTAAGTTCAATTATAAACAGCAAGTAATAGGTCATAAATCATATTATAATCATTTATCGTGTTACAAATAAAAATTGATAAATTGTAAGAAACCAATACAAGATAGTAAGAAAGATGAGAAATGAGACAGTGCTGTGGGAATTAAGTGTTCAGCAGAATGACATCACACCACAGGGGAAAAACTATCTTTGTCTAGTTGTTGTGACATGAAATGTTCCATAGTGGCGTCCTGAGGGGAGAAGTTGCAACAGTTTATGTTTAAGGATTAGGATTTACGCACAGGGATAGAAAATGATACTGAAGTTCAAGTCACTCTTATTCCTGTTCAAAGCCACACACTTAATCAAACACACACTTGAATTTGAATTTGGATTTGAAACTGGATGACCATACACTCAACATGTAGTCCTCAGTAGAACTGAATCTACATTCAGGGAAGCATGCTGTGGAGTACCACAAGGTTCTGTCTTAGGTATAGTATTCCCCCAGCATCATCATAAATTTAGATTTAGATGAAAGGCTATAAGGAGAATAATCATATTTGCAGAGAACAACAAGCTGAGGTGAGCAGCCAATACTTTAGAACAGGGGTGTCAAACTCATGTTGTCATGGCAGCATCATGTGACATATCGGGACTTTTTCCCCCTTTGCTAAACCAAGCATGGGGGTGGCTAGCACGTGAAGCATCCGCCCCATGGGCCGGGAGTTTGACAGCCCTGCTCTAAAAGATAGATTTCTTAATGCACTTGAATATCCAACCAGATGCAATTTTGTGAGAAAAGAAAGATTTACCCTTTGGTAGAAAAAATAAATGGACAAGAAGGTACCTGGCTCAAATGTACAGGTGGTACCTGGCTCAACAACAGTAACTGTGAAAGAAATCTGGGATTCCTAGTGGACAATAAATTAAGTATAAGCCAGCACTGTGCCTCAGCTGTCAGAAATCCCAATGTAGTCCTACAGGCTCCATCAACAAAGGGATAATATCAAGACCATATGAAGTATTAGCATTGTGTTATACTGCATTGATAAGACCACACTTGGAATGCTGGATAGTTTTGGTCACCAACATGCAAAAAAAAGATGCTGAGCTCCTAGAAACTGCAGAAGAGAAGCAATGAAAATGATTAGGGAACTGAAGACTAAAACATATGATGAATGGTTGCAGGAGCTGGATATGTCTACTCTAACAAAAAGAAGACTTGGAATGACATGATTACGGTCTTCCAATAATTGAGATGCTGTCACAGAAAAGAGAAGATCAACCTATTTTCCAAACCACTTGAGGGCAAGATAAAAAGTAACAGATGAGTTATCAATTTATAACTAAGGAGAAATTTCCTGGTAGTGAGAACAATTAACTAGTGGAATGGTTTGCTTCCAAAAATTGTGAAGAAGAATCCATCATCGGAAGAAGAAATTCCATCATTGGAAGAAGAAATTGGATAGCCATTTGTCTGAAATGGTTTATAGGTTTCCTGCTTGAGCAGGAGAAATTGAACTAGAAGATTCCAAGATATCTTTCAATTGATATTCTGTACTCTAAGCAGGTTTCCCTTTGCAGAGAACTCATGATTCAAACTTTACATACAAATTGATTTAACAAGTACTTAGATCTAATGAGAGAGAGGCAACATTATAAAAAGCAGACAACTGATATTTCCCATTCCATACATAACAACATATATGGAGCCTCAATGGCGCAGTGATTAGAGTTCAGTACTGCAAGCTACTCCCATTGCACTCCTGCCAGGCTCAAGGTTGACTCAGCCTACCATCTTTCTGAGGTGGGTAAAATGAGGATCCAAATTGTTGGAGGCAATATGCTGACTCTGTTAAATACTCTGAGAGGGCTGTAAAGCATTAAAAAGTGGTATATAAGTTTAAGTGCTATTGCCATAATAAAGCTAGCTGGACACTAGAATAAAATTACAATTTATAAATTGAATTGGATTAATAAAATGTATGATTTAAAAAAAAATCTTCATTATTTGTACCTAAGGTTATACTGCTTCCTTCCCCCAGATTTCCCTTTCTTTGTATCCTTCTTCCCAGCTTAAAAAGATCCACTGATGTTCATAACCATGGAATTTTCACAAATTGAGTAAAATTTGAATCAACAAGTTGATGTGTGCACTCTTCCAAATAATAGTCCTCAGCTGTCCAGGCTGATGTTATAAAATACTCTCTTGATTTTCAAATTTGAAAATTATTGTACCATAAATATTTATGGTGAAATATCTTCCCACCCATATACCAAATTTTTAAAATGAAAGTAAATTTGCGAAATAATTTTTTTGATGTAAAGTGTATGCTTGAAGTTGAAATATGTACCAAGACTATTGTAAATGCAGCAAAGGGCATGATGGCTCATTGGTTAAAGATGCTGAGCTTGTCAGCTGGAAAGCCTGGGTTCAAGACCCAAATTCCACATAACGAGGTGAATTCTTGTTACTTACCCCTGCTCTTGCCTATCTAGAAGTTCAAAAACATATAAATGCAGTTAGATTAATATCCAACTTTGGTGGGAAGGTAATATAGTGTTATGTGCATCTCTGGCATATAGCCATGCTGGCCACATGACCATGAGAATTGTCTTCAGACAATGCTGGCTTCCTTGGCCAAGAAACGGAGATGAGCACCATGCCCTAGAGTTGGACATGACTGACCTTTACTTTATTCTACATGCACTTTTTCACAATAATGAGCAATGACAAGGATTATTTGATATATTAGTAAGCATAAATGATCAAGGGTGGCTAAAAAGCATGAAAGCAACATTGCCATAATATGGATGCTTATGTAACTGGAAAGAGGTTACTATTTTTTAATTAAAAAGCTAAGTAAGAGTTAAGCCAGCACTGAAATGATGCATTTCAATAAATACATTAAATACCTTCTTTTATAGTAGCTTTTTGCAATCTTTTGAATTCTTATATGATTGTGATTACATCAAACCACCATACTTTTATTTCCCATATATATTTTATCAGGAAATAAAAGAACATGTTTGCATTCATTCCATTTATTTTAATTGGAAAATTGTTAAAAGATCAACTCTTATGGGCTGGCTATTTCCCTAGGAATTGCTTGCCTTATTTCATTTTCAGTAACTGAGCAAATATCATGTTGCCAAAATGTTACATGAACACTAGTTACATTTTCAGCAAAATGAATTAGAACTGTGGGTGTGAAGTTACATTAGACAATTAGAAGTTATAGAAATTTGAAAATATGAAAAGCAAAAAGAAACTAGGAACATTTCTTTGTTTCTATACCTACTTCTCACTACATTCTTCAGTGCTCTGTCTATGGCCACACATGAAATTAGGGCTTGAATGAGTGCAGGGGCTAGCAGGGGCTGATAAAGTATTCTTGACACTCTGAATGGAATGCCTCCTGCTCTTCCTACGTTCCAGCCCTCTTCGTTCACTGGAACCAAGACTGGCTCTTCTTCTGTCTTTGCAGGTAATAGGAAGAGGTTCTCCACTATCATCACCATCTTCATGTCTCAATGTCATCTAAAAAAAATGAAAGGGAAAGTGTAGGGAATAATACATATTTATTTATATTTTGTTTTGTTTTGTCTCACATCTGGAAATGTCTTTTTATAATTGTTCTTTATCAAGGCTTTAACAATCTGGATAATGCTACAGGAGATTTCAGATGCTTTTTGCACATGTTGAAGAAGCAATTTGTCTATGTAGAATTTCCAAATATAACATATGCTTCCTCTTCTATGTGCACACAAGAAAAATGTCCTGAACCCTCTGAACAGTCTGAAATCTTAGACTTAAAGTAAAAATAATAATGAGATCTTAAGTACAACTCTCACCCAAAATATTGCCTGTTCCTTGTTATGCACCCTTGGCATGAAAAATAAAGACAGATGATGAAATTTCAAAGGATGAAGAGATGTGTATTTGTGAAAGATCAAAAAGGCAACATGAGAGCAGGCTTTCTGCTATTCCTAATGCCTATCAGTCTGGTCTTCATGTTATTATTCATGTTATTACTGAGATAGCATCTCTCCTTCCTATGACTCCAGACACCATCCTTTCACAGCAGAGGGGCTAAACTGTACCCAGAAAAAAATAATGGTTTTATTTTGAAACTGTGGCAAATAAAGAAGCTACTGGGAATTAAAACTTTTTGTTATCAATAGAGTCTAGACAATTATAATCTCCTTCAGCTAAAAGAAAAAGCTGAAAGTACTGTGAAAATTTGGACAAATAGCATTCATGCAGAAATGTATTATGCAGAAAATAAATTAATCTAAATATATTTATTTCCCTATTACTCTCTCAAAGACCAACCCCATGTCCACATTGTGAGAGGTAGAAACAGGAGAAAGCAAGAAATTGTTAGAAGTGGGCAAAGTATGGCATGGCCTTGTGACACAGGACCTTTCGGCAGCCATGAAGGCTATTCTGAGTCTCCCGGAAATGGCCTAAAGGGTCTCTGGTGAAGTTGTAACAAAATCATAACAAGATACAAATAGACTGATCAAATGAAATATTACCACGACAATATTGAAGGACTAAGAGATAGGACAGACAGAACAAAATAACTACTTTAAACACAGCCGGCATGGGGAATAAAATAGAAGAACCTGTAGAAATAAGGGGAAAAAGAGGAATCAAGATAATGGGACCAGCTGATATAAGATGTAAAGGACATGACAGTAAGAAAGTTTTCAAAGGATACTTGTACATTTATCCTGGAGGGGCCACAGCAAATAATGGAGTGGAATTCTTGATATATCCAGACACAGCAAAATGCTTACTAGACATCAATAACTGTTAAGATAAAATAATAATATTGAAAATCAAGAGAAAAAAACAAACTGAAACATATATACAATTACTTGCCCATGCAATGATAATTACACAGAAGAACAAATGGATGAGTTTTGAATGAACTATCTTAAGGCTAGGTCACATCGCCCGATGGATGCAAAACGTATGTAAAAAGGACACAGCGGACAAGCAAATTTTCCATCCGTTGTTATCCGCTCTCAAAAGTGCCCCAAATTTGCATAAAGAGAACGGAAAGGAACGGACGGGGAGGGGACGTAGTGTGGATGTAAAACGGATGCTCAACGGAAGCCTAGCGGATGAAAGCGGAAGGAAGCAGATGGCACGTCCGCAGGGCTTCTGGGGGATCATAGCAAAGCAGACGCGTAGCAGAGAGGATGCGTAGCGGATGATGCGGATGCGTAGCGGATCACTGCGCATGCAGGGAGGATGCATTGCGTCAGCCCCACAGATATAAAAGGAGGCAGATCGCAAGCAGGTCACCATTCAGAGGAAAGACCTGCTGCCAGAGACATCTTCATCAGAGACCATGGGGAAGAAGAGGAAGTCTGTGCCATCTTCTGCCAGCCCTGGCAAGAGGGATAGATCCACCATCCCACCCCCTGGAGCTGACTCTGCTGTTGCTGCTGCTGCTTCTTCTGCTGCTTCTTCTGCTGCTGGTGCTGCTATTGCTGTTGGTGCTTCTCCAGCTGCTGCTGCTGCTGCTTCTCCTGCTACTGCTGTGGTGGACCAGCCCCAAAGCCCTGAAAGCCTTGATGCTGAAGGCCCTGCCAGAGGGAGGAAGAGGCAAGGCAAGGAGAAGGAAAAGGGAGAGAGGAAGCAGTACTCCATCGCAGAGGAGCATGAGGAGGAGGTGCTGGAGTGCCTGAGGGAGAATGAGTATATGTGGAGGAAGGGCCACAGGCTCTATCGAGACACCAAGCGGAAGCAGGCGGCTTGGAGAGAGAAGGCGGAGAGCCTGGGCTACACTTCAGATGTCCTCCTCGGGTGGTGGAAGCATATGCACACCTGGTACGGGAAGCTGCACTTGAAAAAGTCTGGCCAGGCCGCAGTCAAGCTCACCGACCGGGAGACCTATGTCATGGCAAAGTGCAGCTATATGGAAGGTGAGGTCCGCCATCAAGGAGCAGCCCCTCTGTCTACCCTCACTCTCAGGTAGCCCACAGCCACCCAGTCCTCTTCTGGCCAGGAGACAGCGACCATGTCCGGGCAGGTGTCCACAGAGTGCCCCGCGACAGAGACTCTCCTGACAGCTGCACACCTTATGCCGGAGGACGTGGAGGATTCTCTCACACACATGGAGCAAGAAGAAGCAGCGACCACCAGGGACCAACCCACACCCACCCTCAGCTCCACCTCCACAGAAAGCAGGCAGAGAGGCAGACTGGAGGGACAAAGCCACACTGTCCTCCTGGAGATCAGGGACACCACCAAGACCAGCGCAGACCTCCTCTCTCAGCTGGTACACTTTGAGATTCCATCCTCAAAACGCAAGCCCTTCCTCACCTACGTGACCCAGACCCTCATGGACATGCCCAAGCCACAGTACCAGGTGATGAAGGAGAGGATCACGGCGCTGCTGCACCACCCTCCAGCCCCAGCTGAACCTGCTGCCACCCACTCCAGGTCTGCTCCTCCACCCCAGGCGATGTCACAGCCCATCCAAGGCTTTCTACAGCCCCTCTCCCACCAAGGCTACGGCTATTAGGACTTCCCTCAACAGAGGCAGCCCTTCCCAGTCCAGGCACAGGTTCCTCGCACGCCACAGGTGCCACCGATACCACCGATGCCACAGACGTCACAGATGCAACCAATGCAACCGATGCAACCGATGCCACCGACGCCACAGATGCCAGATGCCACTGACACCACAGATGTTTCCTCGCACGCCAGACGCCTCACCTTGCCCAGCTGCACAACAGACATCCCCACTACACTCCTCCTTCCTCCACCCCACAGCCAAGCCCGTCCTCAGAACATCTGTCATCGGTCCTGTGCCTGACATCCCAGGTCCTGGATGAAGGGCCTCTCAACCTCACTGGGCTGAGCCAGCTTTCTGAGAGCTTCCTGAACACACCACCTCCTGTTGTCCTCTCAGGGCAAGACACCCCAATGGCGCCTCAGACCAGCACTCCAGCCACTGCTACCTCCACAGTCCCTGTCCCCTTTACACCTGAGACCATGGACATGCCTCAGAGTGACTGAGAACATTGCCAGAGACTATGTTGTTACCTGTTGACTTTATCTTTGCTTGGGACACTTTTCTTGGTTCCTTTTGTTTTTTAAATAAAGTCCTACATTTTACTTAACTGTTATTAATAAAGGTTATCTTTGCTTCACACATTTGGGTCATTTATTTTACTTAATAAAGTGTTGGTGGAAAGTTTTAGAAAATGGTTAAGCCTTTGCATGCTTATGGGATGGGCAGGGATACCTGTGGGATGGGTAATAGCTGTGGGATGGGCAGGAATACCTGTGGGATGGGTAATAGCTGTGGGATGGACAGGGATACCTGTGGGATGGGTAATAGCTGTGGGATAGATAAGCCTCCAGTGCAAGCATAGTGGGACTGTATGGTCCACCCTCCCAGGTGCCACACCTATGGCCCTTTATTATTAATAACAATTTAATCATTGATCCACACATTTCAACATAAACACAACTCTTTATTAATGCCCTATTCATTGTAAGGCCACTCAACATACATGGTACAATCTCATCAGTGTGATGAGACATGCTCAAGGAAGCATCCATTAACCATCTACCATCCTGTCTTGCCACTCCACTGCTCCAGCTGGGGAGTTGCACCAGTGTCTCAGGAGGTTGCACTGCTTCTTCCCTCCAGCTCTGTTGGGGCCTTGCACATCCACAGTGTCGATCAGGTTTTGCCCTTGCCTTCATTCACCAGGCTCCATGTCCCCATTCCCTTGTTGACAGTCCACAAGCCTGTTCTGCAACACTGGGTGGTGGGCGCGCATGAGATTGTGCAGGATGCAGCAAGCTTCCACGATGCACCTCACGGTCCGTGGATGCTGCATGGTGGTGAGAAGTACCTGGAACCTGTTGGCCAGGATGCCAAAGGCGTTCTCCACCACCCGTCTTGCCCTGGACAGCCTGTAGTTGAAGATCCTCTCTTCACGGGTGAGGCATCTGGAAGTGTAGGGCTTCATGAGGTAGGTTCTGAGGGAGAAGGCATAATCCTCCACGATGAAGTAGGGCACATCTTGTGTGTCGTTGTGCAGGGGATCTGGATCTGGGAAGCCCATGATGAGGTTGCGTTCCAGCCCCTCCTTGAGGTCACTGGCGTTGTATATCTGGGCATCTGAAGATGACCCGTTGCCTGAAGCATCGATGTACATGAACTTGTAGTCAGCATCGACCATGGCAAAGAGGATGATGCTGAAGAAGCTCTTGTAGTTGAAATAAGTGGACCCTGACTTGACTGGTGCCTTGCAGGCCACGTGCTTCCCATCTATGGCTCCAATGGTGTGGGGGAAGTTCCACCTCTGATACCACTGCTCTGCAACTTTCCTCCATCCTTCTTCAGTGGAGGGACACTGGAGGAGCTCCTCCAGGTATTCTTCGATGATGGCCTGCACCACTTCTCTGACCACAATGCTGATGGTGTTGTGTGGCACCCTCCAGGCGTACTGCATGTTTCTGTACGTGGTCCTGGAGGCCAGGTGGTGCAGTGCCACCTTCAGTCCAGGGTCCAGGCTGGGACGGAAGTTGGTGTTCATCTTGGTCAACCTTGGTCTCAGACGCTCCACAACTTTGTCAAACATGGCTGGCGGCATCCTCATGAAGTTCTGGAATGCACGAGTGTCTTCGTTCCTCAGCTCCACCATCAGCTTGTCATAGAGTCCAAACTCCGCTCTTCTCCCGATCCATCGTCGGACCCAGACACTTCTTGGCCGCCTCCTTTTCTTCTCGTAGAAAAGGTGAAAGAGCCTGAAGAGGGCTTGGTTCTGGTGTTGAATGATGGCGGCAAACAAAAGGAGTGTGTGATGATCCATGGTGGAGAAGAATGGATGCTGTGGAAGAGCAAGAGCAAGGCTGAAGAGGTCTGCACACCAGGGCTACTGGACTGAAAGTGAGATCCAGGTGATTTCCTCCCCCTTTTCATAGGAAATGTCAGTTTTCCGCTAAGTGTCCTTCTGCATCCTCCAGACATCCTAAATATCCGAGATACATCCCCTATACGAACATTTTTTCCGTTTTAGTGCTTTATATCCGAGCTGCATCTGCTTTCATCCTTTCTACGTCCGTGCTACTAATTCTGTGTGTCTGTTCCACGTCCGTTTCGCTTCCTCCCTGTGTCCGTTTTCCGCTGGAGCAGATTTGAGTTGCGCGGATGCACAGCGGATGCCTAGCGGATATAGTGGACGCGTAACGGATGACAACGGATGTATAACGGATGTTCCCGTATGCGTAGCGGATGTAGAACGGACGCATTGGATACTTCATCCGCTCAAAAAGTTTTGTGCAGCTCAAAACTTTTTGAGTGGATGAAATCACAGTAGATGGATGCTGGACGGATAGAAAGTATGAAAAACGTATGCAGTGAGTACACAACGGATGCATCGCGTTTTCAAATGGATGGCAAGCTTTTTTGTCCATTTTACATCCTCTTTGCATCCATTGGTGCAGTGTGACATGGGCTTAAGGAGATAGAGAAAGTGGAAGGTAACAGTATGGTGTATGTAATGGGAGAGTTCAAGAGTAGAGTGGATACTAACAGAAAATAATATGAACAGTTCATTGGCCCCCTGAACAGTGAAAGGAGCCCAGAATGGGCAAAGGATCCTGGATTTATGCTGCCAACATAGTATCTTTATTTTTACTAAATTTTTGAACAGCAAAACTCACGATACTATACATGTTTTAAATGGAATGACTTCATCACTTCAACACAGATTGATTACATGTTAACAAGAGTAAAAAGAAGAGTCAGAATATTCAATGCAAAAGCAATCTCCCATGAACTATATGATACCTATCATAAGATTGTAGAGCTAACAGTAAGACATGACAACTTTAATATTAACAGGAAAAAAACAAATAAAAACCAGGAATTAATTAAGATAGCAAAAGTTAAACAAGAAGTAATAGAACAATTACAACAAAATGTGGAGACAGCATTTTGTCCATTATTACCATATGGGAAATGTGAAGATAAATAGGTATACAGAACTATCTAGCTTAACACTGCAGAAGAACTATGTGGAAAAAGGCAGAATAGGACCAAACAAATTGCATGGTGGTGTGACAAAGTTAAAAAAGCAGTAAAGTTGAAAAAGAAAAGTTATATAATTGTTCGATAAAATCAAGAAAAGAAGATTATATAAATTATAGATTTCAGAGATACCAACAGGATAATCAAGAGAGCAAAACAAAAGTCCTAAGAGTGTTTAGGAAAACCATAAAGATCAGCTTTCAGAATATTTTTAAAGTTGTAAACAAATAAAAAAAGAATTACAACCCCACAGAGATAATCAGACAAGAAGGGAAGGTAACTAACAGAACCATCAGAAATCACAGAAAGACAGGGGTGGAGCGAGCCAGAATGGACGATCGAAGCTGAATTTCTGCCTCCTCCAGACCATCGCAGAGAATGGATTTAAAAAACATAACCCCTATTTAGAGATTATGAAATGTGAGTTATTTCCCTTGTTTTTCTCCTGAAGATTGGACTGTATTTTACTCGGAAGTGGACACTTTTCAGAGGAGCTTTGAGCTTGGATGTGTTGTGGTTCGCCAGCAGCCGGTGCAGAGGACAGAGGTATCTGACAGTGAGGACGAAAGGGAACCAGTCAGGGATTCTGGTAAGGACTTGGATGATAATCCTGCATCCAATGCAGGGATGGGGCCAGGACCATCTGAGAGTGACATGCTACTGTCTTCAGAGCTTTCGGATCTGGCAGCAGTGAAGCAGAGGACACCGGGGAGCCTGTTCCCAGTGTGCATGGTGCGCAGAGCTGCTAGAAGACAAGAGCAGTTGAAGCAGAAGGGGTAACTCAGGAGTAAGGCTGGGAGGTGATTACCCCTCCCATAAGGGATAAAGTCAGTCCTCAATGACAAAGAGTTCAGTATTCTCCAAGTCCTTTATGAAGCTCTGTACTCTGGTCGGTTTTTTCCAGGTTTTTGGACTGGTTTATTTTAGCCTTAATTGGACTTCTGTTTCTTGGCAGCATTTGACAGCACTGAAAAGTATGCTCTTATCTGGAGGAACTGGGTATGATGAGATTTGGCTGAGAATGCAAGTAATTCCCAGCATCTCATTAAAAAAGGTTTTACTTTTAAATTCAGTTTGTGTTTTATTAAGTTTGATGAAGCCTGGATCAGAACAGGATGTTTGGTTAAGAGACTTGAGAGACTTCTGAAGGAGGATGGGAGAGGAAGGGCCTTATGATTGAAGACTGAGAAAGAATTTGGAAAGAGTTTAAAGGATTACAGCTGAGAAGGTAATAGTTAATTTATAAGTGTATAGTGTGAAGGCCCATTACTCTCTTCTTTCACTCGAAGTTTTGAGGTCTGGAGAAGGTGGAATAAGTAAATATTTTTAATACAGAGCCTTGATAAGGTGTGTGTAATAAAGTTAATTGTTGCCATTGGATCTATTTAGTTTTACTGTGTTACATTTACAGGTGGAGAAATAGATAACAGGCTGACAGCAGTTGAGCAAGACAAGGGAAAGGGAATGATTGCCTGGGAGATGGACAGAGCTGATTTCTACCTAAGATTTCAAAATATTGAGGAAGAAAAGGGAAAAAACGTTGCAGAAATAATGATAGAAGTGTTGGCAGGAGCTCTGGAGATATCAAAAGAAAAAACAATGGATGGAATTGATGAAGTGTTCCGAGTATTTACAAGATCTGCTATGAGAAACAAACTACCTAGAGAAGTCCATGTGAGATTTACTAAGAAAGCAATTAAAACAGAAATACTACAGAAAGTAAGAAATGACCCACTGAAATATAAAGGAAAGGAGATTATAGTCTTAAAACAAGTATCAAGAAAATTGAGAGATCTGAGAAAAGAGTATCAATTCTTGACAAAAATTTTAATTAAGAAGGGAGTGAATTATAGATGGATTATTCCAGAAGGTTTAATGTTTACTTGGCAAAAACAAAGACACAGATTGGATTCAATAGAGAAAGCAGAATTATTCTATAATGAATACTTTATAGAGGAAAAGAAGAAGAGAGAACAAGAGATGATTATATAGTTAAATCTTGAGAGGAGATGGTCGAAGAAAGGGAAAAAGAAAAAAGAGATGAAAGGACACGAGAAGAAGGAGCAGTAGGGTCAGTTGATGGAAAAAGAAGAATTGGCACAAAAAATCAGGAGAGCTAAACATAAATTTTTTAAAAATGCAAACAAACCAGGTAGATGGTTAGCATATAAACTGAAAAAGGAGAGAGAAATGAAAAGGATAATACAATTAATAGATGAACATGGAACAGTTTGTTATGGAAATGAAGAAAAAAAGAAATAGTGTAGAAGTACTATGAGAAATTATACAATCAAGAGAATATTGAAGAAGGAAAAGTTGAACAATATCTGCAAAAAACAGAACTACCCCAAATATCCAAGGAAACTAAGATGATGCTGGAAGGGAAAATAACAATGATGGAACTGACAGAGGCGATAAGTAGACAAAATATTGGAAAAGCACCGGACCCAGATGGGCTACCAGAGGAACTTTATAAGACTTTGCAGGAATCTTTAAACACTACAATGCTTGAAATAATGAATAATGTTTTGACAAAAACTAAAGTACCTAATTCATGGCCAGAGGCTTATATTACTCTTAAACCAAAAGAAGATACTATAACAGATAAAGACCTAAATCCTTGCTGAATGCAGACTACAAAATATTTGCCTCAGTAATAGCAGAAAAGCTTAAAAGATATTTGAACCATTTTATACATCCTGATCAAAATGGATATTTGCCTAAGAGGCAAATAAAAGATAACACGAGAATAATTTTGAATATATTGGAATACTATGAAGCACATCCAGGGAAGCCAATGGCCTTGGTGGTTTTAGATGCACAAAAAGCTTTTGACAATATAAATTGGCAATTTATGTTATTGCAAATGGAAGAGATGGATTTTGGATAAGGATTTATTAAAACAATCGAGGCAATACAATACAAATAATCTGCAAAAGTAATGATAAATGGAGATTTGACAGATAACATTAATATTAAAAAAGGAACTAGGCAAGGATGTCCTCTGTCGCCCTTGTTATTTGTACTGACTCTGGAAGTATTTAATAGAAATATTAGGAAAGATAAAGAAATAAGGGGAAAGAAAATAAAAAAGGAAGAATATAAACTGCAGGCATTTGCAGACGATCTGATCTTTATATTAGAAGAACCATTGGAAACAGCTTCTAAATTGACAGAAAAGATAGAACAGGTTGCAGGATTAAAAATAAATAAAGAAAAAAAACTAAGATTTTAGTGAAGAATATAACAGAAAAACAAAGGAAATTATTGGTGGACAGAATGAATATCCAGATCACAAATAAAGTGAAATGTCTTGGAATACAATTGACAGCAAGATGTGGAACACTTAAGGAAGATAATTATTACAAATTAAAGCAACAGATTATGACAGATTTGGAAAAATGGAAAAACACAACTATCTCTAATAGGGACAATATCTACAATTAAGGTGAATATACTACCAAGGATATTATATTTGTTTCAGACAATTCCAATAAAACTAGTGAAAGAATATTTTGACGATTTAAATAAAATGATGTTGAAATATATATGGCAGGTAAAGAAGACAAGAATTAAACTAAAATTATTACAAGATACTAGAATGAGAGATGATTTGGACTACTCAGTTGGGAATTATATTACCAGGCAGTAATACTGATGTGGATGAAAGAATTGATTGTTTTGAGAAATACTAAACTGTTAACATTGGAAAGTCATGATTTACAGTTGAGGTGCCATGCATTTTTGTGGTATAAGGAAAATAAAGCGCATGGATATTTTTGGAGACATTACATTCGAGATGCCTTATTATCAACATGGGAGAAAATAAGGAAACATTATTTGAAAGTACCAATCTGATTATCAATAATAGAGGCATTTGCGTACCCAACTGTTTTAAAATGGAACATATTGTTAGATATAGTGAAATTTTAAATGACAAAACAGCATATAAATTTAAAACCAGATATATTTTTATTGGGGATTTTACCTGAAGGTTACAATAAAGAAATAACATATCTGATTATTAATGTTTAACAGCAGCCAGAATTGTATTTGCTCAAAATTGGAAAAATGAAAAAATTCCAATGGAGGAGGAAGTGATTAAGAAAATAATGGAATGTGCAGAAATGAGTAGATTAACATTAGCAATTAGAGAGCAAGAAAAAAAAGGAGTCTCATAAGATTTGGGATATATTTTATCAATGGTTAGATAGAAAAATGAGAAATTGAAGTATAACATAATAGTAATGAGATATTATAACCTATTATTTCTGAAGAAGTTATATCATGACTAAAATTTAGTAAGAATTGAAATTTGCTCTTAAAGATAATTTGGAATTGAAATTTTAATTTCAATGATAATATAACAATGATATAATATGATATGGAAAGCTGATTAATACAATATGAAAGTAAAGTTAAGAGGAAGAGATTATAGATATTGTGCACAGAATATATATACCAAACCGACACAATTGAAAGAAGATTTTATTTGTTGTTTTGTATGTTTGTTATAAAAAATAAAAAACTTTTTAATTAAAAAAAAAGAAATAATTCAAATCATGGAGAAAAGCAGCATCAAATGATTTCATAGAGTCTTTAACGCAGCATGGACATAATTAATACACTTACTGCTTGGCAACAAGCAAATAACACCACTGTTGAAAAACAAAGGGAACAAATGAGAATGCACACACTATTGAGGCATTTCATTCTTGAGCCACTAGAACAACAGTCTCCAACCTTTCTGGTTTTGGAGTGGTGGTGGGGGGAAGGGGTGGTTTCATTTGCACACGTGCCACTTGCGCAAATGGAGCTTTGACGGCTTGCGCGCTGTTTGTGTTGCTTGGTTCTCAATGGGTCATGGAACAGTCTAAGGCTGTGGCCTGGAGGTTGAGGATCTATGATGTAGGGAAAATGTACACCAAGATAACAAAAATGAGATTAACACCAACTATAGAACTGCAACTAGTAGAAGAGCAGATGAGCTTGGGAAGAAATAGAAGCTGCATAGGTGGAATGTTTGTGCTTGAACAATTAATAGAAAAGAATAAAATAAGAATCTCTTTGTTACATTTGTAGACCAAGAGAAAGAATTTGATAAAACTGACAGGAAACTGCTATGGTGAACATTGACCCAATATGAGTCAAAGTAAGCAAAAGTTTATACTGGTATTGTAGAAGTGTAGTTAAAATAAATCAAGAAACATTGGAACTCTTGACAGAAATGGCTGGAATAAAACAGGGATGTGTACTATTACTGCTATTGTTTATCACCTATATTGACAGCATAAGCAAAGAAGCCAAACCCAAGAATGGTCTTTGCTTAAATAGTTTATCAT
Source organism: Laticauda colubrina (assembly GCA_015471245.1). Lineage (NCBI taxonomy): Eukaryota > Metazoa > Chordata > Lepidosauria > Squamata > Elapidae > Laticauda > Laticauda colubrina. The sequence continues at coordinate 16,208,200 of BLBF01000044.1, read as the reverse complement.
TGGTTGTTTCATGTTGGGTTCTTTTTTAGTTGATTCCTGGAAATGTGTAAAAGCTGATTTCATGCAGAATCATCAAAAAAATGAATGTGCTCCACATCCTCATGTTGCTGGAATCTGTGAAGTTTGAGAAATGAAGCCAATAAAATGCTGATTTGCCTCCTACTCCAAGAGAAAAGCTGTTCAAAGAGTTGTGGGACATGAAATATGGGAAGTCACATTTTATCCTGCTTCCTGTAATCTGTAGTTTCCCCTTCCTCTTAAATAATGGAGTAACATTAAGCTCCAGAGTGATGCTTCTACTCTGTGAGCTGCTATATGATATATCCAGTGAGGCAATAAGGGAAGAAAAGGAAGGTGGCATGACATTGGATAACTATTCCTTGAGCATTCCCACATGAGCCAGCTCAAAAAAGAGATGATTAGTTCAAGGAAGGAGAGACAATGGTCTTGGATAAAACATTAAGAATATGCTCTTTTATAAAGAAAAGTGGGAAACAAAGCTGGAAGTCTGGTATGAAATAGCATTAATATAAAATGATAAAAGAGAACTTACTGTACAATTAATGCATCATTCTGAATAATATTTATGCATATGAAGCATTTACAAGCAGATCCTTTTCTTTATGCTGTATGTTTTAATTTCTTATTAGAATAAAATTACTGCACTGCAACAATTTTATTATTATCAATATTAACCCTGTTCAACTGGGTCACACAGTTTAATAGGCTTGCTTTCATTTTGGTATTATTCCTGCCTAGTAAAAATGCATTTTACAATAAACTATGCTACCATGTTTCTGCATCTGTAATGCATATGTCTATCTTTGCCTTTCCAAATAAAAATAAGTAGGCAAATAGTACTATAGATGCATTTTTCTTGCAAATGTTATAAAATATTCCCAAACTGTAAAGGAGGACATTTTATATTACCTCATAAATGTTGAATTGCTCTATTAAATCCAAATCTGATCCTTTCTTGTTCAGATGCTTTCGGGAAATTATTTCCATCCCCAGCTCTTCTAGACAGTCAATAACATCATAAAAAGAATCTTGATCTGGCAAGCCAGATAATGTCTGAAAGTAAAAATGGAATTATTTCAATTTTTGTTTTGAACAGAATATCAAATGCAACTAAAGTGTCTATGAAGTCCTATGCATTGCTTGATATATGCCACCGATGTCTTTTGGGATAACTTTGGAGAATGGAAAGTTAATGGGATGATATAAATCACAAGAACAAAGGCAGAGTTGGGCTGCTGCTGATTCACACCGGTTTGGGTGTACCATTTGTGAAGATTCTGCGCAATTTGGCGAACTGGCAAATCCCACCACTGGCTCTGCACTGCACACCCTGCCCTGTCCTATCTTGCCTTGCCCACCTTGGCCAGTGGCTAGAGTCACACCCAGCTATTCGCTGGTTCCTTCGCTTGCCCAGACCATGTGGCCCAGCTGATTTCTGTACCTCACCTGCTCACCATGGCTGCCCACAAAGGTAAGGCACTCAACCAAAGGGCTGCCTCAGGGTGGACGGCGAGGCTTGGTTGCCTTTCTGGCCTGGCTCTTGCTATCCTTCCGTCAGCCTGCTGCCCGCTCTCCCTTTGCCTCAGGTCGGAGGACGTGCCTGGCTGTGGCCTTCCCTGGAGCCTCCACCTGCACGCCTCCTGCCCTGCCAAGAGGGGGTCCCGAAGGGCAGCTGAGCCTCACCGTGTCTCTCCCCACCGAGAATCCTGCAACTGCCAACTCTTTGCCAGTGTGAAAAGCCTGAACCCATATGTCTTTGCTGGTGCAAGAAGCCTGCAACGACATGTCTTTGCTGGAGCAAGAATCCTCCAGCCATCACTCCAGTTTTGGTTCCAGTCAGCAAAGAGGCTGCTGCTGCAAGCCCTTTGTGCCAGCAAAAAATGGCAGCTACAGACTTCCCGTGCTGTAAAAGACCAGTGGCTACAGGCTTCTAGGTCTGAAAAAGACAGGCGGCTGCAGGCTTCTTGTACTGAAAAAGACTGGTGCAGCTGCAGGCCAGTGTTCAGAGTGGGGTCATGTGCCCAGCTGCACCAACAAAGGTCGGAAATAGCTGCCTGCTATTTCCTGCTGCAAAACCCTTTTTAAAAAAAACCTGACTGTTGGCAGCAAGACCTAGCAAGAGATGAGGCATCAGAGAATCACCGTTGCTGCACAAAGGTAAGTCAAAAGCTCTGGCCATTGACACTTCAGCCTACCTGCACCATCCCACTTTGCTGTGAGTGACATCAAATTGACCATGCCCACTCAGTCACATGACCTCCCCCAGCTGTGCCCAGCTGGTCTTTAGGATGAACCAGATGTTTTATTTTTGTTGGGAGCCCACCACTGAACAAAGGCTTATAAGGAAAAGTTATTTCAACATGTAAGAAACTGAATATATAATTAAAGTCAGCCTTATTTTTAGATTGGATTAACAATCAGATTATAACTTTGTTTTTATATATGACAACGGCAGCAGACTTCTCTGTGTGCAGAGATGGGGAAAAAAAATCACATATACCCACAATGGAAGAATCAATGGGAAAATTAATGGAATATGAGGATAAGGCAAAATTGACTATTGTGGTGACTATTATTTATTTAATTTGGTTTCTATCTAAAAACCATTCTTGCTTTTTTAATTTGAAACTAAAAAAATGAAATTTTAACTTTGAGGTTTGATGATAGTAGTGGTGATAGAAGTATTGTAGTTCAAAGGCCATTGTTTTTTTATTTTATCCTATCATAAAAAGTTAGAAGTAATATTTTTCTAATGCTTTTTTCTTTTTTGTTTTCAGGCTTCAATTTTGCCTTTTTCTTATCCCTTTCTCTTTTTACCTTTCTTCTTTACCATCACCAACAAAAAAACTGGCGGTTGTGATTTTTCATTATTATGTATATAAAAATAATAAAATAATGAATAAAAATGATTAATTATATAACTATGTGTGTTATAATAATATCATAATTTAATAATACTATATTGTATATAATAATATAACCCAGTTTAAACATCTGGCTAATGGTATGACCAACCCTAATAATTATATAAGAAATATATAAGATTAATGCTACACAGAATTATATAATAACAAAGGCCACTATGCTTAGATCCATTATATAAAGGCACCACCTTTACATGTTGTGGGACTTGCATGCTCTGAGGAAAGTGAGAGCTATAACAGTAAATCAACTGCAATGTCAGCCCGGGATCATCTTGAATCAGATTGGGGACTGCCACAAGGGAGGATGGGCAACTATGGGAAAGAGAGTGAAATGAGAAAGGAGGATAGCCACAACATTCTTTTGCCAGAGCTCAAGGTCAAGTTGCTGGAGTTTGGAGGGGAGTGACGAACTTGGTGGGAGTTCAGAATGAGGTGGTTTGGATAGTGCAACTTGAGGATCATCAGTAAGGGACTGAGTAAGTTTTAGTGTAGCAGAGGAAAACGTGGGAATTTAGATTTAGGGTTTCCCCAGATACGCCAATATGACTTCTCTAATAAATTCTTACTTGGATGGACTTTGTCTCTGAGTGTTGAATTTGGGATGGAAAGTTTGGTTGGAATGCTGACACATAATGGACAAGTCTCAAGAGAAAAGCTAAAAAAATGTTTTTTCCAATCAAACCATGAGTGACAGGAAGAAAAGAAGACACAGATACAAACTAGGAGATATAGGAACATACCCAGAATCAGCCATAAAGGACTTAAATGCCTATACACTAACACTCAAAGTTTAGGGGACAAACAAGGTGAACTTGAAATACTAATACACAAGGGCAGGTATGATGTAATTGGTATTACAGAATATTGGTGGGATGAAATTCATGACTGGGATGAAAGACTTCAAACTAATCTAAAGAAATATACGGAAGTGGAGTTGCATTATAAGTAAGAGATCAATCGCTATATCTATACAAAAATGTGCCAAGCCAAGGATTAAAACCTCCTAGAATGCATATGGTCAATATAAAAGAAAAAAAAAGACATTGCCACCCAACTAAGCAGAAGAAATAGATGAATGTTTTGCAAACCAATTTAACACACACACATACACAGGAAACATACCACAGAAGTAATGGGAGACTTTGTCCTGATATCAACTGGGAGACAAACTACATCAAGTGGGAGATTGAACAGGTCCCTAACCAATCTAGCTGATAACTTTGTCTTCTAAAAGGTGAAGAAGGGAAATAGAGGAAAAGCTATATTGGATCCAATTCTCACAAACAGAGAAAGAGTGATAGAGGGAACTGAAGTTGCCAAAACTTTGGAGAAGATGTCAGATTGAAATTCAATATAATGAAATCAAAAGCAATAAAACAAAAGGAAATCAGTGTCTTAAACTTTAAAAGAACTATTATTATTAAGTGGGGTACCTTATGATTCTTGACTCTTGATGAGTATATCTTTTCTTTTATGTATACTGAAAGCATTTGCGCCAAGACAAATTCCTTGTGTGTCCGATCACACTTGGCCAACAAAGAATTCTATTCTACTCTATATTCTAACTGATTTCAACAACCTCAGAGAGAGCTTGGGAAAGGTTTCAAGATGAAAATCTTAAAGAGGAAAACAACTCAAGAAGCTTGGGTAATTCTGAAAAACATGATTATAAAAGCCCAGGACAATACCATTGAAAAAGAAAAAAATCCATGAAGAAACCAGCATAGCTGCACAAAGATTTCCCTAAACTGAAAAGGATACATACAAAAATGGAAAGAGGGATACATGACTATGGCAGAGTACCAATAAATAGCTGAAAATTGCAAAGATGAAGTCAGGAAAACTAAGGCTCAGAATGAAATAAGATTTGCAATAAATATGACTTCAGACTTAACAACTAGATGTCACAGAACCTGGAGACAGCTGAATAGAAGAGAAAAAACTGGAGAAAATAACAAAACAAAACACCTGCATATGAAATTAGAACGACTGTGGTAAAAGAAAGCAAAGTGATAGGCACCTTGGGTATAATCTCAAAACAACTGGAGCATCACTTGAACATCATTATCATTGATGAAATCATCATTATCCACTATTTGCAAAAATCAGGTTTATTTGGAACAGCTTACATCCTGCAATAATATCTTTAACATCATCAAACATCAATACCTACCTATTGCAGGTCTTGGAAGGACTTGATAGGTGAATAAAAATGCCAAATCCTGTCTAAATATTTGACTGACTGGGCCATGAACCATAATACTAACTAATAACACAAGGCCACACTCTGGATCTGCACATACACTACACCAATATATCACAACACCTTAGGTTTTTTAGGAAATCAATGTGAATTAATGCCAACATCTGGCAGTTGTGTATATGATAACAATAGGTCCTAGACCTTAGAAAAGATAGACTGATAGATTAAAATACTGTGGGATTTCTGAATACAAATTGATATAGTCTTGGTGAGCAATACATCCAATTTAACTATGGTTAAAAATTGTGGATACTCATGTGGCTGTATTACATGATAGTAGAACAGAAGACAAAGAATTGGAGAGGGTCATATTGTACCAAGATCTAAAAAATCAAAACTGAAAGAATTTGATTACAATGATGGTGATGATTATCGGCATATTGGATGCCATATCCAAAAGCCTTGGACAATACTGAGCAAATCTATTCATTCACAAAATTTCCATCTGTCACGCTGCTTAGATTAAATATAATATATTATGACATCCAAGGTTTCGATGAAACCTTAGTGCAAATGAAGGCTACATCAGCTAAATAATTGGTAGCTGCAATTTCATGTAGTTGTGTACCTCAAAACAAGTGGAGCACTACTTGAACACCATCATCACTGAGAAAATTACCGTCAATTGCAAAACACAGCTTTACTTGGAACAGCATACAAACTGTGATCCCTTTAACACCATCAAACAAGGACACCTGCATATTCCAGCTCCCTGAATAAATGTCAAATCCAGTCTAAATATCTAGCTGAATGTGCATCTAATTAAAAAAAATCGCAAAGACCTGCAAATAGAAGTTGAATGAATGTGGTAAAATAAAAGTTTTTGGAAACATATTACCAATGATCACAGGTATCAAAACTCTAAAGTTACTTGAACATGATTAGCATTGACAAAATCACTATAAATCAATTGCAAAAAGCAGTTTTACATGGAAAAGCTTGTATTTTGCGACTCTTATCAAATAACATCTGCCTAGCCCAATTCATAAGGAAGTACTAAATAGGTGGATAAAAATGCCAAAACTACTCTCTATATATGACAAATTAATTAACCATCATAAAAAGTATTTAATTTTAGCAGAATAAGAGCTGGAATGAATCTTGCAGGTCTTCTAGACTAACCCCCTGCTCAGGCATGAACCCCTATAGTAGTGTTGGCGAACCTTTTTGGGACTGAGTGCCAAAATGGGAGTGTGCAGGTGGGAGAGCATAGGAAACTTGAAGAGCAATTCCCTGCCAGCCCTCACCTGTTGCTCTTCTGTGTTCCAGCATGCGCATGTGCACTGGCCAGCTGGTTTTTAGACACACAGGCATGCTGAAAACCAGAAGAATAGCTCCCTGGCATGCATGCATGTGCTGGAAACCAGAAGCTCAACTTGCCGGCGTTCACATGCACGCCAGGGAGCTGCTGTTCCAATTTTTGGTGCCCTCATGCACTCAAAGACCAGCTGTCTGGCAGGTAGGTGCATGCCAGAACCCGGAAGAGCAAACAGGTGATGGCTGGCATGCCCAGAGAGATGGGTCTGTGTGCCACTTCCAGCACGCGTGCCATAGGTTCGCCATCACGACCCTATAGTATTGAAGACAAATGGTTGTCCAATCTCTTCTTTAAAACCTCCAGTGTTGGAACACCCCAACTTCTAGAGGCAAACTGGTCCACTGATTAATTGTTCTGTCAGAAAGTATTTGGATTACAATACAACAACAATAATAAAAAATAAATAAAGATTTTTTAGAAAAGATGTGTTTCTTCTTTCTATTATGATAGAACCCAATTCTTTCATAATAGTGTTGATGGATTTAGGATGTGAAAGTTGAAATCAATCAAAACAGACAAGTGATTTATTTCAGGGATAGCAAAAAAGCACCAATTTTAATGATCTGACTCTGAAATTAAAATATTATTAGAAAAATAAAATAAAAAATAAAATGCAAATTATATAAAGCAGAGGAATTCAGAGTTAGAAAAAGTGTTTTAAATTTGAGACTTAATTACAGGAGATGTCTTCAAACTTGGCAACTTTAAGATTTGTTGATTTCAATTCCCATAATTTCTCAATCAGCCATGTTCGCTGGGGAATTCTGGGAATTGAAATCCATGCCAAGTTTGAAAACCCCTGAACTAGAGTGAGAAGTGGGCTTAAAGATGACTCAGGTTCTCAAATTACTTTTGTGGGATCAAGAAAGGGGAACAGGGTTGAGGAAAAATGGAATTTAATGTCAAATTTAGGAATTGAGATAAAATAAGAAAAGGAATCCTAAAAGGAATCCGAAGCAAAAACTGCGAGGTAGTGAAAAGTACTCTCCAACCTGTGGGCCGTATCCCCCCAACTTGTGCTAGCATCAAGAGTGTCAACAGCACTTGTGGTGCTGTTCATGCAAGCATATGCATGTATAAAGGCGCCCTGCCCCTCCTCTCTCCAGGCTGCAAACCCAGAAAAGTTGAGGAACTCTGCTCTACAAGGATACTTGTGTTTCATTGTGCATCTAGATATGCCAGTTACAGCTCTGGTGGAATGTCAAGAAAGTTATGGCTACTCCATCTCAAAGTTTATGATTGCTTCATCTATTGTGAGTTTTTTTGCTATGCCTTCAAGTCAATATTGACTCCTGGCCACTGCCTGGACAATTCCCTGCAGTTTCTGTGGCAAGAGTTTGGAAGTGGTTTGCCACTGCCTTCTTCCTAGGACTGACAGAGTAACTTGCAAAAGGCCAACCAGCTGGGTTATTATGCCTAAGGCAGAACTAGAACTCCCAGTCTCCTGGGTTATAGCCTAATCGTTAATCATTACAGCAAATTGGTTCTTTGTAATACTGAGTGAAAGTAGTATACAGGTAGTCCTCAATTTATGATCAGTCATTTACTGTTTGAAATTATGATGGGACTAGTTCAGATGCTTTATGATCCAGGCCATTGTAAAATATTGTCTCATCCCATCCTCTAAGGTTACATGACTAAATTTCAGATGCTTGACGCTTGGCTTGCCTATACAACTATTTGTAGCATCCTGTGGTCATTTGATCCTGTGGTCATTTGATTGCAATTTGCAATATATTTTACTAACAATTTGACTCTTTGTGGATCATATCATATAATACATATTCTGAAAGAGCCTTGATATATTATCAAAGGATTATCAAAGATTATCAAAGGAAGAAAGCATTAAAAATCCATTTCAATATTAATATCTCTGTTTACTTTAAAATAACTTTCTAATATATAACTTAACATAGAAAACTGAACATATTTGAATGCATGTATGTTAAATTGAAACAAACCTTATTTATTAAAGTCATTGCATAAACTAGTAACTCTGTATCAAGTCCATCCTTTTCCTTCAAAATCTCCATGACACTGGACCATGGCTTGAGACCTGAACAAAGAAATATTAATATTATAAAGAAGAATTTCATTTGCCTGTGTTAGCTATTTTTAAAAAATTAATATTTAAAAATAATGGATCATTGATGGGGGAAGGGAGGGCTTCTACCCTCCTCACTGAGCCCATAAGACTGGAAATGGGCGAGCACAATGTGCCAAAAAAACAGTGATCCTGGGCCTATCCTGGTTTGACAAATGGTCCTCCACCATCACATGGGAGGTGGCTGCAGAAACTAAGTCTGGAGATAGGCCCTGAATCCGCTCAGTCAGATGCTGGAGAAGAGATGGCCCAATAATGCAGTGGTGCTGGGCGAAGAGAGAAAGGCACTGCTGCTTCACAGCAGCCCCCAGCCAAACCTCAGATTTCTAGAGAGTACCGGGACCTGGCTGAAATATTCAGTGAGGAGGAATGCAACGGGCTACACCCCATCACTGCTCCAAAGATTGGGCCATAGAGTTTGTATCAGGGGCTAAACTATCCAGCCACAGATGTGACCCTGAAAGAGATGAAAGAGCTAAGAAAGTACATTGAGACTAATCTAGCCCACGGGTTTATCCAGCTGGCTAAGCTAGAGTAGCCACTCCAGTCCTCTTTAAGGAGAAAAAAGACTGGTCAATGAAGCTTTGTGTGGATTTTAGAGAAATAAACTTATGCATGGAGAACATCTACCCACTTCCCCTCATGAAAGACATGCTGACCCACCTGGTCAAGGGGAAAGTGTTCACCAAACTAGACCTGCGGGAGGCGTACTACCAGGTACAAATCAAAGAAGGGACGAGTGGAAAACACCTTTTAACTGCCCCTTAGGGAGCTACCAATTCAAAGTAATGCAGCCTTTGGGCTGCAAGGTGCTCTGGCAGTATTCATGCAACTGATAAACGAGGTGCTACATGAGCACTTAAATAAAGGAGTCCTTGTATACCTAGATGATATTGTTATCTTCACAGAGACCCTAGAACAACATGTGAAGTTAGTGTAGCAAGTATTGGAGAAACTCCTTGTGGCGAAATTATATTACAATGTTGTCGAAGTGTGAGTTCCACAAGACCAGTCTGGATTACTTGGGCTACCAAGTATGAGCGAGGGCATAGAGATGGACCAGGCTAAAGTAAAAGCTGGCAACCCCCACGTATGTGAAAACAGATTCCTGGGGTTCGTGAACTTCTACTGGCAGTTTATCCCCTTGTTTGCTGAAATCCTGCCCATCACCGAACTGTTAAAAACTGGGGAAGACCTCAACAACTACAACCGAGTCAGCCCCTACAGTGGACCCTGGTATGTCAGCAGGCTTTTGAGTTATTGAAGAGGCTGTTCGCTAAGGAGCCAATCCTCAACACCCTTTTGTAATCCAAGCCAATGCCAGCAATTTGGCCGTTGCAGCCATTCCCTTCCAAAAAAATGCAGAAAGCAACTTACAGTTCTGTACTTATACCCCCTCAAAAAACTGACTGAAACTGAGCAGAGGTAACCGGTGTAGGAGAAAGAAGCCTAAGCAATCAGGTGGGCCCTGCTAACCTGGAGCCACTTCCTTGAGGTCAGTGGTGTGCTGTTTAAGGTACGGACTGATCACAAGAATTTAGAGGCATTAAACCACCTCCTGCAAGCTCTTCCCAAAACAGGTCCGTTTGGCACAATATTTCAAATGATTCAGCTTTGAGCTGAAGCACATCCCAGGAAAGAAGAACATCCTGGTGGATGTTTTGTCACATAAACCATGGTACCACAGCAAGTGTGAAGAGGTGGTTCATAAAATGATCCCCTCTCCCAAACTGCCTTATAGGCCATAACTAGAGGTCAGGCCAGGCAGAGAAGAACCCCTGATGAAGGGAGAATGACCCAAAGCCTAAAAGATGAGCTGCCAGGCGACCCATGGTTCAGACACAACCCGTGAATACTAACTCTCAAAGATGGACTAGCTTGGAAAGGCTCCAAATTGTATGTGCCCAGCAGCTGACAGCTCTGCGTTCTCCAAAAGAATCATGACTCAAAGCAAGTGGAGCACTTCGCCTACCTGAAAACCCTGCATCTGGCCAGAAGGCAGTTCTGGTAGCCAAAGATGAAAAAGGATATTGAGGATTATGTTAAGAGTTGCGCCACCTGTGCCACCATGAAGAAGAGACCAGGGAGACCCCTGGACTGCTCTAGCAGGTAGCCGACCCATCCCGACCCTGGGAGGAAATAGCCATAGATTTAATTGTTGAACTCCCTGCGAGTGGAGAGAGTACTGTCATCTGGACTGTCATCAACTTGTTTTCCAAACAAGCCCATTTCATAGCTTGCCCAGGGCTCCTGTCAGTGCGGAAGTTGGTTAACCTGTTTATAAAGTGTATCTACAGGTTACATGGTGTCCCTCGTAGAATTATCTCCAGTGGGGGGTCCAATTCACTGCTAAGTTCTGGAGGGAGTTCATGAGGTCCATTGGGTCTCACAAGGGCTGAGTTTGGTATTCCATTCGAGTACTAATGGGGCCACGAAACAAGCCAATGCCATGGTGGAGCAATATTTGAGGTTTTATGTCAACTACCAGCAAACAGACTGGGCAGAGCTGCTGCCATTTGCTGAGATGGCATACAACAATACAGTGCACAGTAGCACAGGGCTGACCCCATTTCAAGTCACTAGCAGCATGGAATTTATCCCTATGCCCAAGCTCTCCCAGGAGCCTTCCTCTTTCATGTTACTAGCAGAGTGGATGGAGTCACTGAAAAAAGCCTGGGAAAATACCAAATAAGTCCTATGGGAGGCAGTGGAAGCATATAAGATCCAAGCTGATATGCACCGTTCTCCCCAACTGCAGTTTAAGGTCTATTTGTCCACAAAATATCTGAAAGAAGATTAGTCTGAAGTTCAGAGGTCCTTTCCCGACAGTGAAAGTTATTAACCCGATCACTTGCAACTTAAACTCCCTCAATTGTTAGAGAAAGTGCATCTGCTTTTACACAGCAGTTTATTGAAACCTGTTGTGGGCTCTCAATTCAGGCCAATAGGGAGGATATCACCCAAGCCAATAATGGTTGAAGGCCAAACACTTTCAAGCCCAAAATTGACATAAGTGTAGTCATTTTAATCAGTCTTAGTATATATATTTTTTCTTATTCTCTCTGTGGTAGTCATGGGGGAAGGGTTTCGAGCTTGACACATTCCTAAGGAGGGAGAAGTGGAGATAAAGAGAGTTGTTTTAGCTAGGTGATCTTTCTTCCCATGGGAAACGAGCTGTCCTTGAGGTGGAGATTTATGACATCAAGCAACATTGAATTACTTCTATTGGAGAAAGTGACTTTTGGGGGTTGTTTCTAGCTTGTAATATTGTGGGGTAATTCCGGGTTGTGTCAGATCCAGAATTACCATGGACTTTGCCAGTTTGATGCTGTCCTAAATAAAAAAAATCTTTTTGGAAGATGGACTTTGTACTTTTCTTTTTAAATGGATTTAATCACTTGGAAACCTGACAAACACATTACGAGGTAAAGAAAATCCTAGATTCGAGAGAACACAAGGGTTAGTTGAAGTATCTAGTGCACTGGAAGGATACCCCCTTGTTGAAGCCACCTGGATGAAGAGTTGGAAGGTGAGAGCAGAAAGGTTAGTGAAGCAATTTCATGATACCTCCAAAAGACAAAAGGTCCTCCCGGGGGAGGGAGAGGATGGTTAGGAGTGCTTGATTAACTTCACTGTGCTCTGTCTCTCTTTTGTGGGAAGGTTCCTTCAATTGGGAGAGGCAACCTGTCAGGCTAGAAACCGACCTGGCTATGGCCCTTTAGTTACTGTGGGGTTTCTTTCTCAGGATTTCAGGATGACACAGAGCTGGAGAAAAGAGTAAGACGGGCATTGATACCAAATAGCATAGCTTTCTGGTATGTCATAGGCATTCCAACAGCTGGCTGGGTAGAAAAGCAGGAAAGACGTAACCTAGCAACCAGCCAGCTTCCACATTGGGCAATGTGATTTATTGTTTCGAGAAAAAGGGAAATGTTTCCTCTTAAGGTTGTGATAGCCCGGGAAGATTTAGAACTGGCTTTCCACTGGATTGTGCCAAGATGATATCTCTAAATAAAGCTGTTCTTTGAAGAATTACCCTGCCTTGGTGTTCTGTTTTGAAATGGATGTATTATTTGGAACCCTGACAAAAGATGGGAAACAAATAAGTAAATAAGTGATTAAATGAATGGGTATTTAAATACACTTTTGCAGAGTTAGAAATCCTACTGAAACTGTGAAATTAAACAAATTTGGAATGTAGATGGATGCCAAATTTCTTATACAATGAATTAATTCAAACAAATTCTAACCAGTTCTATGGAGAATCTGCAAAACAGTATTGCAACTGCCTTCTCATACTAATCTTAGAGCTATCTGGCAATCTTTTAGTCATTCTAGGACATCAATTCACTGTTGTTTATAATATGCCAAAATAATACCTTTTGCAGAACATTCATTGCAATTGTCTCAAGAGAGATCCAACCAATGGTGTTGTATAATATACATGTACTGGAGACTATGACTAATCTTTTGCTTTAACAAAATATTCACATATTTTTGCATCCCTCTCAATCTATCCTCCTCCCATTTTAATAATTCCTTTTAATAATTTTTTCTCTAAAAACAAATACATTCTATAAACATCTGGTTTTGGATTCAAATGTTAATGAATAATTTAGAAAAGAATATTAAGAGTGTTGATTAGTTTTGGGCTTTTTCCCCTTTTTGTACCCAGAGAAAAATATCAAATGACCTCCACACTATTTTTGTAGTGTAAGTATCTTTTAACAAATAGAATAATCCACAATTAGTTCCCCTTAGAAGCATAATATGACTCACCCCTTTTTGCATCTACAGTAGCCACTGCTTCAGTAAGAAGGGATGAATTGGATTCAGTATACTCCACGAAAACAAGAAACAATTTCAGTGCTGTTTTTACAACCAGGCGAAACTGCAAGGGAAGAAACAGCTATTCATAAATCAAACTGTAAAATTTGGAGAATGGTTGTTTTCTTTTACTGCAATGCAGGCTAATCCTATATGGAAATAAATTAGTGCAGTAGCAACATCGCTATCCCTAAGTAACTGATTGAACAAAAATATGCTTCATCTTCTAAATTAAATGTCAAAGTAGAACAAAAAGCAAATCCATAAAACATGTATAAATAGTTAGTCTAGCCTAGTTCCTTACTCTTTTAAATCACTCTTTGGGTGCTATCTAAACACCTTTAATTACTGATGCCATAATTTATACAAGATACTGTTAAAGCATATGGTCTAAAAGCTAATTCTATTTTCTGTGTGATTGTTAAGTCTAATCATATTTTATTTTCTTATTCAAAATTCAGAAGCTGGATTGTGCAACCTCCACTTTCATGTTTTTAATGCTCAGTTATCATTAACATATAAAATTTGCTGAAAAACTCTACTCACCTTGTATTTTCTATTTTTGAATTTATCTTTTAACTTTTTAATATATTTTTCCTCTATAATTGTCATCATATTTAAAGGTGATCTTGAATAAAGAAAAGGGAACTGATTCTTAATTCATTCACAGAAACGGGGTTTTCTATAATGAAATGTGTCATATATATCAAGAATTCCCTCAATTAAATGAATGAATAACTGAATACATAGATTTAAAATGATGTAATTTTGGTAAAACAAAATTTGGACTGATGTATACCTTAAAAAAGCATAGAACATGTTCAGAAAGAAGCAAATTAAGTGTAGGAAGTATGAATTTCTCAGGCTAAGAGGGGGAATTAATGTGGAAAAATAAATTTTAGTATCAAGATCCAAATCATGTTAGCAACATAAAGATATGCAATGTTGTGCAAAGCATGGTTTCAAGTAGCTAAGAAATTTGGAAAATCTTAAAACAGCATAGTCACTGCTTATTTTTGAGCATATATGGCTCAGAACTATGTTTAAAAAGAAAAACGGTAGTAAAAATATCCCAAAAAACATTCTTACCTTAGACCCAATGAGTATGTACAACCACTGGATGGTTTCACTGTGATTTATTAGTCCATTCATTCCATCAACATACAGCATAATTTGTCCCAGTGCTAAGGAAATAAAGATTATTTTTAAAAATTGTTATATTTAACAATTTGCTATTACAAGCTAAAACCATACAATTATCAAATGTAAACTGAAAGGGGTCACTGAGTTGATCAAGAGCCAAACTTTGATCAGACTGAAACGGAAATTTTTCACAATCTAAATATAATTTCTTATTGGAATATAGTAGCCCTTGACTTACAACCATTCATTTAGTGACCATTTGAATTTACAGTGGCACTGAAAAAAGTGATTTATGATTTTTCACACCAACAACCACTGTAGCATGACCATGGTCACCTGATCAAAATTTGGACACAGGTAGTGGCATGTATTTATAACTGTTACAGTGTCCTGGGGTTATGTGATTAATTTTTGTAAACTTGTGTTAAAGTAGAAGTTAGATTCACTTAATAACCATGTTACTAACTTAAGAACTGCAGTGATTCATTTAACAATGATAGTTCATAAAATGAGAAAATTAACTTAACTATCTTGCTTAGCAATGGAAACGTTGGGCTCTATTTTGGTTGTAAGTTAAGGACTACCATAAAACTATTGTTATAACAAGGTATAATGGGAGATCTCCAGGAAATGGCACACTGAGTGACTGGACCATTTTTTTCTCCTGCTGACCAACAGTTGACTTTGCAACCAAAACTAGTTCTTTGGCATGTACACCCCAGATTTTAAAAGGAGTAACTAGGAATGACTAAGATGACCCTTCGACAATTGTGGACTTGCCTGGTTAAAGAAATCTAGTTGATTACAATTTTCAGTGTGTGGTTGGAAGATTGGGTCTCCATCTTTTCCTGTCACTGTTTGCTTTTTGAAAGTGTGCCTTGGTTTTAAATATCATGTTTTGAACTTTTTTTTGCTTTTGATTTACATATTTAATTAACTGTCTGGCTCAGGGGTGTCAAATACAAAATCTGCGAGCCACATCTGGTCCTTGGGGCCATCCTGGAAAATGTAAGGGGCTGGCACACATTGCTTCAACCCCGTCTAGCCACATTGCTTCAGCCTGATCTACCTGTGTTGCTTCGGCCAGGTCTACCCAATGCGAAGATGAAACATGCCAGTAGTTTGGGAATGGTATCAAACTGGTCACACCCACCCAGTCAGCCATGCCCACCTGGCCCCCCCCAAGGTCAACCATAGCCCTGATGTGGCCCTCAGTAAAACTGAGTTTCACATCTCTAAGTCTAGTTAAATGCTGATTTATTTTATACCCTTGCTAGAATAAATATGAACTTTTATTTTACTGCTTTGCTTTGTATCTATGAAACATTTTGGCACATGGAAATTGATTTGATTTACAGGATTGTGTATTTTATTAATTTTTAAAATAATTTTGTATACACACACACACACACACACACACACAGAGTATACATATTGTCTTTTTTTCTTTCTAAAGAGATGAGAATGTTCTCTTGTTTCTATTTATCTCTATTGTGGGGTATTATCTTAATTTTTCCTGCTGTCCTTTTGTTACAGAACATCTACTTCTTTTGTAGTGAAGAGGAATTACCTATGCTTTGTTGTGAAAGTCAAGCTATAAAAGAAATTTGAATTATATGAAAAATAAAAAACAATAAAGTATTTTGACTGTTATACATTACATATTTTTATAATGTGCAGAAAAAGAGATACAAAAGAAAGACAAATTGCAGATCCATTTAACTAATTAAAGCTTTCTTGGAAGCCTTTGGAGAAAAAAAATTAGATGAAAGATTTGATGATTTTACAACAGTTGCAATTATTAATCAGTCAAAGGATGACATACAGATACAAGTAATCCTCAACTTACAATAGTTCATTTAGTGACCGTTTAAAGTTACAATGGCACTGAAAAAAGTGGCAGAGTTACAACCTTGAGGTTTGTTGTGGGAAGCAAAGGGGATGTGGTGACTGGCTTTAACAGGCTGTTGTGGAAAACTGCATGGCTGCACCTGAGGTTTTTGGCAGTGTTATTTGAACTGTTATTGGATTAATGACTCAGCTGATGGAAATTGGGCCGATATACTTCGGATCCAATTTTTTAAATTGTTGTTTGGGCTGCAGGCATTTGGTGGAGAGATACTTTTTAATGATTTCATGTGCATCTTCTAGTGCCTTGTGCCCAATAGGCCAGGTAGTTAGAAGGGATTTAATTCATTATTCTGGAGAGATGGTTTGGAGTCTCAGCTGATACAGTTCAAGTATGGGGCACATGTGCAGGGGATGTGCACACATTGCATTTTGGGAGTTTGTGCACACATATGCACATTCATGTGCACTTGCACTTTTGAGCACTCAGTGCCAAAAAGGTTAGTCATCACTGGAATAGGACATCCCTATCTGAGATGATTTGGTCTGGGATCCTGTGAAGCCTGCGTGGAGACCTTTGCCAGAGTACATGCAGAGGGGATTTGGGAGCATGGCCGGATGTGTATTGTTTAGAGAAGAGGTCAATGACAATCCAGATTATTGTGTTCCCAGAGGTTTCTGGCAGCTCAACCAGGAAATCTATGGAAATTTCTTTTGAGGGTGCCTTGGGGTTTGTGACTGGTTGTAGTAACCCAATTAGTTTGCCAGGGCAGCCTTTTGCTGCTGCGCATACCAGGCAGTTACAACCTATGTTCTTCATATGGGTCTACTAGAACTGATGTTTTATTTACAGCATTGCTGTAGGATGGGTAGCCATTGGCTTTTGGACATGTAGTGTTGGTTTCCTACCCACTCTGTCATCACAGAGAGTGAAGTCTGATTGCTGGTGGGTAAACCAACCATCCCTGATTAAGGACATTTTCAGTGCATGTACAAGAGGCATCCACCTGAGGCACCATTTTGGTCTCTGATCTTGAGAATCTGGAACCCGGAGAAGGCCAGGAAATTCCTCTCCCAGGTAAATAATATAGGATGAAACCTTATTTCGCACTTATTTTGGAAATAGCTTTCAAGATGTTTCAATGCTTTTTTTTTTTTTTTGAAAAATTTTTTATTAATTTTTTAACAAACAAACATATACTAACAAAACACAAAACATAGAAAACATAAAATATCTTTTTGGACGGCAGTTTGATCCCGAGTTACATCTTTTCGTACAGACATAAATTCAAGTTCATGCTTACTTTTATATAGCAATTCCATTTCTTATTTACTATTTTACATTTTCTATATAGCTTCTCCCCTCTTTTCACTCTCTTAATTCTATTATATTTATTTCATCTCAATTTAAATCATTATACTTATATCTTTTGTCTGTCCTGTTTCAGCTGTCTATTATTTTTTCTCATTAACACAAAATTTCTTCTGTAATGACTGATTGGAGTATAATGCCTTGTCATACTTATCCTTCCCCTAATTTTAAAGCTTAACATAACACATAAGTTTCATTCGGATTCTGCGTAATACATTCTAAAAATAAACTCAATATTTTAAAACAGAAAGAAAAAAGTTTTTTTTTGATATATAATATAATTAAAACAACAATCCATAGCAATTGAAATTATATCATTAAAATTAATATTCATTTAAGTCTTAAACATTTTACACAATCCTTTCTAAATAAATATCATACTTCTATGGGAACACTTATAGATTTTGCTTAGTTACTTTCTTTAATTCAATTCTCTCTTATTTAATTTCATTTATTTTATTTAAAAAAAAAATTCGCTAAGTTACATTAAATATTTTGTCCCATTTTATAATCATATATTATTCCAATTTTCTAACATTATTTCAAATACAGATACAACAACACAATCTTATGTATCTTTGCAGAATCTCTTTTTCAGTTATATGTTTACCCATTATCTCTAAATAAAATCTGTTTCTTTACATCTAGTTTCAAACCTTTGTAGCTTCTCTTCCCTTCTTTCCTCCCTTGTTTCTCCCCTCTACCCTTTTTACCTCCTTGTCTCTTAATCTCCACCCTCTTGTGTATTCCTCTTTTCTGTTGCTTTCTGATATTGTGTCCACTTTTCACCTTGTTTTTCCCTTTTTTGGTTGTTTTTTTAAGTCTTAAATTCTCCATTCTCTTTCTCCTCTTTCCCCTTTCTTCCCCAAATAAAGTTGCTTGTTCATTAAGGATGGTTTCTTCTTCATCCCAATCTTCTTGTTCTTGTAGTTTCTCATATGTAGAAATTGCCATTTCTAAAAAATGAAAAATAGATCCAAAAGAATCCTTCCCTTCTTGTTTCTCTTGATTATATTTTATAAATTCCATTTTCAGTTCATCCATAAGTAATGCCATTGTAAAAAAAAGAAAAAATTTAAACGACCCAAATGATTTTAATCATTCAAATAAGAATTTCCAAAAGTCCCAAAGTCACCAAGCAATCCAAATACACACAGTCTGTTTCATTTAACACTTTCTTCTTTTTCTCACTTTTTTTTTCATTTTAATGCTTCAAAAAACTTCAAATTCTTTTTGACCTTCAATCCATCTGATAGAGTAGTCAATTATGATCCAAAATGGAAAAATCCAATAATAAAAAGACCCAAAAAACCAAAGAAGAAAAAGGATAAAATAAAAAGCAAAAATAAAAATATTACTAGAATTGAAATATACAAAAAGGCTGGCGAGTAGAGGTTTCACAAGTATATATATATATATATATATATATGTATGTATGTATGTATGTATGTATGTATGTATGTATGTATGTATATATATGCTGCACACTGCACTTTATTTATTTATCCAAGGCTCTTATTATGACTCTCTTCTCCAGCAGCTTCAAAGCCAAGCCTCAAGTGTTGAAATATTGATAAGAGTCCAGGAAAACACCTGTAATAATATTTTTCTGTGCTCTCCCTCCATCTTATCACATTAAAATGTCCTTGAGAAGGAGTATTTATACATTTCTCCCCAATTCAAATAAAGTACTTTCAAGCCTCTAGTTGGCAGTGTTGCAAGGTCTCTTAATACTTTTTCCCCCCTCAGCCAGAAAAAAGAGTAATGTATACAAAACTCAGAAGAAACAAAGGGGGCCTCTTTCCTAAAGAAAATTAAAAAATCAAAAGAAGCATAAAAATATATATAAGAAAAAATTCAGTCTGGTTACCTACAAAGTCACATTAAAGTCCTCAGAAAAGAGAAAAAAAAATAGTAAGGAAAGAATCCAAGCCTCAATTTGACATCACTTAAAAAATGCTGCTCAACCAGATTCCAGTCAGACGAAAATAAAGCCACAGGTTTCTTTTTTGTTCAGGATATCCTTTCAGGTCTCAGCCAATTTGCAATACAAAAGAAGTTTCTCACCCAGCCGACACACCCTCTCTCCAGCCACTTTCTTTTCGGAGCTGTCCCGACTTCAGTAGCTTTGGAGGCTGCCTTTCCACCGCCAGCAAAAGGGCTTCTCCCGGATCAAACCAGAGATTTGCGATATCTCTGGGATCCTGGGACTGTGCCCTTCACAATCCCTGTCTCTACGGGACGGTTTAGGTCCGTTAGGACCGACCAGGGGTGAAAATATCAGCTGAGATCTCAGAGCCCCGAGATCTCAGCTGTAGCACCGAGATGAAGCTCCGCCTTCTCCCAAGATGTTTTAATGCTTTTGTTCTTGTGGTCCATGCGCACCACAAAAGGGGTTTTGCTACCTTCCAAAAATGCCTCCAGGTGAGAAGTATCCTCTGCACTGGATAGGCTTCCTTTTCCCAAACCTGTGCTCTGCATTTGAGAGTTTTTGAGAAGCGTAGCACAAGTCTGAAGGGTTCCTTCTTTACTATCTGAAGAACAGCTCCTTTGCTACATCACTGTTATTGACTACATAATGAACATGGTGCCCTCCCGACCCACCCATTATTGACCCATGTAGCTGGGACAATGCTACTGGAGTTTTCAGCTCTCTGAAATGCATCCCCAGTTACCTCATATGCCAGATCCAATGAGGCATCAGGTGCACCCAGAATCCAGTAGAGTGGTTAATTCACTCTTGTGGCCAAGATAATCATCACTAGTTCTACTTGTATAATTACTGATATTATGGTGCAAGTTACCAATGGGTCATCGTCTCCTCCACTGTCACTCTCTGTTCTGGTCTTAGGATTTTTGGTTGGAGTTCCCTCACCATCACTGGTGGAAGGAGAAACTCTATGATATCCACTCTTCTGGGCTTGGTGGCCCCTTTTCACGCTTTTTTGGCTTCCGGGAGTGGGTAGATGCCAGGATTGGCAGTCAGAAGCCTGATGATCTTTGCTGCATTGAAAGCATCTATGGTGATGAGGGCTGGAGATATGTTTATCTAGTTTTGAGAGCTCTTATTTTTCTGTCCCAAATGATTATCACTGTTCTCAATTGATATGAGCATGGTATTTGGCCAGGTCTATTTCTACCTATTTCTACCACAAAAACATTCTGAACAATAAGTGCTGCCGACATATTCACAACAAAGATCTATGACTTTGGGAAATGAAATGCAATTGTTTAGAAATAGTTATAATTTTAAGAAAATGTTTTATTATTAAAAATCAATTGAAGACATTTGATCCTGGACAGATTAGAAATAATGACTGCAGTAGTTTATGGTTGATTAGAAACTGTTATGGACTTTCTGCATGTAAAATACAATAATAGATTGTACCTTGAAGTTTAATTTTGTTGTTGGGGTTAACCCGATTAACTTTTCTTATGGTAGCTAGATGGTAGCTCAAAATTAATTAGGCAAATGGATCTGTAGAAGTTTATAAATTGTAGATCTCTTTTGAAAGTATGCGTATGAGAAACATTGTTGAAATATAATTGGAGGGACAATTTATGTATATGGTTTTAATGAACATTTTTGTCTTTAGTTTTGCTTTTTTTTTTTCCCCTATTTTCTGTTAAGTTTGTATATTAACTTTGGAAATGAAGTAAAGAAATATTAAACAAGCAAGGTCTAACAATAAATATAAAAGATAAGAGAAGTAATATCCAAACAAAATATGTAGTATCAGGCCCAAAAGTCTTCTGGAAAAGCTCAATGTGTAGCTTTGAAAAATCAGACAATGATAGAGATAAGCAGATCTTCAATCCAGAAGGCATCACTGAAAAACAGTACTTCCAAGTTTTAGCTTCCTCCACCTCCTCAAAATGCTGGTCCTGCTAATAAGCAGCTAAAAGAAATACATTGAGAAAGCTAATCTAATTTTTTTTTTTGGGGGGGGGACTGTATAATATTGCTGCTGTTCTGATAGAATACACAAGTAGAATGGGTGTATGATTCCTTGCACTACAGTTTGTGTTTAAAAAAAAGAGTTTCAACTTTAGAATATTCGGGAAGAGTGTTCCCTACTAGTAATGAAAATTTGTATGTATGATATGTGACATATTAATCACGTGTAATTTTCTGATAAGATTACTTTACTTGCAAAAATTCATTAAAATGTTTGTGAATTCAGAGTGAATTAACTGGATACTATTTTTAGTAGGTTCTCCTTTGCTTTAGAAAAAAATATTTTTTCTAATATATTTTTCCTTCAGTTATTGGAAAATTCAATATTTATAATTGTGATTATATTTGTAGACCTGTCAATATCTTAATTATGATTCTCTTTTTACAAATACAGTCAATCTGCAAGTAAAAGAAAAAAAGCTATAAAAGAAAAGCTATACTTTTGAATACAGCAAAGTTCACATTTTGGATAGAGAGGACCACTGGCTTGAAAGAAGGGTCAAAGCGGCCATCTATGTCAAAATTGAACACCCCTCTCCCAACAGAATGGGAGGGATACAAAATCATCCATCACCAATCTACAGCATAGTCCTTTGAACAGTTCCAAGAAGGCTCCGCACCCATTTGCACCACTCAGTGACCCCGATGACACAGATAAACATCCAGGTGGCCTTAAACATAGTAAAAGAATGCAAATGACCAGATGTCTGCAAGAAATATAAATCCTTCTATTCCCCACCATTCAGACAAGAGTTGAAGAAGCTTCTTGGATGAGAAGAGCGTCTTCAAAGAAAAACATTAAAGTCATGTTCCTCTTTGGGGGGGGGGGGGGGAGCACATTTGGGACAACTATGACCTGGATTACTGAGAATCTTCATATATATATTTATAGTCAATTCCAATACTTTATAGTAAATATATATTGTAAATTTATCTGGACTATTAATCCAATTATAACTTTGTTAAATCAATTCTCATTTAATTTTCTGCTGCTTATTTTCAAATCCCGAACTTCCTAATTATCTTTTCTTTTGATAAGAACTGAAAATAAACTCACCTGATGCCTTTTCAAATTTGTCATTCCAAATGTTTTGATAGCTTTAAGATTTAAAAGATTTATAGACCATTTCCAAAACTAATCAGAAAGTGAGGATTACAAACCTAGTGTATTTGAAAGGTTCCACCATGTCTGAGCTGATCCCATTATCTCCTAGCAAATCAAACTCGCAGAAAATCACTGATTCTGCAGATGTGAGAAGTAGCCATCCAAAGCACATGTGGACAATCTCCTGTCTTCTCCTTGCCTGGAAAGACTGGTCTACTACTACTTGCCATTTGAACATCTCTTGCCTTTCTAAGAGACTGGTCTATTCACCAGTTATTCTTCTTTGCCGCAGTTGTAAGGTCCATTTTTTGTGGAGACATATTCAGTTTACCTTACCTCTCCAGATTCTGCTATATTTGTCATGCTTTTAATTTCTCTGGGTTAATATTTCTTAATCCTTTTCTATCTTTTATATAATACTGCTTATTGCACGTGTGAATACTGTTATTGTTATATATATGTATATATGCCTGTGAGCCACATATGCTTATTGGTTAAAGTACTAGGTTAGAAATCTGGAGGTTGTGAATTCTAGTAATGCCTTAGGCAGAAGGCCAGCTGGGTGACTATAGACCAGTCGTTTGCTTTGAATTTCTTCTTCAAAGAAGGCAAAGACAAACCACTTTTAAAAATGTTGCCAGGAAAACTGCAGAAACTGGTTCAGACAGCTGCTAGGAGACAAGACTTACTCAAATGTGTCTGCACGTACACACACACAATGTGCATACTGGGCACATTGAAAGAAATTATACATATAATTTTCTTTTTTAAGGAACAGAAAAATATGAAGAAAATCAAAGGAATGAAAGCCATTCTGAGAAATCAAAGATGAAGCTCTTTTGAAGAACAGCATGTTAAAATGTAGGAAAAATTATCAGAATAAATTGTCAGGAAAAGACAAGAGAAAAATATAAAGAATAAGAAGGATGACTATTATTCTAAAAATAGTAGAAATGGCATATTGATCTGGCTATAACTATAGTTTAAAATGAAACTAATCAGAAAGAGAGCAATAGAAGATGAGTTGTAATGTGAAACATACATAGCTAGTATGATTAAGTTTCTGTACCTCTCAAGATGTAATTCTGGTAGTTCTGGTCTGCCTCAGCTCCCACTTTTATTAAACAAGCCAGGCCTTCTGCTATAACAAATTCATGAACCAAATCCTTGTCATCCTGTAAGGGAGAGGACAAGGGAAAAAAGACAAATGATACATTATGTAACATACTGAAAATAAAGTAGCAGTGATTTTCACTATTCAATCATGTCCGACTTTTGACGATTTTATAGGCAAGCGCTCTTTACACTACCCTATCAAGCACAGCTTCTTTCAGTTGTTTGTATCAGCTTTGATTGCATCAAGCTAGCATGTTCTTTGTTTTCTCCTTTTTCTTGTTTCACTAAGCACATACAGACCCCTCATTTTGTGGCTATGGCAGTGATGAAAAAGCAATTTTACAACCAATCTTTGCATTTATAACTTTTTCAGATCTGTAAAGCAAAAAAAACAAAAGCAGAAGTAGGATCATAAGCACAGTTGTGGTTCATTTAAGAAACTGCTTAATTTAAGTTGTTGGTCACAATTATGGTTATTAAATGAGGGCTAATTTTTGGAGAAAAAAATAGTGTTCTATATGACGATATAACCACTCTTCAATAAATCATTCACCCACAAACTAGGATAAAAAAGATTTTTGCTGTCCAAGAATGTTTTCGAAGATGTATCATAATCTGAATATTATCCATTTTGTCCTTTTCATTTTCTCTTTCCCTAACTACAAATGCTTTAGATCAGTAGTTCCTGACCTTTTTGCCACCAGGGACTGGTTTTGTGGAAGTCAATTTTCCCCAGACCAGCGGAGAAGGGAGTAGGGATTACAGTTCTACAAGAATCTAAGGGAGGGGGTGTCAAATTCAAATCTCGCAGGCAGGATTAGCAAAGGACCAGACCATGATACCTCTGGTTGTCAAAACAGGGCATGGGGGGGCCATGTGCAGCCCCCGCACACCTAATTTCGGACTGCACAGCCTCCTGCAATTCTTTGACAGCCAGGTGCTGTGCAGGAAGCATTTATTCCATCTTCCCTCCTCCCCAGCCAGCTCATGGAGGAGAACTACAATGCTGATTTGGCTCTCAAAGAAATCCAATTTGACACCCCTGACCTAAGGCCTGATGATGTGAGGTAGAGTTGATCCTTCTCCCCATGTGAGTAGCTTTTTATTCACTCTGCTCTCTCCATATGATTTTTCTTCCTAGAATTTCACAGAAACTAAACTATCACCTATCTGTATCATTTAGACTGATGATCCAGTCTAAATCTTCCTACCCATTATGACAACTATACATATATTAGAAATAATTTAAATAAATTCTGTAGTTTTAGGGACTAGCAAAGAATAATTGAAATCTCCTATATTAGCAACTTATAGTTGGATCTCCAAGCTGTTAAAAGAACCAAATTTTGAGAGTTGTCTTAAATGCACTGAGATCATGGCTAATCTTACATAAGGAAGAAAGATGTTCCAGAAAGAGGGTGCCACAGCAGAAAAAGATTGCTTCCTGGAAATTTTCAGACAGAATGCTTTAGCAGATAA
Organism: Laticauda colubrina; assembly: GCA_015471245.1. Lineage (NCBI taxonomy): Eukaryota > Metazoa > Chordata > Lepidosauria > Squamata > Elapidae > Laticauda > Laticauda colubrina. Next base: position 16,182,722 of record BLBF01000044.1, on the reverse strand, counting down.
GATCCATTACATGCCTTCCCTGCTATATATCTAATGAGACAGTACATGTAATCAGGAAGAAGCAGGAATTTCATAGCAGTTAATATAATCTGTTCTTTCAAAGTGCTTATACCTTTTGTATGTGTGTAGCACTTCTCCCAAAAGACCACTAGGCCTTTTTATTCCTTCCCAAGTGACTAACCCACAAGCCCTGGAACACCAACACATTAGTTTGCAGCAATCCAACCAACACACAAGTAAATAATTCAGCAGGATTCATTTATAGAAGAAACTCCTGTATATACAATAATATAAATGCAGGTATTTTTTTTTTATACATGCTATTGTGAACAATAGTCCACAAGGCGTGACACTAAGTATCAAGATCATGCATACAATGCTGTGCAACCTCATGGCCTAATCAAGGGTTCACAGCAGCTTAAGAGAAGAATAATGAAAAAAGAAAAAAGTGGGGCCTATATACTATACAATCTGCAGAAGGTGGTTGTGGATGCGACTCTTGAATGACTGAGACCTTCTGTCACTAATCATGCCTACAATGTCTTCTGGTAAGCTGTTCCGGACTCTGGAAGGTATACAATACCCATGCAGCTCTTGCAATGTGGTAGCAAGTACAAGGACAAGAAGCAGAAGCCAGAACCACCAGAACTGAAGCACAGAAACACAGAAGCTTTCTATTATATAGACCAGTTACCCTAAGCCACCCCCAATTTCTAAGCCATCTGGCATGGCTCACAACAGGTGCTGTTGCCTAAGTCACCAAACAGTTCCCATTGGCTGACTTGTTATGGCTATCCCAGCTCATAATTTCTTATATACTGACACTTCTCCCTTTATGACTGGAACAGACATAAAATCGAATAACTTAATATTCTTCCCATGTGTACTCCACCCAATGGCTTGGTCACTATATCTGCCAGGTTGTCTTCTGAAGAACAATAAAGCAAGCTAATTAACAGATAACAGATAATCAGAGTTGGAAGGGACTTTGTAGGTCATCTAATCCAACCCCTGCCCAAGCAGGAGACCCTACACCATTTCTGACAAATGGTAGTCCAATCTCTTCTTGAAAGTCTCAACTGATGGCACTCCTACAACTTCCGAGGGCAAGCTGTTCCATTGGTTGATTGTTCTCACTGTCAGAAAGTTTCTTTTTATTTCCAGGTTAAATGTCTCCTTGTTCAGTTTTCATCCATTATTCCTTGTCTGGCCTTTGGGTGCTTTAGAAAATAGCTTGAACCCTTCTTTTCTTTGGCAACCCCACAAATATTGGAAGACTTCTATCATGCCTCCCCTGGCCCTTTTCTTCACTAGACTAGCCATGCCCAATTCCTGTAATGTTCTTCATAAGTTTTAGTCTCCAATCCCCTAATCATCTTGGTTGCTCTTCTCTGTACTTTTTCTAGAGTCTCAACATCTTTTTTATAATATGGTGACCAAAACTGGATGCAGTACTCTAGGTGTGGTCTTACTAAGGCTTTATAGAGTGGTATTAGTACTTCCTTTGATCATGACTGTATCCCTCTGTTAATACAATTTAGGATTGCATTTGCTTTTTTGGCTGCTGCTGCACACTGCTAGCTCATATTTAGCTGGTTATCCACTATGACTACAAGATCCCTCTCACAGTTACTACTATTGAGCCTGGTTTTCACCCAGTCTATATGTGTACTTTTGGGTTTTTTTGCCCAAGTGTAGGACTTTAATTTTCTCTACATTGAATTTCATTTTATTAGATATGGCCCAGTGTTCTAGTCTGTCAAGATCCATCTGGATCTTGAGCCTATCTTCTTGGGTGTTAATTATTCCTGCCAGCATAGTGTCATCTGCAAATTTGGTAAGTTCCCCTTCTATTCCCTCATCTAAGTCATTAATGAAGATATTGAAGAGTACTGGGCCTAAGATGGAACCTTGTGGCACCCCACTGCTTACTTCCCTCCATATAGACTTAGACCCATTAAGGACTACTCATTGAGTACGGTTTGTCATCCAGTTGAGAATCCATCTGGTGGTGGTGCTATCTATCCCACTTTTTTCTAGCTTACCATAAAGTGGTCTACTTTGTCAAATGCCTTGCTGAAAACTAAGTATATTATGTCCACAGTCACTATGTTGAAGAATGAAGTAAGAATATTTTGGCATCATCTGTTTTTAACAAACCAATGCTGACTGCTAGTTATTACTTTACTTGTTTCTATAATTGGCAGATCTGTTTTTTTATTATCTTTTCCATATCTTCCCGGGTATAGATGGTAGGGTGATTGGTCTATGTTTCCTGGGTCTGTTACCCCCCCTTTTTAAGCCCATGTCACACTGCTCAACGGATGCAAAAAGGACACAGCGGACGAACAAAATGTTCCATCCGTTGTTATTCGCTCTCAAAAGGGGCAAAAATTTGCATAACCGGAGCAGATAACACGGACGCGGGGAGGACGCAGGGCGGATGCGGAACGGAAGCCCAGCGGATGGAAGCGGATGGGAGTGGATGGCGCAACCGCAGGGCTTCCGGGGAGCCTCAGCGAAGCGGACGCGGAACGGATACAGCGGATGCAGAACGGATGCCGAACGGATGAAGCGGATGCACAGCGGAAACCTAATGGATGCCTGGCGTTAATTGCGCATGCGGGGAGGATGCATTGCATCAGCCCCACGGATATAACAGAAGCAGCTTGGAAGCAGGTCGCCATTCAGAGGAAAGACCTGCTGCCAGACACATCGACTGCCTTGCCTGCCCTGCCTGCATGTCTGCCTGCCAGCCTTGCTGCCAGCCTGCCTGCAAGCCTTGCTGCCAGCCGGTCTGCCTGCCAGCCTTGCTGCCTGCCTTCCTGCCAGCCTTGGTTCATGTCTGCCTGCCAGCCTTGGTGCCTGCCAGCCTTCCTGCCAGCCTTGGTGCCTGCCTCCCTGCCAGCCTTGGTGCCAGCCTTGGTACCTGCCTGCCTGCCTTCCTGCCAGCCTTCCTGCCTGCCTCCCTGCCAGCCTTGGTGCCTGCCTTGGTGCCAGTCTCCCTGCCAGCCTTCCTGCCAGCCAGCAACCCCACAACCATGCGGAAGCACAGCAAGCCTCAGCCATCTGCTGCCAGCCCTGGCAAGAGGGACAGGGCTACCATCCCGCCCCCTGGCCCTCACTCTGGTTCTGCTGGGGCTTCTGCAGCACGGGCTCGCTCTTCTGGGGCTGGGGCTTCTGCTTCTGGAGTAGCTGATGAAAAGCACTCCAGCACCAGCCACCTCCACAGCACCTGCACCCTTCATCCCTGAGACTGAGCGACCAAGAGGAGTGCCAGAGACTCATTTTTGTCTTATAGCTTGTTGTTAATAAAGTCTATTTATGATTCACACACTTGCTTCATTTCTTTTTTTTAATAAAGTCTTGCTGGAAACTTTTAGAAATGGTTTAAGCCTTTGCATGCTTGTGGGATGGGTAAGGATAGCTTTGGGATGGGTTAGGATACCTGTGGGATAGGTTAGGATAGCAGTGGGATAGATAAACCTCCAGTGCAAGCATAGTGGGACTGTATGGTCCACCCTCCCAGGTGCCACACCTATGGCCCTTTATTATCAATAATAATGTAATAATTATCTACACATGTCAACATAAACACAACTCTTTCTTAAACGCCCTGTTCATTGTAGGCGAACCAAACATACATGGCCCAATCTCATCCGTGTGATGAGACAGGCTGAAGGAAGCATCCATTAAGCATCTACCATCCTGTCTTGCCACTCCACTGCTCCAGCTGGGGAGTTGCACCAGTGTCTCAGGAGGTTGCGCTGGTTCTTCGCTTCATGTGAGGCTCTGTTGGGGCCTTGCACATCCTCAGTGTCGATCAGGTTTCGCCCTTGCCTCCATTTCCCAGGCTTCATGTCCCCATTGCCTTGCTGGAGGTCCACGAGCCTGTTCTGCAAGACTGGGTAGCGGGTGCACATGAGATTGTGCAGGATGCAGCAAGCTTCCATGATCCTCCTCACGGTCTCTGGGCAATGCTGCATGGTGGTGAGAAGTACCTGGGACCTGTTGGCCAGGATGCCAAAGGCGTTCTCCACCACCCGCCTTGCCCTGGACAGCCTGTAGTTGAAGATCCTCTCTTCACGGGTGAGGAGTCTGGAGGTGTAGGGCTTCATGAGGTAGGTTGTGAGGGAGAAGGCGGCATCCCCCACAATGAAGTAGGGCATATCTTGTGTGTCGTTGGGCAGGGGTTCTGGATCTGGGAAGCCCACGATGAGGTTGTGTTCCAGCTCCTCCTTGAGGTGACTGGCGTTGTATACCTGGGTATCTGAAGATGAGCCGTAGCCTGAAGCATCGATGTACATGAACTTGTAGTCAGCATCGACCATGGCAAAGAGGATGATGCTGAAGAAGCCCTTGGAGTTGAAATAAGTGGACCCCGACTTGGCTGGAGATTTGCAGGCCACGTGCTTGCCATCTATGGCTCTAACGGTGTGTGGTAAGTTCACCTTCTGACACCACTGCTCTGCAACTTTCTTCCATCCTTCTTCAGTGGAGGGGTACTGGAAGAGCTCCTCCTTGTATTCTTCGATGATGGCCTGCACCACTTCTCTGACCACAATGCTGATGGTGTTGAATGGCACCCTCCAGCCGTACTGCATGCTCCTGTAGGAGGTCCCTGAGGCCAGGTGGCGCAGAGTGAGTGCCACCATGAGCCCAGGTTTCAGGCTGGGCGGGAAGCTGGTGTTTGCCTTGGTCAACCTGGGTGTCAGCCGCTGCACAACTTCGTTAAATATGGCTGGAGGCATCCTCATGAAATTCTGGAACGCCCGAGTGTCTTCGTTCCTGGGCTCCACCATCAGCTTGTTGTACAGTCCGTCCTCTGCTCTTCTGGCGAACCAACTTCGGATCCAGACTCTTTTTGGGTGGCTCCTTTTCTTCTCACAGTAGAGTTCACAGAGCCTGCAGATGGCTTCGCACTGTTGCAGAATGATGGTGGCTGCCGAAAGGACTTTGTTACAATCCACGGTGGACATGACTGGATGCTGTGGAAGAGGAAGAGCCAGATGAAGGCTGCAGAGGTCTGCACCGCTGGGCTGCTGTTCTGAAAGTGAGATGCAGGCGAGTTGCTCCCCTTTTTTATGGGCAGTATAGGTTTTCCGCTAGGCAACCTCTAGGCATCCTCTAGGCATCCTTAATATCCGAGATAGGTCCCCTCTGCGAACGTTTTTTCCGTTTTAAACGCTTTGTTTACATGCTGCATCCACTACGCATCCGCTACGCATCCGTTCTACATCCGTTCCGCTTCCTCCCTGCGTCCGGGCGGATGGAGTTGCGCGGATGCGTAGCGGATGCCTAGCGGATATAGCGGATGCGTAACGGATGCATAGCGGATGCAGAACGGACGAACTGGATACATTTTCCGTGCAAAAGTTTTAGGCAGCCCAAAACTTTCGGAGCGGATGAAACGTCAATAAACGGATGCTGGACGGATAGAGAGGAAGCCAAACGGAGGCAGTGAGTACATCGCGTTTTCGAATGGATGGCAAGGTTTTTTGTCCATTTTACATCCTCTTTGCTTCCGTTGGTTCAGTGTGACATGGGCTTTAAAAGCCCTTTTCTAGTCCTCTGGTAGTTCCCCGGTGCTCCAGGATTTTTGAAAGATATGGTTCTGAGATGACTTTCTGCCAGCTCCTTTACAAACTCTGGGATATAATCCATCAGGCCTCAATGATTTGTGTTCATTGAGATCAGACAGATGTTCTCTTACTATTTTTTTTTTTTTTTGCTTATTTTAACTTTTATTTCTGGTCTGTCTATTACAGTTATTTTTTTGGGGTGGGTTTAGCTATAGTTTGTCTTTGTGTGAAGAATGATGCAAAGAATGAGTTAAGCAGCTTTGCTTTCTCTCTGTTGCCTGTTACTTCCTTTCTGTCTTTACATTTACATTTGAAAGCTTCTCTGACATTACAATACTTAATGTCCACATGCTTGCTTCTATTTTTCACTCTGTCACCTGTTGCCATTTTAGTACAAGCAGCATTAGCCTTGAACACTGTTACATTTATATTTAAGCTTAAATCCTGTAACAGCTGTACGTACCAAGTTACCTTTGAACAAAGTTCAGATAGAGCTATAAGTTCTGTCTCCACAGTAGAAATGGCTACAGTTGTTTGTTTTCTGGACTTCCAACCAATTAAAGCCCTTCCAAACAATACCACAATTGGACTTTCTGGTTTTTACATCATTGGCATAATCACAGTCAACATAACATTTCAATTCTTCCAAGACCTGTATTTGAAGACCCAAATTCAGAGTTTCCTTCAAATACCTGAGAATTCCTTTTATACCCATCCTATGCAATTGCGTTGAGGCAGCAGTAAAGCGACTTAGGATGCTTACTTCACAAGCTATGTCTGGTCTGAACTACTATGACAGAAATAACAGGCTCCCTATTGCTAACTGATATATCATTTGATCACAGGCTTCACTTTTGCCTTTATCCAAACTGTTATGAAAATCTGTGCTCATATTTGTTGGAGCAGAATTACAATCCTTCATGTTACATCTCTCCAACAGCTGTTCAATTTTCCTTCCTTGGCTGATAACATAACTACCTTTCTCAGTTTTTTTAATCTCTGCACCAAGATAATTATGTATTTCATCCAAATCCTTTAATTCATTTTTTTCTCTAATTGATTAGCAAATTCTTTTTTCTGTGACAATCCTTTGCAATGAAATAAATGCTAACAATTGACAATCTCCACCTTGTAACTTTCCAGTATAGATGCAACCATCAGTCTTGGAACTCTTGAATCCATGACTTTTCAATGCAGTATCTAAACAGACATTCCAATTCCTGTCTGACTGCTTCAGCCCATAAATGGCCTTGTTCAATTTATATACAGTTAGGCTATTTACTTTCATAGCCTGGTGCTTGAACCATGTAAATTTCTTCCTCTAATTCTGCATTGAGGAAATGCTGTGGTTATATCAAAATGCCAAATTTTATGGTCACATGCCGCTGCCAATGCTAGTGCCAACCTTAAGCCCATGTCACACTGGCCAACGGATGCAAAAAGGACACAGCGGACGAGCAAAATATTCCATCCGTTGTTATCTGCTCTTAAAAGGGGCAAAAATTTGCATAACCGGAGCGAATAACACGGACGTGGGGAGGACGCAGGGCGGATGCAAAGCAGATGCGGAACGGAAGCCCAGCGGATGGAAGCGGATGGTGCAACCGTGGGGCTTCCGGGGGGCCTCAGCGAAGCAGATGCGGAACGGATACAGTGGACGCACAGCGAATGCACAGCGGATGAAGCGGATGCACAGCGGATAAAGCGGATGAACAGTGGAAGCCTAGCGGATGCACAGCGGAAGCGGAACGGATGCCGAGCGTTAATTGCGCATGCGGGGGGGAAGTATGACATAAGCCCCCCGGATATAAAGGGAAGCAGATCGCACGTGGCCAGCATTCCAAGGAAAGACCTGCTGCTGGACACTTTGAGTTCCTTGCCTGCCCTGCCAGCCTGCCTTCCAGCCAGCCTTAGTGCCTGCCTGCCTTTTTGCCAGGCTTTCTGCCAGGCTTTCTGCCAGCCTTGGTGCCTGCCAGCCTCCCTGCCAGCCAGCAACCCCACAACCATGGGGAGGAAGCAAAAACCTCAGCAACCTGCCGCCATCCCTGGCAAGAGGGACAGGGCCAACCTCCCGCCCCCTGCCCCTGACTCTGCTTCTGCTGGGGCTTCTGCTGAAGCTGCTCCTGGCGGTGGTGCTTCTGCTGGTGCTGGGGCTTCTGCTGGTGCTTACTCTGTTGAAGCTGCTCCTGGTCCTGCTGGTCCTGCTCGTGCACCTGGACTTGCTCGTCCTGCTCGTGCTCCTGGTCCTGCTCGTGCTCCTGGTCCTGCTCGTGCTCCTGGACTTGCTGGCCCTGCTGGCCCTGCTGGTGCTTACTCTACTGCTGCTGATCCTGGTCCTGCTGGTTCTGCTGCTGCTGCTGATCCTGCTGCCGCTGCTGCTGCTGCTGCTGATCCTGCTGCTGCTGCTGCTGCTGATTATGATCCTACTGGTGAGGATGATGATGATGATGATGATTCTGCTGGTGCTGCTGCTGGTGGTGGTGGTGTGGAGGAGCAGCCTCTATTACTTGGGAGCCCCTCTGATGAGGGCCCATCTGGTCCAGCCAAAGGGAGGAAGAGGCGTATGCGACAACGGGAGAGGAGGCAATACTATATTGAGGAGGCGCACGAGGATGAGGTGTTGGAGTGGCTGAGAGAGAACGACTATCTGTGGCAGAAGGGACACCGGCTGTACAGGTACACCAAGCGGAAGCAGGCTGCTTGTAGAGAGAGGGCAGAGAGTATGGGTTACACTTCGGAGGTGCTCCTCGGCTGGTGGAAGCACATGCACACCTGGTACGGGAAGCTGCACCTGAAGAAATTTGGCCAGGCCACTGTGAAGCTGACAGACAGAGAGACCTACTTCATGGCCAGGTGCAACTTCCTGGAGGGTGAGGTCCACCACCGAGGAGCCCCAGCAGCCCCTCTCACGACCCTCTCTCTCCGGCAGCCTGCGAAGAGCCAGTCCTCTTCCGGCCGAGAGTCAATCCCTGTCTCCAGGCAGGTTTCTGTGGAGCGTGCCATGGTGGAGAACTCGCGGACAGGTGTGGTAAGCGTGGTGGAGTACGTAGAGGACTCCCTGGTGCGGTGGGAGAAAGGAGACATCGACTCTACCACACTCCTACCCGCATCCACCACCACCCCAGCTCCGCCTCCGCAGAAAGGCAGAGAGTCGGACAGCTGGAGGGGCAGAGCCACACTGTCCTGCTGGAGATCAGGGACACCATCTACACCAACATAGATCTCCTCTCTCAGCTGGTCCACACCGACTCCACATCCTCCAACCGCAAGCCCTTCCTCACCAATGTCAACCAGACCCTCAAGGAAATGGCGGATCCACAGTACCAGCTGGTGAAGGACCGGATCACCAGCTGCTTCACAACCCTCCAGACCCAGAGCAACCTGCTCCCACCCAGTCCAGGTCTGCTCCTCTACCCCAGGTGATGCCCCTCCCATTCCAAGGCTTCCCACAGGCCCTCACCTACCAGGGCTACGGCTACCAGGAGGTTCAGTAGCACAGGCAGCAGCCCTTCCCAGTCCAGGCACAGAGTCATTGGGCGACACCGTTGCCACCTGTTTCATTGATGCCACCGATGCCACCCATGCCAATGATGCCACCGACGACAGCGATGCCACCCATGCCAATGATGCCACCGACGACAGCGATGCCACCCACGCCAATGATGCCACCCATGCCAGTCCTCACCCAGCTGCAGACCAGACAGCCCCACTACACTACTCCTTCCTCCACCCCACAGCCAAGCCCGGCCTCAGTACATCTGTCATCAATACTGGGGCTGACACCCCATGGCATGGAGGAAGGACCTCTCAGCATCACGGGGCGGAGCCAGCTGTCCGAGAGCTTTCTCAACACACCGTCCCCTGTTGTCCTCTCGAGGCCAGGCACTCCAGCACCACCCACCACCACAGTACCTGGACCCTTCACCCCTGAGACTGGGCACACCTCCGAGTGACCAAGAAGAGTGCCAGAGACCGGGTAGCTGGCTACCTGTGGACTTTATTTGGACACTTGACTTGGGTCATTTTTTTTTTTACAGCTTGTTGTTCAATAAAGTTTATCTTTGATTCATACACTTGCTTCACTTTTTTTTTTTTAAAAAAAAGTCTTGGTGGAAACTTTTAGAATTGGCTTAAGCCTTTGCATGCTTGTGGGATGGGTTAAGATAGCAGTGGGGTCGGCAGGGATACCTGTGGAATGAGCTTTGGGATGGCTAATAGCTGTGGGATAGATAAACCTCTAGTGCAAGCATAGTGGGACTGTATGGTCTACCCTCCCAGGTGCCACACCTAGGGCCCTTTTTTATCAATAACAATGTAAGCATTGATCCACACATTTGAACACAAACACAACTCTTTATTAAACGCCCTGTTCATTGTAGGCCCACCCAACATACATGGCCCAATCTCATCCGTGTGATGAGACAGGCTGAAGGAAGCATCCATTAAGCATCTACCATCCTGTCTTGCCACTACACCGCTCCAGTTGGGGAGTTGCACCAGTGTTTCAGGAGGTTGCACTGCTTCTTCCCTTCCCATGAGGCTCTGTTGTGGCCTTGCACATCCTGAGTGTCGATCAGGTTTCGCCCTTACCTCCATTCCCCAGGCTCCATGTCCCCATTGCCTTGTTGACGGTCCACGAGCCTGTTCTGCAAGACTGGATAGTGGGTGCACATGAGATTGTGCAGGATGCAGCAAGCTTCCACGATCCTCCTCACGGTCTCTGGGCGATGCTGCATGGTGGTGAGAAGTACCTGGAACCTGTTGGCCAGGATGCCAAAGGCGTTCTCCACCACCCGCCTTGCCCTGGAGAGCCTGTAGTTGAAGATCCTCTCTTCACGGGTCAGGAGTCTGGAAGTGTATGGCTTCATGAGGTAGGTTCTGAGGGAGAAGGTGTCATCCCCCACGATGAAGTAGGGCACATCTTGCGTGTCATTGGGCAAGGGGTCTGGATCTGGGAAGCCCACGATGAGGTTGCCTTCCAGCCCCTCCTTGAGGTGACTGGCGTTGTATACCTGGGCATCTGAAGATGAGCCGTAGCCTGAAGCATCAGTGTACATGAACTTGTAGTCAGCATCGACCATGGCAAAGAGGACGATGCTGAAGAAGCCCTTGTAGTTGAAATAAGTGGACCTCGACTTGGCTGGAGCTTTGCAGGCCACGTGCTTCTCATCTATGGCTCCAACGGTATGGGGGAAGTTCCACCTCTGATACCACTGCTCTGCAACTTTCTTCCATCCTTCTTCAGTAGAGGGGCACTGGAGGAGCTCCTCCTTGTATTCTTCGATGATGGCCTGCACCACTTCTCTGACCACAATGCTGATGGTGTTGTGTGGCACCCTCTAGCTGTACTACATGCTTTTGTAGGTGGTCCCTGAGGCCAGGTGGCGCAGAATGAGTGCCACCTTGAGCCCAGGTTCCAGGCTGGGCTGGCAGCCTTGGTCAACCTGGGTGTCAGGCGCTGCACAACTCCGTTAAACATGGCTGGAGGCATCCTCATGAAGTTTTGGAATGCCTGAGTGTCTTCGTTCCTGAGCTCCACCATCAGCTTGTTGTACAGTCCGTACTCTGCTCTTCTCCCGATCCATTTTTGGATCCAGACGCTTCTTGGCCACCTCTTTTTCTTCCCGTAGTAGAGTTCACAGAGCCTGTAGATGGCTTCGCACTGTTGCAGAACGATGGTGGCTGCCAAAAGGACTGTGGTACGATCCACGGTGGACATGACTGGATGCTGTGGAAGAGGAAGAGTCAGATGAAGGCTGCAGAGGTCTGCACAGGTGGGCTGCTGGTCTGAAAGTGAGATGCAGACGAGTTGCTCCCCCTTTTTATAGGCAGTGTAGGTGTCCCTTTGCATCCTCTAGGCATCCTCTAGGCATCCTCTAGGCATCCTCTAGACATCCTTAATATCCAAGATAGGTCCCCTCTGCGAATGTTTTTCCCGCTTTAAACGCTTTGTTTCCGTGCTGCATCCGTTCTCCATCCGTTCTGCATCTGTTCCGCATCCGTTCCGCTTCCTCCCTGCGTCCGGGCAGATGCGAATTGCACGGATGTGCAGCGGATGCCTAGCGGATATAGCGGATGCGTAATGGATGCGTAGCGGATGCAGAACGAACTGGATACATTTTCCACGCAAAAGTTTTAGGCAGCCCAAAACTTTTAGGAGCGGATGAAACGTCAGTAAACGGGTGCTGGACGGATAGAGAGGAAGCAAAATGGAGGCAGTGAGTACATCGCCTTTTCGAACGGATGGCAAGGTTTTTTGTCCGTTTTACTTCCTCTTTGCATCCGTTGATTCAGTGTGACATGGGCTTTATATGCTTCCACTCTTCACCCTCGGTGAGAATACCTCATCATAGCGTACCTTTTTCATCTGTGAAAAACCTTGTGCCACTAATGTTGCCTTGAATTGTACCTCATTGTTGGGTAGTACTTTCTTTTTGTATACCCATTTACATCCTACGGCTTGGCAACCTTGTGATAAACTGATAGATGTGAACACTTTATGTTCACCAATGGATTTTATTTCTTTGTCCAAAGTTTCTTTCCATTTTACTTGTTTAATTTTGGGCAATGCCAATACTTCCTTATAGTTCCTTGGCTCATACCACATATTAGAATAGAATAGAATAGAATACTTTATTGGCCAAGTGTGATTGAATACACAAGGAATTTGTCCTGTTGCAAATGACACACTTTACTTCACTAGCAGAATACCTGTCAGGTGGAATCCCCTTGTTCCATCGCTCTGACCAATGTGACATTGACTGCTCTTGTGTTTCAACCCTCTCTGGCTTCATATATGAGTCATTATTTTCTCCTGACTTCTTTTCTTGTTCTTTTTCAATTTCTTCTCCACTGTTACTAAGTGAATTACCATCACTAAATGGTAACCATCACTAACTGGATCATTCCAAAAATTGACATCAATTATGTTCCCAATTTTGCTCTGCAAAGCTAACAGATCTTGAAATCACTATTATTTTGCTCTCATCACTAAAGCGATAGCTCTCTGAGCCAGGTTCATAGTCTGTAAATCTGACTTTTTTTGGATGACATGTTCTCCTAATTGCTTTTCGAATATGCACCCATGCATTGCTTCCAAACACCCTTAAATGTGCCAGAGATGGCTTTTTCCCATATAACACTGCATATGGAGTATCATTAATTGATGAACTCCATAGTCTATTGATTAAATAATTAGCAGTCAATATGGCTTCACCCCAGTATGACCTGTGCAGATCAGAATCCTCCAGCAGTGAGTCCTTCACTGTTTGTAAGACACAATTCCACCTCTCAGCTATACCATTTTCAGCTACTGTATTCGGATTTGTGCATCTATATTTTATTCCTAACTGTCCCAACCACTGTTGAAAACTTGCTGACATGATTTCTGAGCTTCTGTTAGTTTGCAGCTGACATACCTGTTGTTGATATCTCCTTTCTATGAAGTTTACCCATTGCTTAAATTTCTGTAGCACCTCTATTTTACTCTTTAGTAAATAGCAGAAATGAAATCTGCTGTAGTTATCTACAATGACCAGCACATACTTTGCTCCTCCCAAACTGGCTTGCATTGCCCCCCCCCCCCCAAATCTGCACATACCAGCTCTAGAGCTTTTGTTGTCTGCCTTGTGCTACTCTTGCTTACAGGAAATACCTTGGTCTTTGATGATTTACATACTGCAAAATCCAAGTATGCCTTACACTCTTTAACCCTTCTCCAAGCTGTTGTATCTTTTGCAAAACTCTAAAGCTGGAATGGCCAAGCTTTCTGTGCAAGAGATGAATGCATGAATCATATTGTGCCACATTTCCAAATGTTTGGACACACTGAACCTTTTGTCCCTGCAACACATAAAGATTATCTTGTTTTATGCCCTGTGCACATACACTTCCATTCCTTTTTATGAGACACTTCCCATTTATCAATGTGGTCTTTTTGTTTTAGACCAAAGACACTCAGTATATTATGCTCCATTTCAGGCACACATAATATGTTATTAAACTTTTCCTCCAGACACAGAATCAGCACACTGCCTTTTGCTGTGACTTTGGCCTTCTGGCCATTTGCCAAGGCTACTACATCTCCTTCAGCTGATCCATTCAGAAAACCAATTTTGAATTTTGACTAGCCCAACTGTCTATTAACCATTTGTCTCTTCTATTACAATAGCTAACTTTTGCAACAGCAGCTTGTCCATCTGTTGTTTTTCTTCCTTGCAAACAGTCTTTCTTCAAATGATTCTCATCACCACAGATGAAACACCACCATACTTTTTCTTTCTTTGAAGAAAATATTTATTGAGATCTCTGATCTCTGCCGAAATCCTGTCTGTTGCTTTTCTCTCTTTGTTCCTTGGGCCCTCACCTCAGGAATTTCTCCTAGTGGCTTCTTCTAAAATGGCATTTGCTTTCTTCAGAAATCAAACAAGCTTTAAGGGCTTCCTGCCTTTCCTTTACATAAGTCCTATTCTTGTTTGCACTCAAAAACAATGTCCCATGTTTCATCAAGACTATTTAACACCAAAAGCACCTTCTGAGATTCAGGAATCTGCATTCCATGCTGTTCCAACTCAATAAAGTCTGCATGTGCAACAAATGCTTCTCCAGTCTTTTGTGTAGCAACCGGGTTCTGTAAAATTGTCTCAATAATTGCACAATATTGCATGCTGATGCACTCAGATGCACATTTCTTAATTTCAGCCAAACCTCATTTGCAGCCTTTAAGCCCATGTCACACTGAACCAACGGATGCAAAGAGGATGTAAAATGGACAAAAAACCTTGCAATCCGTTCGAAAACGCGATGTACTCACTGCCTCCGTTTGGCTTCCTCTCTATCCGTCCAGCATCCGTTTATGGACATTTCATCCGCTCCAAAAGTTTTGGGCTGCCTAAAACTTTTGCGCGGAAAATGTATCCAGTTCGTCCGTTCTGCATCCGCTACGCATCCGCTACGCATCCATTATATCCGCTAGGCGTCCGTTCCGCATCCGCGCAACTCCATCCGCCCGGACGTGGGGAGGAAGCGGAACGGACGCAGAACGGATGCAGAATGGATGCAGAATGGAAACAAAGCATTTAAAACGGAAAAAACGTTCGCAGAGGGGATCTATCTCGGATATTAAGGATGTCCAGAGGATGCCTAGAGGATGCCTAGAGGATGCAAAGGGACACCTATACTGCCTATAAAAAGGGGGAGCAACTCGCCTGCATCGCACTTTCAGAACAGCAGCCCAGCTGTGCAGACCTCTGCAGCCTTCATCTGCCTCTTTCACTTCCACAGCATCCAGTCATGTCCACCGTAGATTGTAACAAAGTCCTTTCGGCAGCCACCATCGTTCTGCAACAGTGCGAAGCCATCTGCAGGCTCTGTGAACTCTACTGCGAGAAGAAAAGGAGCCACCCAAAAAGAGTCTGGATCCAAAGATGGTTCGCCAGAAGAGCAGAGTAAGGACTGTACAACAAGCTGATGGTGGAGATCAGGAACAACGACTCTTGTGCATTCCAGAACTTCATGAGGATGCCTCCAGCCATGTTTGATGTTTGTGCAGCGGCTGACACCCAGGTTGACCAAGGCAAACACCAGCTTCCAGCTTCCGGCCCAGCCTGGAACCTGGGCTCAAGGTGGCACTCACTCTGCGCCATCTGGCCTCAGGGACCACCTATAGAAGCATGAAGAATGGCTGGAGGGTGCCACACAACACCATCAGCATTGTGGTCAGAGAAGTGGTGCAGGCCATCATCGAAGAATACAAGGAGGAGCTCCTCCAGTACCCCTCCACTGAAGAAGGATGGAAGAAAGTTGCAGAGCAGTGGTATCAGAAGTGGAACTTACCACACACCGTTGGAGCCATAGATGGCAAGCACGTGGCCTGCAAATCTCCAGCCAAGTCAGGGTCCACTTATTTCAACTCCAAGGGCTTCTTCAGCAACATCCTCTTCGCCATGGTTGATGCTGACTACAAGTTCATGTACATCGATGCTTCAGGCAACGGCTCCTTTTCAGATGCCCAGGTATACAATGCCAGTCACCTCAAGGAGGGGCTGGAACGCAACCTCATCGTGGGCTTCCCAGATCCAGAACCCCTGCCCAATGACACACAAAATGTGCCCTACTTCATCGTGGGGAATGACGACTTCTCCCTCAGAACCTACCTCATGAATCCCTACACCTCCAGACTCCTCACCCGTGAAGAGAGGATCTTCAACTACAGGCTGTCCAGGGCAAGGCGGGTGGTGGAGAATGCCTTTGGCATCCTGGCGAACAGGTTCCAGGTACTTCTCACCACCATGCAGCATTGCCCAGAGACCGTGAGGAGGATCATGGAAGCTTGCTGCATCCTGCACAATCTCATGCGCACCCGCTATCCAGTCTTGCAGAACAGGCTCGTGGACCTCCAACAAGGTAATGGGGACATGGAGCCTGGGAAATGGAGGCAAGGGCGAAACCTGATCGACACTGAGGATGTGGAAGGCCCCAAGAGAGCCTCACACGAAGCGAAGAAGCAGCGCAACCTCCTGAGACACTGGTGCAACTCCCCAGCTGGAGCAGTGCAGTGGCAAGACAGGATGGTAGATGCTTAATGGATGCTTCCTTCAGCCTGTCTCATCACACGGATGAGATTGGGCCATGTATGTTTGGTTCGCCAACAATGAACAGGGCGTTTAATAAAGAGTTGTGTTTATGTTGACTTGCGTGGATAATTATTACATTATTATTGATAATAAAGGGCCGTAGGTGTGGCACCTGGGAGGGTGGACCATACAATCCCACTATGCTTGCACTGGAGGTTTATCTATCCCACTGCTATCCTAACCCATCCCACAGCTATTACCCATCCCACAGGTATCCTAACCCATCCCAAAGCTATCCTTACCCATCCCACAAGCATGCAAAGGCTTAAACCATTTCTAAAAGTTTCCAGCAAGACTTTATTAAAAAAAAGAAATGAAGCAAGTGTGTGAATCAAAAATAGACTTTATTAACAAGAAGCTATAAGACAAAAATGAGTCTCTGGCACTCCTCTTGGTCGCTCAGTCTCAGGGGTGAAGGGTGCAGGTGCTGTGGAGGTGGCTGATGCTGGAGTGCTTGTCATCAGCTCCTCCAGAAGCAGAAGCAGCAGAAGCGCCAGCCCCAGAAGAGCGAGCCCATGCTGCAGAAGCCCCAGCAGAACCAGAGTGAGGGCCAGGGGGCGGAATGGTAGCCCTGTCCCTCTTGCCATGGCTGGCAGCAGATGGCTGAGGCTTGCTGTGCTTCCGCATGGTTGTGGGGTTGCTGGCTGGCAGGGAGGCTGGCAGGAACCAAGGCAGGCAGGAAGGCTGGCAGGCAGGCTGGCACCAAGGCTGGCAGGGAGGCAGACAGCAAGGCTGGCAGCAAGGCTGGCAGGCAGACATGCAGGCAGGGCAGGCAAGGCAATCGATGTGTCCGGCAGCAGGTCTTTCCTCTGAATGGCGACCTGCTTCCGAGCTGCTTCCGTTATATCCACGGGGCTGACGCAATGCATCCTCCCCGCATGCGCAGTGAACGCCAGGCATCCATTAGGCTTCCGCTGTGCATCTGCTAGGCTTCCGCTCAGCATCCGCTGTATCCGTTCGGTGTCCGCTCTGCATCCGCTCTTTCCATTCCGCGTCTGCTTCGCTGAGGCCCCCCAGAAGCCCTGCGGATGTGCCTCCCACTCCCATCCGCTAGGCTTCCGTTCCGCATCCGCTTTGCATCTGCCCTGCGTCCTCCCCGTGTCCGTGTTATCCGCTCCGGTTTTGCAAATTTTTGGCCCTTTTGAGAGTGGATAACAACGGATGGAACATTTTGCTCGTCCGCTGTGTCCTTTTTGCATCCGTTGGCCAGTGTGACATGGGCTTTAAATCAGCTACATTCAAAAATTGTTCATCTTCTAAACTTAAGATGATATGCCTTATCATGCTGCCTTTGATCTGCTGCTGCTAATGGTACCTGGGGTGGATTAATAACAATATGCCAGAGCTCCTCAGTCTGCAGGAAGCATTCTATTTTTGCAGCCCAAATAATATAATTCTTCTGTCTCAATCAAGGCAGAGAGCTCTTTTAACGCAGGCTGTCTCTTAACACAGTTCAGTCTTTCTGTGTGCTTGATGTGCTCTGGACCCATAACCTGTTAAGAGTTTGTAGAAATCCAACCAGCACACAAGTAAATAATGCAGCAGGATTCTTTTATAGAAAAAACTTCTTTATATACCATAATATAAAACAATACGCATGTATACAATACCCATGCAGCTCTTGCAATGTAGTAGCAAGTAGAAGAAGCAGAAGCCAAAACCACCAGAACTGAAGCACAGAAACACAGAAGCTTTATATTTCTACAGACCAGTTACCCTAAGCCATGTCGTCTCCAAGCTGGCATGACTTACATGACTTACAACAAAAGTTGTTTCTTAATCACCAAACAGTTCCCATTGGTTGACTTGTTGCTGCAACTAAAAGTGTCCCAAAGATGTCCTTTAATGGCATGTGGCTCCTCATGAGGGTACAAGAGGTCAGTTATGAAATCTGGGGCAACAATTACAGCAGCATGTGGAACAGAAGTAACTAACAAGTCATTGAATGGAAAGAAGATTAGGAACTAATTTTGTGATGACTTCTAACCTCTCAAAGAACCTAGATTTACTCCTCTGTAAAGGAATATAAGTTCAAAACAAAGAAGAGGTCTTATACAGTTTTTAGTGAATGTAAAAGACAACTTGGTTTCTCTAACAATTTGGCAGGTTATCTTAGTTGGACAAAGCCAATCAGGAATAGAATGGATCAACTCATTATGGCCAACTCATAGCCAACTTGCTATGAGACAATCATCACTGAATTGTCCCGCAGTGAGTTTTCCAGTGGTGAGTTAGCCTTGGTGAGTTGGCAATAGCAAGTTGTCTTAGATCAGGAGTTGGCAACTCACGTCTCCGGAGCCGCATGTGGCTGTTTTATCCCTCTGTTGCGGCTCCCTCCTTTTATCCTTCTGCCAGGAGAGAAGCAGACGGGGCTGATTGTCTGGCGCCTCATCTCTTGCTGGGTCTGGCAGGCGACAGAAAGGGGAATGGGCCCACAGTGCCCAGCCACAGCTTTAAATCTCACACGAGGGACTTTTGCCACCCAGAGGATGCTTCTCAATCAACACCGCCACTGGCACCACTCCGCTGGAGGAGTAAAGCAGGAAAAATGAGTTGGCCCCGCTTCTCAATCAACACCGCCACTGGCACCACTCCGCTGGAGGAGTAAAGCAGGAAAAATGAGTTGGCCCCGCCAAACCTCACATGCCCACCCTGGGGGTGAGGCTCAGAAAAAGCCAGAGTGCCAGAGTGCCCACGACATGAGTAGGACATATTTGCAGTGAAAGAAATAGATTTGAATGGGATAAAGACAATAGTAAATAGAATTTATGTACCAAATGAAGAAAAATTGAAATTTCTTGAGTAACTTATAGAACAATTAATCTCTTTTACTTATGAAAACTGGTATCTGCTTGGTTCGTGGAATGGAGTAACTTTGCTGACTTTTGATGGAGCATTAAGTAAAAGAATAATCCTCACAAGATAAACTATCACAAATCTTTGAGTTAATGGACAACTTAACTTGACTATTAGAGGAACAAAAATGGATTGGCAAGAGAGTATACCTTTCTTTTCAAGAATGGATACTATAGATTTTCAAGAAGTATGCAAATAAAATTTCAAAAGTGGATACTTTGCTTCAAAGTTTTTCATATCATTAAATAGTTCTTCTGACACTTCGAAGAAGGAACTCATGGTTTATATACAGACTGAAATGACACTATTCTACAGAAGGAGATTTTTTTAAAACTGCAAAGAGAAATTTAATGAATATTTTAACAATAATTTGGTTAAAGATAGAGTTAATGACTGTTGGCAGGTGAGCAAAGTCATTATGAGAGATTATTTAATCAAATACAATTGTTTAGAAAAGAAAAAAACTCTATAAAGAAAAGATACAAAAGGTATTGGATTAATTTAAAATGAAAAAAAATCTGACTTACAGAAGACCAACAAACTCTAAAACTATACATCAAGTTAAATTATTATGCCAACAACTATTGTGTAGCTTTTTCCATTTAGCAGGGTTCCCTGGTGGCTGATTGGTTGGGGCCTTGCCCGTGGATTTGAGACAGGAAATCTCAAGGAGATTTCTGGGAAATAAAATTTCCAGCGTTAAAACTGGAGTGCTGGAAATAGGAAGATAGTTCCAAGCAGCTGAGGATAAAAGGACTGAAAGGAAGGAACAAGAACGAAGCTATTGTGAGGAAATGAGGCTGCACTCCTTCAGAAAGAGAGAGATTGCCATCCTTAAGGAAGAAAACATGGCTATATCTCAGCCTAAATACTGTATACTGGCTGCCAAGAGCGGGAGAATCCTTAGGCCTCTCAATTGGCTTGCAGAGGACACATTTATGTGACAACAGCTTGTACAACATTGCTCACAATAAGGTTTAATATTTTAAATTATTGTGTTGTTTGAGTTTGTCTTAACGGCCACAATTAAAGCCTGCAAATCCCTGTATTGGTGGACCTGGTTGGGCTGGTCCCCTGGGAAAGGGACAGAAGAGTCTGATTGCCAGCAGTCTTTTCAGAGGAAGCTCTACACTATGCTGACCATTCTGAAAATGTAAATAAAATTGAATTATGTAAAAAAAAAGACATTTTGAATTTGCAAATAAACCAGAAGATTATTGACATATAGATGTCAATAGAAAAAGTAAATATAATTGTTAAGCCTGGGTTCCCCAACCAGGGTTAGGTAGGCAAGCTAAACAGAATGTGCAGCGTTAGTCAGATAGGCACACAGATAAATGAGTGAGCTAAGCTTGTATGTTTATTAACATACAGTAAAAATAACAGATACGCTTGTGCTATCAAGAATATATTTTATTCCAGTATAAGTTTATAGCATAGTCAAAAACAGTCCAATATTCATTTACCATGTAGTCAGTCCATTCAGGGATATTCAGTTAGCAAAGTCCATGTAGAATATCCTATTGTCAGTTCACATAAATCAGTCCGTTGTCTCTCCCGTTCGAGCAATGCAGTCTTGCTTCCAAGCAGTAATCATGGATCATCAAAGCCAGAGAGAGAGAGCGAGCAAGCTGTAGCCTTGCTACTTTTATATGGTTTTCATAACCACACCCACAATTGCTATTTTACATTTAAAGCTGCATACATTAACTATGAATCATAGTTAGTATTTCACCTAAAACAGTTAGGGTGAACAATGTTATCCCTAACAATAATGATTTGTAAACTCCAGGAGAGCAAGACAATGTTGACAGATCTCTGTCTCTGGATTTTACATTGGATGAACAGGTCAGACTTTTCACAAAATGATTAATGGATACAAATAAGAACAAAGAAATAGCAGAGCATTTAAATCTAGAACATTTTGTTACAGAATTCAAAAATAGAAGTTCTGCAACACATAAACTTTGCAAGCACAATTAAGCAGAAATAGCTAAACTGATATATATCAACAGTTTTAACATATTTCAGAAAAACTGACCAAACACAATCTTTCTTTCTTTCTTTCTTTCTTTCTTTCTTTCTTTCTTTCTTTCT
>BLBF01000044.1:16096142-16149143 GCA_015471245.1 Laticauda colubrina | reverse complement strand
TGACTCACGGTGGATTACATTCACTAAAAATGGGCTTCGGAACATCAGACAACTTTCTATGAATAATTCCTCCTTTGGTTTCTCCTGTCTTCCCTCAAAGACAGAGGGAAGTTATATTGATATTGATATTGTAATTGGCAGAGCAGTGGCTCTCTTCAACAGCTAGAGGGGAAAAAATTGAGAAAATAAAGGAAGCATAGAAGAGGAAGGCATGGATGCATTCTGGTAAGATTGAGAAGCAAGAGGACTTAGGACTCCACTCCCATCACTTCACCTAACAAACTTACATTTGCTAGTCAGTAAATTAGATGAACTGCTTCTTCTAAATTTGAATAATTCTGTTTTTTCTAACTCAGCAGTTCTCTGCTTTACATAAATTTGACTCAGTGAGACTCTTGAGGACACATAGATCTCTGGATTTCAGTTTCAAAGGATGGCTTAGGTTACGGAGACATTTGGGAAAAAGAGAGGAGGGGGGAAATCTGCTTCTATGTTAATAACTGATTATACAAGGATGCCACAATACAAACAAAATTTTGCTGTGTAGCCTTAAAAACACTATTCATAAATGGCCACATCTTTTATGCTCCACAAGAGTTATCCTCATTCATCTTGAGAGGGGCTTATATAAAACCCCAGGTTGCAAGCAGTGTACTGCAAATCTAGCTACCTAGATTCTGTGCACAGAATGGAAATACCCAGACTCCCTACACATCGTTTTAGGAGTTTTAACAGAGCTAATCTCACTCTTTGGCTGTCCAGATACACTCAGCACATCAGCTTTCTTTCTAGAGGCAACAACATATTGGATCTATTGCTACACCACATTAAAAGGTGCTTACCGCTCATTCCTAAGAGTGGCTGTAGGCCCTCAGATCATTATATCATCCATTTAATTCTCATCTACATACAGGCAGTAACTGAAAACTGAAAGGCCTGTGGTCAAAACAGTGAAATCCTGGACTGAGAAAGCAATGTTCGAGCTACAGGCTTACTTTGATTGCATAGACTGGAGTGCCTTTGAAGGTGCTTCAGCAGACTTGGATGAATTCACTGATACTTTGACATCATATGTTAGCTTCTGTGAGGACATACAGTATGTGTGCCTGTTACAGCTTGCCTATATATATCACAATAATAAGCCTTGGTTCACAGCTAAGCTCAAGCAGCTACATCATGCCAAAGAGAAGACCTACAACAAAGAAGGCAGGACTTTTTACAATCAGACCATGAATATATTAACAAGGGTGATCAAGGTAGCAAAGGAAAGCTACTCCAAACAGCTGAGAAACAATTTCTCAGTTAATAAACCAGCAACAGTGAAGAACATCATTGGCTACAGCAGACCTCCCTTCTTTACTGAAGAGAATTGTTGATTGGCAGATGATCTGATATCTTGGTTTGAGAGGAGATCACTGTCATCTACTGTTACCTTCCTCACTTTAGATAAGTAAGCAGCCAAATCTCCTACATTTTATCTCCATTCCAATAGCAGCCAACTTTCTTACATCCATCTCCATTATTCTGGGCCCCCCACTTCTGGTGATTTTTGAAAAACATGTGTGAGGTCTATTTTGAGAAGCAAAAGAGTGGATAAGCACCAAGCCCAGACAGAGTAGCTCCTTCTTGCTTGAAAATCTGTGCTGAACAACATATCTTCAACCGCATCTTTAATAAATCTCTGTAGGTGTGTTATATCTCTTCTTGCTTCAGAGACTTTACTATCATCCTGATTCCTAAGAAAGCCTCAATCAGTGAGCTAAATGACTACAGACCAATTGCTCTAACATCTGTAGCTATAAAGGTCTTTGAAAGGTTACTGCTGGTCCTCCTGAAAACCTTTATGAACGGCAGATGTTGCTGTCAACATGGCAGTGGACTATATCTTGCAACAACTTGAGTCCCTGGAGATCTATGTTAAGGCCCTATAGATTTCAATCAATACCATCATTCCAGAAATTCTTTACTTTAAACCAAAGCAAGTATCTGTGCCTGCAGGTGGATTATAAGCTTTCTGACAGAAAGGAAGCAACAAGTGAAGCTAAGAAAAATTGTATCTAATACCTGGGCAATTGGCCTTAGGTGCTCCTCAGGGCTGTATGCTCTCTCCATTGCTCTTCTATCTATATACCAATGATTCCATTTATAGAGATCTTTCTGTTAAAGTACTGAAGTTTGCAGATGATACAATAGTTATAAGTTTCATATGAGATGGTGATGTGTCTGCATAGAGGTGTCCAAACCAGAAGCCAGCCAGTCATCTATCTGGGATGTTTGGTTGGCATTCCTGTGCTGAATGGAAACTCATATTCACTGATGGAAACTCATATTCAGGTCCAAGTGTATAATTTTGTAATGACTTTGGTTTTGCTCATATTACCTATAAAAATGAAAAAAGCTTTGGACATATGTATGTATGTGTGCATGCATCCATATGCGTTTATGAATATATCATAAATCAGCCATTTTTTAGTTTAATGCACTTGTCATGACATAAACAAGACCTTATGATTCAACAATATTGCACAGAAATGGATAATAAAGTCCAAAAGTTCCATCCGCTTTTGTGCATGAAACTAGTAACTGCAATATCGTAGCATTGTAAAGTAATAGAAACATTATTCGTCTATTTAAAAATTGTGATGGTTCTGATTTTTATAATAAATAAATAAATTTTATAATTTATAAATCCCATCTCATTAGTCCTTGCACACTTTTTCCACATTTCCATACTTCATACTAAATAAAATTAAGAAGTTTTCTATTTATGTTGAGAATATATTGAGGTTTCTTAAATTTATTTTCCTTGTTGAAGTAGAGTTAAAAAAGTTAAGATAGTGCTATGACCACATGATGTAAGTTTTATCTTTTTCTTGCACATGACTTGTGTAAAATGGGATAGGTTTTAACTGCCTAGTTGTGGCTGTTATATTGATTGCTCATCTGTCTAGCCTTTCTGCAGATACTCTTGCTTCCTCAGTAATTACCATGAAGCTTCTTTGGAATTTTCTGTGAATTATCCTAAGTGTGGTTAGAGAAAGACATTAAGAAGTAACAGTAACAAATAATAAAATTAAGCAGATAAAAAGATATTAGGCCTAGAGGTTTACTGTATTACCTGTTGTGCCAAAATAATAATAACATCTTTCCCTCAGCAATAATAATAAAATACATTAGTTACTGAAGAAACAAATTGTATATGAAGAAGTAATGTTCACTTACTTGAAATATCTGTTTCAAGGAGAAGAGGGCCCGCCTTAACTCCCGTCCATTTGAGTTGTACAATTTCTCTGAAAGGGCAAAACATTTAAAAATTATCTGATTATTATAATCAGTTGTGGAGCATGTTGTTTAGAGAAAAAATATGATACCTCCCCCCCTTCCCTATGGCAATGTTTATAGTATGAAATACCATGCATATGTAAAAAAAGGTGCAATAATAATAAAGAATACAGAAAAAAAAAACTCAGAACCAGATTGGATTGAGAAAGTCTGTGCTTTATCTCTAATCTAAAAGAGTAATTTGGGAGTAGTAATAGGATATCTCAATTAATTAATAATTTACATATAACATAAATAAGTACCTATACCAACATTATTAAGTTTTAAAGGTTTGTCAAAGTTTATAAATCCTGACAGTAACTTACTCACACACGCAGCCAAGTGTAGCATACTTTTGCCATTAAGCCAACATAAGTTTACCAAGTGAAAATATTCCAAAAAAAAATATGTTGTGATACAATCTGGGAAGTTGTATTTAATGAGAGAAAAACCCTGTATTATATAGCTATGGAGACTACAGATAGTCCTTGACTTACAACCATTTGTGTAATGACTTTTGAAGTTACAATGGCACTAAAAAGTGACTTACAGTTTTCTTACAATCATTTCTGCAACCGCATGGTCAAATGATCAAAATTTGAGTGTTTGGCAACTGGCATATATTTAGGACAATTACACTGTCCTGCGGTCATCATTTGTAACCTTTCCAGCTACCTTTTGACAAGCAAAGTCAATGGGGAAAGCATGATTCATTTAACAACTGCAATAAGTTGCTTAACGCCATGTCACACTTCCCAACGGATGCAAAAAGGACACAACGGAAGAGAAAAATGTTACATCCGTTGTATCCGTGCTCAAAAGGGGTGAAAATTTGCATAATTGGAGCGGATAACACGGACGCGGGGAGGACGCAGGGCGGATGCAAAGCGGATGTGGAATGGAAGCCCAGCGGATGGAAGCGGATGGCGCGTCTGCTAGGCTTCCAGGGGGTCTCAGCAAAGCGGACGCGGAACGGAAACAACGGATGCAGAACAGATGCACAGCGGATGAAGCGGATGCATAGCGGAAGCCTAGCGGATGCACAGCGGAAGCCTAACGGATGCCTGGCATTAATTGCGCATGCGGGGGGGATGCATTGTGCAAGCCCCGCGGATATAAAGGGAAGCAGCTTGCACGTGGCCAGCATTTGGAGAAAAGACCTGCTGCTGGATACCTCGAGTTCTTGCCTGCATGCCTGCCTGCAAGCCTTGCTGCCAGCCTGCCTCCAAGCCTCCTGGGCAGCCTCCCTGCCAGCCTGCCTTCCAGCCTTGCTGGCAGCCTGCCTTCCAGCCTCCCTTCCAGCCTTGCTGGCAGCCTGCCTTCCAGCCTCCCTGCCAGCCTTGCTGCCAGCCTGCCTTCCAGCCTCCCTGCCAGTCAGTCTGTCTGCCAGCCTTGGGGCCTGCCTTCCTGCCAGCCTTCCTAACAGGTTTCCTGCCAGCCTTGGTGCCTGCCAGCCTCCCTGCCAGCCAGCAACCCCACAACCATGGGGAAGAAGCGAAAGTCTCAGCAACCTGCCGCCATCCCTGGCAAGAGGGACAGGGCCACCCTCCCGCTCCATGTCCCTGACTCTGCTTCTGCTGGGGCTTCTGCTGCTTGGGCTCGCTCTTCTGTTGCTGGAGCTTCTGCTGTAGCTGCTCCTGGCGGTGGTGCTTCTGCTGCGTACTCTGCTGAAGCTGCTCCTGGCGGTGGTGCTTCTGCTGCTGCATACTCTGCTGAAGCTGCTCCTGGTCCTGGTGGTCCTGCTGGTTCTGCTCGTGCTCCTGCTCTTGCTGACCCTGCTGCTGGTGCTTACTCTGCTGCTGCTCATCCTGGTCTTGCTGCTGCTGCTGCTGATTATGATCCTGCTGGTGGTGATGATGATGATGATTATGATCCTGCTGCTGCTGCTGCTGCTGTTGGTGTGGAAGAGCAGCCCCTACAACCTGGAAGGCCCATCTGGTCCTGCCAAAGGGAGGAAGAGGCGTATGCAACAATGGGAGAGGAGGCAGTACTACATTGAGGAAGCGCATGAGAATGAGGTGCTGGAGTAGCTGAGAGAGAACGACTATCTGTGGCGGAAGGGACACCGGCTGTACAGGGACACCAAGCGGAAGCAGGCTGCTTGGAGAGAGAGGGTGGAGAGTCTGGGCTACACATCGGATGTGCTCCTCGGCTGGTGGAAGCACATGCACACCTGGTACGGGAAGCTGCACCTCAAAAAATCTGGCCAGGTCACGGTTAAGCTGACGGACAGAGAGAACTATGTCATGGCCAGGTGCAGCTTCCTGGAGGGTGAGATCCACCACCGAGGAGCACCAGGAGCCCAAATCTCTACCCTTTCTCTCCGGCAGCCTGCTGGGAGCCAGTCTTCTGGCGGTCGAGAGTCAGTCCCTGTCTCCATGCAGGTATCTGTGGAGCGTGCCACGGCGGAGAACCCCCGGGCAGGTGTTGAAAGCGTGGTGGAGAGCGAGGAGGACTCCCTGGTCCTGTGGGAGAAAGGAGACATCGAGTCCACCGCTGCTGAAGCCGCATCCACCCACACCTCCGCCTCCACAGTAAGGCAAAGAGCCAGACCGCAGGAGGGGCAGAGCCACGAGGTCCTGGTGATCAGGGACACCATCCGCACCAGCATAGGTCTCCTCTCTCAGCTGGTCCCCATCGACTCCTCCTCCTCCAACCGCAAGCCCTTCCTCAATTATGTCAACCAGACTCTCAAGGAGATGGCGGATCCCCAGTACCAGGTGGTGAAGGAGAGGATCACCACGCTGCTTAACAACCCTCCAGACCCAGAGGAACCTGCTCCCATCCAATCCAGGTCTGCTCCTCCACCCCAGGTGATGTCCCTCCCATACCAAGGCTTCCCACAGCCCCTCACCTATCAGGGCTACAGCTACCCGGAGGTCCAGCAGCACAGACAGCAGCCCTTCCAAATGCAGGCACAGAGTGATCGGGCGACACCATTGCCACCGGTTCCAATGAGGACACCGATGCCAACCACGACAATAATGCCACCCACGACAGCGATGCCAGCCACGCCAGCCCTCACCCCGCTGTAGACCAGGCAGCCACACTACAGTGCTCCTTCCTCCATCCCACAGTCAAGCCCGGCCTCAGTACATCTGTCCTCAGTACTCGGGCTGACACCCCATGGCATGGAGGAAGGACCTCTCAGCATCACGGGGCTGAGCCAGCTGTCCGACACCTTCCTCACCATCCCCTGATGAGGGCCCATACACCATCCCCTGTTGTCCTCTCGGGGCCAGGCACTCCAACAACACCTCAGACCAGCACTGCAGCAGCACCCACCTCCACAGCACCTGCACCCTAATACCTTAGACTGGGCACACACCTCCGAGTGACCAAGAGGAGTGCCAGAGACTAGCTGCCTGGAAGTTGGTGTTTGTCTTGGTCAACCTGGATGTCAGGCACTGCACAACTTCGTCAAACATGGCTGGAGGCATCCTCATGAAGTTCTGGAATGCCCGAGTGTCTTCGCTCCTGAGCTCCACCATCAGCTTGTCGTAAAGTACGTACTGTGCTCTTCTGGCGAACCATCTTCGGATTCAGACTTTTTTTGGGTGCCTCCTTTTCTTCCTGTAGTACTGTTCACAGAGACTGTAGATGGTTTCGCAGTGTTGCAGAAGGATGTTGGCTGCTGAAAGGATTTTGTCGCAATCCACGGTGGACATGACTGGATGCTGTGGAAGAGGAAGAGGCAGATGAAGGCTGCAGAGGTCTGCACAGCTGGGCTGCTGGTCTGAAAGTGAGATGCAGACGAGTTGCTCCCCCTTTTTATAGGCAGTATAGGTGTCCCTTTGCATCCTCTAGGCATCCTCTAGGCATCCTCTAGACATCCTTAATATCCGAGATAGGTCCCCTCTGCGGACGTTTTTTCCGTTTTAAAAGCTTTGTTTCCGTTAGGCATCCGTTCTGCATCCGTTCCGCATCCGTTCCGCTTCCTCCCTGCGTCCGGGCGGATGGAGTTGCGCGGATACGCAGCGGATGCCTAGCAGATATAGCGGATGCGTAACGGATGCGTAACGGATGCGTAGCGGATGCAGAACTGACGAACTGGATACATTTTCCGCGCAAAAGTTTTAGGCAGCCCAAAACTTTTGGAGCGGATGAAACATCAATAAACGGATGCTGGACGGATAGAGAGGAAGCCAAACGGAGGCAGTGAGTACATCGCGTTTTCCAACGGATGGCAAGGTTTTTTGTCCGTTTTACATCCTTTTTGCATCCGTTGGTGCAGTGTGACAGGGGCTTTAACAGCTTTGCAAAAAGGTCATAAAATGGGCTAAAACTCTCTTAACAAGTGCCTTGCTTAAGCCCCTGTCACACTGCACCAATGGATGCAAAGAGGATGTAAAACGGACAAAAAACCTTGCCATCTGTTGGTTAACGCGATGTACTCACTGCCTCCATTTTGCTTCCTTTCTATCCGTCCAGCATCCGTTTATTGACGTTTCATCCGCTCAGAAAGTTTTGAACTGCCCAAAACTTTTGAGCGGAAAATGTATCCAATGCATCCGTTCTGCATCCTCTCGGCATACGGGGGACATCCGTTCTGCATCCATTACGCATCTGCAATATCCGCTAGGCATCCGCTGTGCATCCGCACAACTAAAATCCGTTCCAGCGGTAAACGGATGCAGGGAGGAAGCAGAACAGATGCGCAGCATTAGTAGCACGGATGGAGAAAGGATGAAAGCGGATGCAGCTCATCCGTTCTGCATCCGCTCTGCATCCTCTACACATCCTCTACGCATCCTCTATACATCCGCTCTGCATCCTTTATACATCCGCTCTGCGTCCTGCCCACGTCCGTTCCTTTCCGTGTTATCCGCTCTGCTTATGCAAATTTTTGCCCCTTTTGAGAGCGGATAACAATGGATGGAACATTTTGCTTGTCCGTTGTGTCCTTTTTGCATCCGTTGGGCAGTGTGACATGGCCTTTTGCAACAGGGATTTTGGGCTCTATTGTCCTACATCAAATGCTACCTGCGTATTTTATGGGAGGGGGGAGATAAATCTGAAAATAGAGTAAATCTGAAAGAGGTTTATAAGGATAAAACATTTGAAAAAGAAAACTGAAGAGCAAAACCAAGACAAACCTTTTCAAAAGCATATTGTAGAAAAATGTCTAAAAACAAAAGTATAAGTAGATTTATTTTTAAAAGATTACTTAATTTCCATATTTTTCACATGAATGTGAAGGACTGCATTAAACAGTACTATTTGAATAGTAAAAGTGACTAAGATAAAAATGAGTTTTTGAAAAATAAATAATTCTAAAAACAGCCTTCTGAAATAAATTACTGTCATAATAAAGAATGTATGGTCATTGTATGCATAACTCTATTTCTTGAATACATCTAACTCTACATTCTGGAACCTAGCCACTAACACTGCATTCAACCGAAAATGGCCAATTCCAAGCCTTTTTTAATTGTCTTATTAGCTCCATTAAGCAAAATATTCTGTTACTGTACACTTTGGTAGTGATAACTCTTTCCAAGTTTTTTTTAATTGATACTGGAGTGGAACAATACAGCAAGGCAATCTTTATTGCATGTAGATAATTCTAATTCTGATTCTGGAACACTTTGCTGGAGTTATAAGGAGAAAAAAATTGAAATGTTGCAATCTTGCATATCCTAGATTTGAAAGTCCAGAATTCATAGCCATTCAGTCTTGAAGAGCTGAACTGTATCCTGTTCTTTTCTGGTATCCTCTCTGCCTCCAGACACTTGGACAGAATCTCAACATTCACTTGGATGGCTGGGGACAGAGATGTGTAAGTGGCTGTCATTCTGAACTGACATATGATTTTTTCCCAGATGATTCATGTAGATATTAAAAAGGGTGAGAAGGCAGAATCAATGCTGAGAAGAGAAAAAGGATCACTGAATAAATAGGCTTGAAATATGTTCTCTATGTGCTTGAAATTTCTTTAAAATATTGTAATGAACTAAAATCTGATCTTAAGTCATATTTATATATTTCACCTTTGAAATGAAAACATGATACAAAATTTGACTTTTTAAATTTTGGTTTGTAATAATTGAATGTTCAAGTTTCTAATTTAAAATTAAACTCAATATATAAATATTAGATATTTCATGCCCTAACACAAAATTAGAAAGTTATTTTATCAATGTTAAATTACTGCCCCTGATCACTCCATTTCCTTGATAAGAAATTGTTCTTGCAAAAGGTAAATTAAGGTTCTAGTTTCTAATTAGAAAGAATGGATGGGAGTCAGACAGTACATACATATAAATACATCAATACATTATCTAGGAACACCTTCTTCTCCTGGATGGATATCTCAGGTCTCTAAAGTTTCACAAGGAAAGCAGACATTCATTAATAAAATTAGATTAAGGAAAAAGAAAGAAGAAACAATATTTAATAAATTGAGAATCAGGCTGTTTATTTTTGACTTTGACAGGTTTTCAAATTTTAATGTGGGAGACAGATAAAGAAAGTTCATTATTTTTATTGCAGCTGTACTTCCTTCTCCCCCTATGAATACTTGACAGGAAAGCTATAAAACGTTATCTCAGGCCATTCATCTGAATAGGTTTACTACAACTGAGTGGGCTTCAGTTCTGAATGAAAGTAAACCCAAGATCAATTTTCAGAATATATTTGGATTTGCAATAAAAATATTTTGTAAAATATTTTCCATAAAGGCCACTAGAGGCTGATCTAACTCTGCATTAAAGGATATCCAGAAATCTCAAATTATTTCCACATAACAAACTTCACCTTGGAAAAACATTCATCTTACAGGTCTTATCCCTCCCCCACCCCCGTGATAATAATTTGGAAGTGCATCCAAGACAGCTACCCTTAAAGAGCACTGAAAAGATATCAATGAGGTCACAAGAGATCAATGAGGTGGCACCCAGCCCCTAGACTGGTCCACCGAGCTCCTAGAGTGGTCCCTAGAGTTATACCGCTATTTCTGCAAGTGC
Source organism: Laticauda colubrina (assembly GCA_015471245.1). Lineage (NCBI taxonomy): Eukaryota > Metazoa > Chordata > Lepidosauria > Squamata > Elapidae > Laticauda > Laticauda colubrina. The sequence goes on along the minus strand of BLBF01000044.1, from coordinate 16,138,857 downwards.
AATTTGTTTATGTGCAATTCAAAGTGTTGGTTTACTACCTTTAAAGCCCTACATGACATGGGTCTAGACTATTTGAGGAACCTTTTCACTCCACTGAAACTGGCCTGCCCCACTGGTACTGACAAGAGGAAGCATGCTGTGGACCCCGTCAGTCAGGGAATTCTGATTGGCAGGGTCCACAGCAGCTTTTTTGCCAAGGCCTCAGCCCTTTCGAACATCTTTCCCCGGAGATGAAATTGGCTCAAACTCTCCTGACCTTCTACAAGAGCCTGAAGACATGGCTGTACCAACTGACTTTGGGCCATAATGGGGGAATATCACACCAGATTTGGTTGATGGACTAACAGCAGTTTCCCCCATCCCCAATCTACATTCTGCTTTTTCCCTCTCCATCTTTTAGTCATAATTTTTAGTTATTATCTGTATGTATATATGTATGTACGTATGTATGATTTTATTTAAGCCGTCCAGAGTCACCTTGCAGCAAAACAAATTTAATAAATAATAACTATTAATGATGCTTCCTTTGATTTCTTTTTCCAGTCACATCATCATCATCATTTTATTCTCTCTCACTCTTCTTCATATAAATACACACACACATATGGAGGGAAGATAAAATGAGATCCAATCTAGAACTAAGGATAAATATCCTGACAGTAAGAACACCTAATCATTCGAGTAGCTTACCTCCAGAAGTTATTGGTGCTCCATCACTGAGGATTTCAAGAAGAGATTGGACAGTCATTTGTTTGAAATGGCATAGGGTTTCCTACTTGAAGAGGAAAAGCCCCCTTCGAACTGTATTATTTTATGTTTTATGCTCTATTCGTGACACATACACATAACAAATTCATTTCCTATTATTGCTGGAAATTGAGTAAGTTCTTTTGTTTAGACTCTCCAAATTCCAAAAGATCAGAGTGTAATACTATAAAAATAAATAGTTGAGAGATATACTACAATGTTGTTAAATGCCAAGGAAATCAGGAAATTCAAATGAGTATAAAGATTAAACTTTCTACAAGAATCTCAACTACTAACAGTCAAGGGAAATTAACAGAATTGAGAATAGAAAGGCATTTAAAATAGAGTCTTGTGGGCTGCCGGAACTCATGACTGATAGCATGTATGACTCTCCCTTAGGCTCAGCCTGGTCATCTACTACATTATCCATCCCTCCATCTTGCCTCCCCTCCTCTTCCAGCATTGTATCTTCAAAGTCTGAGTTCTCATGTGAACTTGACATGGGTGGAAGGAGACAGTCTCAAAGGAATCCTCCTCCCACTATTCTGCAGGAACTGGTGAGCCAGCTGGTGGTTGCTGTAACACGCAAACATTGTTTAGAGGTTCCACTCACCTTCCTGAGAAATGAAGGCCGGATGTGGAAAGCCCATCATAGACAATTCTCCCTCCTCCGCCCTAGAGGAATGCAGAGGAACTGATGAACTTTTCCTCCACAGGTTCTCCAGGAAAACTTGGATAAGACGATAGTAGCTTGGTCAGCCTTGGCTTGTCAAGGAAACACTGTTGAAACTGATAATGAAATCAGGGCCATGAAGGTATCATGTGCTTTCCCAGGAACAATCTGTAAAAGTGCTTCCAATGAATTAAGTGCTGGATATCTTTGTCTTTTTTCCTAGATCTAGGGTATCTTCCACTCATATTCTGGTTCTCCCTCTAATATGACTGATGATGGAGGATGTCGCTGGGATCTTATTGTGCATGAGGGGGGAGGCATCTTTGGAAAGTAATGCTCAGTGAAATATTGGATGCACCTTCACTAAAGGAGATAAAGCCCATGACCCACTGCACCAACGGATGCAAAGAGGATGTAAAAGGGACAAAAAAGCTTGCCACCTGTTGGAAAACACGACGCATCCGTTATGTACTCACTGCATATGTGTTTCATACACTCTATCCGTCGAGCACCCGTCCACTGAGATTTCATCCGTGCAAGAAGTTTTGAGTTACACAAAACCTTTTGAACGAATGAACTTTCCGCTGCGTAAAATGTACATCCGCGACACATACGGGCAACAAACATTCTATGTCCATTGTCATCCGTTAAACATCCGCTGTATCCTCTCGGCATCCTCTGGACATCCTCGCAACTCACATCTGCTGCAGCTGAAAATGGAAAGAGGGAGGAAGCGAAAGGTACACGGAACGTCCACACAGCGTTAGTAGCACGGAAATAGAAAGGATGTAAGCATATGCATCTCACATATAAAGCATTAAAATGGACAAAACATTTGCATCTGGGATGTATCTCGGATATTTAGGATGTCTGGAGTATGCCTAGAGTATGTGGAAGGACACCTAGCGGAAAACCGATATTTCCTATAAAAAGGGGGAGGAAATCACCTGGGTCTCACTAACAGTCCAGCAGCCGTGGTGTACAGACCTCTTCACCCTTGGTCTTGCTCTTCCACAACATCCATTGATCTCCACCATGGATCAAAACACAGTCCTTATGGTAGCTGCGATCATTCATCACCAGAACCAAGCCCTGTTCAGACTGTTTCACCTTTTCTACGCAAGAAGAAAGAGACGTTCAAGAACTGTGTGGGTCCAACAATGGATCGGGAGAAGAGTGGAGTTTGGACTGTATGACAAGCTGATGGTGGAGCTGAAGAATGAAGACACTCGTGCATTTCAGCACTTCATGAGGATGCCATCAGCCATGTTTGATGAAATTGTAGAGCATCTGAGTCCAGGTTGACCAAGCCAAGAACCAACTTCCGCCCCAACCTGGACCCTGGACTGAAGGTGACACTGACTCTGCACCACCTGGCCTCTGGAACCACATACAGAAACATGCAGTATGCATGGAGGGTGCCACACAACACCATCAGCAAAGTGGTTAGAGAAGTGGTGCAGGCCATCATTGAAGAATACATGGAGGAGCTCCTCCAGTGTCCCACCACTGAAGAAGGCTGAAGGAAAGTTGCAGAACAGTGCTATCAGAGGTGGAACTTTCCCCACACCGTTGGAGCAACAGATGGGAAGCACGTGGCCTGCAAAGCTCCAGACAACTCAGGGTCCTCTTATTACAACTACAAGGGCTTCTTCAGTATCATCCTCTTTGCCAGGGTTGATGCTGACAACAAGTTCATGTACATCGATACTTCAGGCAACAGGTCAGCTTCAGATAGCAAGGTATACAATGCCAGTGACCTCAAAGATGGACTGGAACGCAACCTCATCATGGGTTTTCCAGATCCAGACCCCCTACGCAATGACACACAAGATGTGCCCTACTTCGACGTGGGGGATGACACCTTCTCCCTCAGAACCTACCTCATCAAGCCCTACACTTCAAGATACCTCACCCGTGAAGAGAGGATCTTTTAACTACAGGCTGTCCAGGGCAAGACGAGTGGTGGAGAACGCCTTTGGCATCCTGGCCAACAGGTTCCAGGTACTTCTCACCACCATGCAGCATCACCCACAGACTGTGAAGAGCATCGTGGAAGCTTGCTGCATCCTGCACAATCTCATGCGCACCCGCTACCCAGTGTTGCAGAACAGGCTTGTGGACCGTCAACAAGGGAATGGGGACATGGAGCCTGGTAAAAGGAGGCAAGGACAAAACTTGATAGACACTGTGGATGTATAAGGCCCCAAAAGAGCTTCACATGAAGGGAAGAAGCAGCACAACCTCCTGAAACACTGGTGCAACTCCCCAGCTGGAGCAATGGAGTGGCAAGACAGGATGATATGGATGCTTCCTTGAGCCTGTCTCATAACACTGATGACATTGTACCATGTATGTTGAGTGATCATACAATGAATAGGGCACTAATAAAGAGCTTTGTTTATGTTGAAATGTGTTGACCAATGAAGAAATTGTTATTGATAAAAAAGGGCTATATGTGTGGCAGCTGGGAGGGTGGACCATACAGTCCCACTATGCTTGCACTGGAGGTTTATCTATCCCACAGCTATTCTTACCCATCCCACAACTATTCTTACCTATCCCACAAGCATGCAAAGGCTTAACCATTTTTTCAAAGTTTTCACGAACACTTTATTTAGTAAATAAAATGAACCAAGTGTGTGAAGCAAAGATAACCTTTATTAACTGTCTTAAGTAAACTGTACGACTTTATTAAAGGCTAGGTGTCACTGGCCGACGGACGCAAAATGTTGGTGCAGTGGAACAGGGGCTTAAAAAAGTAAAATGAACCAAGTAAAGTGTTTTAAGCAAAGATAAAGTGAACAGGTAACAATTCAGTCTCTGGCACTATTCTCAGTCACTCTGAGGCATGTCCATGGTCTCAGCTGTCAAGCGGACAGGGACTGTGGAGGTGGCTGTGGCTGGAGTGCTGGTTTGAGGCACCATTAGGGTGCTTGGCCCCGAGAGTACAACAGGGGATGGTGTGTTCAGGAAGCTCTCAGAGAGCTGACTCAGTTCCGTGAGGTTGAGAGGCCCTTCATCAAGGACCTAGGATGTCAGGCACAAGACTGATGACAGATTATCCGTTGAGGGGCTTGGCTGTGGGGGGGAGGAAGGAGGAATGTAGTGGGGCTGTCTGGTCTGTAGCTGGGTGAGGTGAGGCATCTGTGGTGTGCGATGAACCTGGGCCTGGACTAGGAAGATCTGCCTCTGCTGTGGGAAGTCCTGGTACTCATAGCCTTGGTAGGTGAGGGGCTGTTGAAAGCCATGGAAGGGCTGTGACATCACCTGGGGTGGAGGAGCAGACCTGGACTGGGTCGGCGCAGGTTCAGCTGGGCCTGGAGGGTTGTGCAGAAGTGCTGTTATTTTCTGCTTTATCACCTGGTACTGGGCCTCGGGCAGGTCCACAAGGGTCTGGCTCACGTAGGTGATGAAGGGCTTCTGGTTCGAGGATGGTATTTCACTGTGGACCAGCTGTGAGAGAAGATCTGTGCTGGTCTTGATTGTGTCCTTGATCTCCAACAGGACAGTGTGGCTGTGGCCCTCCAGTCTGCCTCTCTGCCTGCTTTCTGTGGAGGTGGAGCTGGAGGTGGGTGTGGGTTGGTCTCTGGTGGCTGCTGCTTCTTGCTCCATTTATGACAGGGGATCCTCCACATCCTCTGGCAAGGGGAGTGCAGCTGTCGCGGGGGTCTCTGCCGTGGGGCCCTCCGAAGACACCTGCCTGGACACGGTAGCTGTCTCCTGGCTGGAAGAGGACTGGCTGTCTGAGGGGTGTCTGAGGGAGAGGGTTGACAGAGGGGCTGCTCCTCGGTGGCGGATCTCACCCTCCAGGAAGCTGCACTTGGCCATGATGTACATCTCCCGGTCAGTGAGCTTGACAGAGGCCTGGCCAGATTTCTTCAGGTGTATCTTGCCATACCAGCTGTGCATGTGCTTCCACCATCCCAGGAGTACATCTGCAGTGTAGCCCAGGCTCTCTGCCTTATCACTCCAAGCTGCCTGCTTCCTCTTGGTGTTGTGATAGAGTCTGTGGCCCTTTCTCCAGAGGTACTCGTTCTCCCTCAGCCATTCCAGCACCTCCTCTTCATGCTCCTCGGAAAGGGTATACTCTTTCCTCTCTCCCTTCTGCTTCCCTTGCCTCTTCCTCCCTCTGGCAGGGGCTTCAGCAGCAGGGCCTTCAGGGGCTTGAGCAGCAGGGCTTTGTGGGCCTTGGGGCTGGTCCACCACAGCAGCAGCAGCAGCAACAGCAGCAGCAGAAGGAGAAGCACCACCAGCAGCAACACCACCACCAGCAGCAGCAGCAGGAGGAGAAGCACCAGCAGCAGCAACACCAGCAGCAGCAGAAGGACCAGCAGCTTCAGAGTCAGTGCCAGGGGGTGTGATGGTGGTTCTGTCCTTCTTGCCAGGGCTGGCAGCAGTAGGCACAGGCTTTCTCTTCTTCCCTGACTGACGAACCATGGTGTTATTTGAAGATGTCTGTGGCAGCACGTCTTTCCTCTGAATGCTGACTGCTTACGAGCTGCATCCTTTTATATCCATGGAGCTGACGCAATTCATACTCCCCGCATGCGCAGTGAATGCTTTGCATCCGCTACGCATTCACAATGCATCCGCTATGCATCCTATAGGCGTCCATGATGCATCCACGTCATCCGCTATGCATCCGCTCCTTCCGCTATGTGTCGGCTTCACAATTCTCCCCCGGAAGCACTTGGGATGTGTCATCCGCTAGGCTTCCTACGAACATCCGCTTAACATCCTCGCAACGTACTGCCCTTGTCCATTCCTTTCCGTTCTGTTTATGCAAATTTTCACCACTTTTGAGAGCGGATGACAACGGATGGAGCCATCCCCGAAATTTTGCTCGGCCGCTGTGTCCTTTTTGCATATGGTTTGTATCCGTTGGCCAGTGGGACCTAGCCTTAAATTGGAGATGGAACGCTAAAAGGTTGATAAGTGGAGAACTTCAAATGGGTCCACAAATTTAGCATCTACCTTCTTGGAAGGTCTGGAAATGGCTAACAATCTAGTAGAGAGCCAAACTTTGTTTCCTACTGCTATGAGTAATCCCTCATTAATTTTTGCTATTTTTTTCAGTAAGGGATTCTAAAAACATGGTTTTTTACACTAAAATTCAAATCTCCTGTTAATTTTGCAATTGCACAACATTTAGCTTCATGTGGTAAAACCATGTCTGATCATATACCCCACAAGTCTTTTGTAACTCAAATACTGTAAAGTTTTAGATTTGCCTATCAATAGTTATCACTGGCAATGGACATTTAGGGGAAGTAGGGATCTTAAGTTTTTGGTCTGTGGCTAAACTTATGAAGTTGAAGGTTGATCCAGAATCTATAACAACAGGGATGGTGGTTTCCTGACCACTGGAAAGTATCAGGATAGAATCAAATTTTAGGATACCTGACCATGGAGGTAATTGAACTCCATTTAGTGCTTGGATGGCATCCCCTGTGAGTTTGTATAGGAGGGGCATTTTTTTCATTTCTCATGCCTTTGGGCTTATTGTCCAGGGGATGAGTAGTGAAGATATTGCTGGACTGTCTATTGCCTTTCCGAAGAGACTTAGGATAGAAATTCATAATCGTGCGGAGAGGCTCTCTGCGATAGAAACACAGAGTGAACTCTGTGTGCCTTTGCCATTCTTCTGATCCAGGTGCTTGTCTGGCTGCTCCAGTTTGCATCGGCTCTTCAGCATCCAAATCCAAGGGGGCAGGAATGACGTGGGATAATACCCGAAGGAAGCTGAACAGCATATGTGTAAGTACCCGTGAAAACTTATATATATATGAATGCAGTTCATCTTCTTTCGGGTAATTATCCCACGTCATTGTAGTTGTGCTTTTAAAGTTGTAGCAACGTTTCGGCAGAATCTCATCTGCCATCATCAGGGTTCTGTATTAAGTTCGTATGTGGGGCAGGCTATCACAACCGTTAGTTTTAAATTTGAGGCTAGCCTACTGTTGTTCCAGGTTTTTTTCTTCATCCGGATTAGTTGGGAGTCTTGGTCTGCGTTTATTGGTCTTGGAGTTTGTTTGATTGGTGTTTCTAGTTTCTTCTGTCTGTTTTGTGGCTTTGATTGGCTGGCAACACTGTGTTCCTGTACTGGAGGCTTTCAGTGCAGCTTGGCTTCGAGTAAAAGGACGGCTATCATTTGTTAGGAAGCTAGGTTTCATCTGGGTGCCTGTTGGGGTGTGTTTGAGCTGGAGGTATCAGGGGGAGTCTGCTTGTGCCCAGGTGTTTGCCTGGCTTGTGGTGTTGAGATCTTTCTATTTGAGAGTGCAGGCTTCCAAATGATTGACAGTCTGGTGGAATCATCTCTTTTATTCATGCTTTCAGGTCTTTTTTCAATCTCTATGGCTTCTCTGATGATTCTCCCAGCCAATCAGAATGGACCAGCCTCAAATTTGAAACCAGGAACTAACTCTATACAGAAGCCTGAGGATGGCAGATGAGATTCTGCTGAAACGTTGCTCCAACTTTAACAGAACTACAATGACGTGGGATAATACCCAAAGGAAGCTAAACAGCACACATGTAAGTACCTGCGAAAGCCTAAAAAAACAAATATATATACATATGTATATATGTTTTCTTAGGTTTTCGCGGGTACTTACATGTGTGCTGTTCAGCTTCCTTCGGGTATTATCCCACGTCATTGTAGTTCTGTTAAAGTTGTAGCAACGTTTCAGCAGCATCTCATCTGCCATCATCAGGCTTCTGTATGGATATGGGTCTCACAGCCTTTGGTTTTAAATTTGAGGCTGGCCTATCCTGATTGGTTGGGAGTCTAGGTCTGTGTTTATTGGACTTGGAGTTTGATTGATTGGTGTTTCTGGTTTCTTCTGTCTGTTTTGTGGCTTTGATTGGCTGGCAACCCTCTGTTCCTGTGTTGGAGGCTTTCAGTGCAGCTTGGCTTCGTGTGAAAGGACGGCTGTTATCTATTAGAAAGCTAGGTTTCACCTGGGTGCCTGGTGGGGGGGTGTTTGAGCTGGAGGCATCAGAGGGAGTCTGTTTGTGCTCAGGTGTTTGCCTGGCTTGTGGTGTGGAGATTTTTCTATTTGAGAGTGCAGGCTTCCAAATGATTGACAGTCTGCTGGAATCATCCCTTCTATTCATGCTTTCAGGTCTTTTTTCAATCTCTATGGCTTCTCTGATGATTCTGTGGCTGGGGTTTTCTATAGTGGCTAGGGTTTTAGTGCCATTGAAGTTGATGTTGTGACCTGTGGTTTTCATGTGTTGGACTGGTGAGGAGGTGTGTTCCAGCTTTTTTACTGCATTTTTGTGTTCATCCAGGCGGGTACTTATTCTTCTATTGGTCTGTCCAATGTATGTGGCCAGGCATGATGCACAGGAAACTTCGTATATGCCTCGGTTTTCTAGGTCAATTTTGTCTTTGGGGTTTTTAAGGATGGCTGCTATTTTTTTGTCTGTTTTGAAGGCAGTCTTGATGTGATGCCTGTGTAGTATCTTACTGATTTTATCTGTGGTGCCTCTTATGTAGGGCAGGACAGCTGTTCCATAGGTCTGTTGATCTTCTAGGTCTCTGTTATGTCTTGGTGTGTTTTTGTGGATCAAGCTGGTGATTTTGTTTTTGTGGAAGCCGTTGGCTGTCAATACTTCAGTCAGGGTGCATAGTTCAGTCTTTATATGTGTCTTATCTGACAGGCGTTTGGTTCTGGTAATTAGTGTTTTCACCACGGAATTTATCTGTGCTGGGTGGTGGTGGGATTGGGCATTTAGGTAGCGGTTGGTGTGTGTTTTCTTCTGGTATATGGTGTGTCCCAGTGTGCCCTCTGTTCTTTTGTAGATTAGTACATCTAGGAATGGTAGTTGTTTGTTTATTTCCGTTTCCATGGTGAACTTGATTTTGGGGTGTGTGCTGTTCAGGTGTGTTAGGAAATTGTTTAGGTTTTCTTTTCCATGGGGCCAAATCACAAATGTGTCATCGATGTATCTTAGCCATAGTTTGGGTTTGTGGGTGGCATTAGCCATAGTTTGGGTTTGTGGGTGGCATTAGCCAGGGCTCTGGATTCGAATTCTTCCATGAACAGGTTTGCAATGACGGGTGACAGTGGTGATCCCATAGGGGCTCCTTCAATTTGCTTGTATCTTTGTCCTTTCTATATGAAATAGGTGTTGGTTAAGCAGTGTTCTGTTAGTTCCATGAGGTGTTTAGCTGGTTGGTATTTATTTTTGATGATTTCGAGAGTTTCTTTTCTCGGGACTTGAGTGAATAGTGAAACCACATCAAAACTTACAAGCAGATCTTGTTCCACGTGTAGATGTTCCATGTTCTGGTATTGAACTATCGCCAAAACCCAACAGTTCAACAACAGAATAATCAGAGAAGCCATAGAGATAGAAAAACGCCCACACAGCATGAATAAACGAGATGATACCTCCTGCCTACCAACCATTTGGAAACCTGCCCTCATTAATAAACAAGTATCTAACATGAAGAATGACACTAGACCCACACCCACGAGTGCCACACAAGATGCCACTACCACACTTCCGTGTAGAAAAAAGACTCATACCCACACAGTTGAGACACGACCATGGACCAGAAGCTGTACCACAGCTGCACCACTACCAGCTTCAAAACCCTCTGACCCATACAAGAAGTGAACTGTCGCCCACCATGAAGATGTGGCACGGCCAAGAATGCAAAGCCAAACAACAGGATCACAGCTCACCAGCTCAAATCCCCCAGCAACTAAGACTAACCTGAACACAACCAAGCCCCCACCTGAACAGAACACCCCCCCAGCCAATCAGAACACAGCCAAACCCCCTACCAATCAGAACACAGCCAAACCCACAACCAATGAGAACACACCCCCACCCAATCAAAACACAGCCAAGCCCCCACCCAATCAAGTCACACCCACACTAGCAGTTAAAAGGAAGAAGCAGCTGCAAGCTCACATTGCTCTGAGAAGCACAGAGCCAAAGAAACAAGCCTGAAGATGATGAATGAGACTTCATCAAAACTTTGCCTAGATACTTCCAATTTTACACGGGAGAAAACCCAAACAACCAAAGATCCGCATACAAATACCCGCGAAAGCATCAGAAAACAAATATATATGTATATATGTGCTATTTAGCTTCCTTCGGGTATTATCCCACGTCATTGTAGTGCTGTTAAAGTTGTAGCAACGTTTCAGCAGAATCTCATCTGCCATCATCAGGTTTCTGTGTGGATGTGGGTCTCACAGCTCCTGGTTTCAAATTCGAGGCTGGTCCATTCTGATTGGCTAGGAACCTGGGTCTGTGTTCACTGGACTTGGAGTTTGATTGATTGGTGTTTCTGGTTTCTTTTGTCTGTTTTGTGGCTTTGATTGGCTGGCAACACTCTGTTCTTGTGTTGGAGACTTTCAGTGCAGCTTGGCACTGAAACCCTAGCCACTATAGAAAACCCCAACCACAGAATCATCAGAGAAGCCATAGAGATTGAAAAAAGACCTGAAAGCATGAATAGAAGAGATGATTCCAGCAGACTGTCAATCATTTGGAAACCTGCATTCTCAAACCGGACTCCACACCACAAAACAGACAAACACCTGAGCACAGACAGACTCCCTCTGATGCCTCTAACTCAAACACCTCCCCACCAGGCACCCAGGTGAAACCTAGCTTGCTAATGAATAACAGCCGTCCTTTCACACGAAGCCAAGCTGCACTGAAAGCCTCCAACACAAGAACAGAGTGTTGCCAGCCAATCAAAGCCACAAAACAGACAGAAGAAACCAGAAACACCAATCAATCAAACTCCAAGTCCAGTGAACACAGACCCAGGCTCCTAGCCAATCAGAATGGACCAGCCTCGAATTTGAAACCAGGAACTGTGAGACCCACATCCACACAGAAGCCTGATGATGGCAGATGAGATTCTGCTGAAACGTTGCTACAACTTTAACAGCACTACAATGACGTGGGATAATACCCGAAGGAAGCTAACAACACACACACACACAGACACAGACACACACACACACACACATTAGGTGAATGACTTGAAAAAACATCAAGCTATGTCCAAGCGTTCAAACTTCCAATATCATAAATAAAAATCTGGAAAGAAAAGATCTATAAGCATTAATTCTGCTTCTAGGCTATATTAAGACTGGTTCCACAGTTAAGAATAAAATAATAAAATCATGCTGTGCTAGGAATGTTCTCTTCTTTCTCTTTCTGAGCTTATTTATACAATCTTATGTAGTATGGAAATTGGTATTGTCTCTAATGAACATAGCTAATCTGAAGAAATTATGATGACAACAAAATTCATCCTCAGCATAACATTAAGCCATTTGATTTGTTTTATTCTGAATCTAATGTATGAATTCAACTTTTTAAATTGCTAAACCACATTTTCATTATTTGGATAGAATGGCACATTATGTTAAACTTAAAAGAAACCATAGTAATAGCTGTGAATATTGTTCCTACCTCAAGTTCTTTACTCAACCAGGAGTTTAGAAAACCATGTAGCTTCAGATATCCTTAGATCTGAAATAACTGAATATTTGACATAGGAGGGAAAGAATAGGCATAATATCTCAAAAATACATACAAAGCCCTATCTTTTATACTGAAAAATTGATAAAATAAAAGAATTTTTCTGGGGTTTAAAAATTCAGGGAATTATATGTTATATGATGCTATGTTTTGTGTTATATGATGTGGCTCCCATCTTCAAAAAAGGGGGAAAAACAGATCTACAGACCAATCAACCTGATGTCAATATCTGGGAAGAACCTAGAAATCAAGCAGCAGATCTGCAAACACCTAGAAGCAAACAAAATTATAACCAGAAGCCAACATGAATTCATCGAAAACAGATCATGCCAAACAAATCTTATTTTATTCTTCAACAAAGTGACTAAATTAGCAAAATATACTTGGATTTTAGTAAGGCATTTAATAAAGAAGATCACAATCTACTTTTTGGTAAGCTAAAAAAAAAAAAAGATAGAATCACCACTAGATGGATTTGTAACTGGTTGAAGATCAAACTTAACATAAAGTCTTCAATGGGAGGGCATTTACATGTAAAGAAATAAGCAATCAGTTCCATTTTAGGCCCAGTACTTTTTGACATCTTCATAAATGATTTAGATGAGGGAATAGAAGTGGAACTCATCAAATTTACAGATGGATGTCAATAGACTTGAACACTGGGCCCTATCTAACAAAATAAAATTCAATGTAGAAAAAAGTAGGTTTTATACTTAGGCAAAAAAAACCAAATGTACAGGTATAAATTTAAATATAAATCTGGCTCAATAGCAATAACTGTGAAAGAGACCTTGGAGTACTAATAGACAATTACTTAAATATGAGGCGGCAGTGTGTGCAAGTAGTTGCCAAAATATTCAAGGAAGTCCTTGGTTGTGTAAATAGAGGGATAGTATCAATATCATGTGAAATGTTCATGTTGCTTTATAAAGCCTTAATAAGATTACATTTAGAATACCGCATCCAGTTTTGATCAGCATATTATAAAAAAGATGAAGAGACACTAGAAAGAGTGCAGAAAGTAGCAACAGCAGAAAGTAGCAACAAAGATTAAGGCTAGGTCCCCCTGACCGACGAATGCAAAACGTATGCATAAAGGACACAGCGGCCAAGTAAAATTTCGGGGGTGGCTCCATCCGTTGTCATCTGCTCCAAAAACTGGCAAAAATTTACATAAACAGAACGGAAAAGAACGGACTTGGGTAGTACGTAGTGGGGATGTTAAACGGATGTTCACAGGAAGCCTAGCGGCTGACAGCGGATGGAAGCAGATGACACATCCGAAGGGCTTCCGGAGGAAAATTACGAAGCGGATGCATAGCGGAAGGAACAGATGCATAGCGGATGATGCGGATGCATCATGGATGCCTATAGGAAGCAAAACGGATGCCGTGTGCATGTATATCGGATGCAAAGCATTCACTGTGCATGCGGGGAGTATGAATTGCGTCAGATCCACGGATATAAAAGGATGCAGTCGCACGCAGTCAGCATTCAGAGGAAAGACGTGCTGCAACATACATCTTCAAAGAACACCATGGTTCGTCAGTCAGGGAAGAAGAGGAAACCGGTGCCTACTCGTGCAAGCCCTGGCAAGAAGGACAGAACCAGCATCCCATCCCCTGGCACTGACTCTGAAGCTGCTGGTGCTGCTGCTTCTGGTGCTGCTGCTGCTGGTGGTGCTGGTGCTGCTACTGCTGCTGTGGTGGACCAGCCCCAAGGCCCTCAAAGCCCTGCTGCTGAAGGCCCTGCTGAAGCCCCTGCCAGAGGGAGGAAGAGGCAAGGGAAGGAGAAGGGAGAGAGGAAACAGTACACCATTTCCGAGGACCATGAGGAGGAGGTGCTGGAATGGCTGAGGGAAAACGAGTACCTCTGGAGAAAGGGCCGCAGACTCTATCACGACACCAAGAGGAAGCAGGCAGCTTGGAGAGACAAGGCAGAGAGCCTGAGCCACACTTCAGACCTACTCCTGGGATGGTGGAAGCACATGCACACCTGGTATGGCAAGCTACACCTCAAAAAATCCGGGCAGGCCGCTGTCAAGTTCACTGACCAGGAGATGTACATCATGGCCAAGTGCAGCTTCCGGGAGGGTGAGCCCCGCCACCAAGGAGCAGCCCCTTTGACACCCCTCAGATAGCCAGTCCTCTTCCAGCCAGGAGCCAGCTACACTGTGCAGGCAGGTGTCTTCAGAGGGCCCCATGGCAGAGACCACCCCCAACATCTGCACTCCCCATGCCGCCAGACTTGGAGGATTCCCTGTCACAAATGAAGAAGTGGCAGCCACCAAAGACCAACGCACCCCCATCCTCACCCCCAGCTCCAGAGGATGCAGGCAGACGGGCAGACTAGAGGGCCAAAGCCACACTGTCCTGTTGCAGATCAGGGACACGATGAAGACCAGCACAGAACTTCTCTCTCAGCTGGTTCACTTGGACAGAGGATCCTTCAGCCGCCACACTTTCATCACCTACATGAGCCAGACCCTCAGGGATATGCCCGAGGCCCAGTACCAGGTGATGAAGGAAAAGACAACAGCACTTCTGCACAACCCTCCAGGCAGAGCTGAAGCTGCTCCTTCCCAGTCCAGGTCTGCTCCTCCATCCCAGGCGATGTCACAGCCCTTCCATGGCTTTCAACAGCCTCTCACCTACCAAGGCTATGACTACCAGGACTTCCCACAGTAGAAGCAGAACTTCCCAGTCCAGGCCCAGGTTCATTGCACGCCACAGACGCCACACCTCACCCAGCTGCAGACCAGACAGCCCCACTACGCTCCTCCTTCCTCCACCCCACAGCCAAGCCCCTAAACAGACCATCTGTCTTCAGTCTTGTGCCTGACATCCCAGGAACTTGATGAAGGGCCTCTCAACCTCACGGGACTGAGTAAGCTCTCTGAGAGCTTCCTGAACACACAATCCCCTGTTGTACACTCGAGGCCAAGCACCCCAATGGCGCTTCAGACTAGCACTCAAGCCACAGCCACCTCCACAGTCCCTGGCCGCTTAACAGCTGAGACCATGGACATGACTCAGAGTGACTGAGAATAGTGCCAGAGACTGAGTTGTTACCTGTTCACTTTATCTTTGCTTAAGACACTTTACTTGGTTCATTTTGCTTTTTTAAGCCCCTGTCCCACTGCACCAACGGATGCAAAGAGGATGTAAAACGTTAAAAAAAGCTTGCCATCCATTGGAAAACGCGATGCATCCGCTGTGTACTCACTCCATACGTGTTTCATACGCTCTATCCCTTGAGCATCCGTCCACTGAGATTTCATCTACGCAAGAAGTTTTGAGCTGCACAAAACTTTCTGAACGGATGAACTTTCTGCCGTGTACGATGTACATCCCCAGCATATACAGGCAACAAACGTTCTATGTCCATTATCATCCGTTAAATGTCCGCTGTATCTTCTCAGCATCCTCTGGCCATCCCCTCAACTCACATCCGCTGCAGCTGAAAACAGAAAGAGGGAGGAAACGATAGGTACACGGAACATCCACACAGCATTAGTAGCATGGAAATAGAAAGGATGTAAGTAGATGCATCTTGAATATAAAGGATTAAAATGGACAAAACGTTTGTATCTGGGATGTATCTCGGATATTTAGCATGTCTGCAGTATGTCTAGAGTATATAGAAGGACACCTAGCGGACTACCGATATTTCCTATAAAAAGGGGGAGGAAATCACTTGGATCTCAGTATGAGTCCAGCAGCCGTGGTGTACAGACCTCTTCACCCTTGGTCTTGCTCTTCCACATCATCCATTGTTCTCCAGTATGGATCATGACACAGTCCGTATGGTAGCTGCGATCATTCATCACCAGAAACCAAACCCTGTTCAGACTGTTTCACCTTTTCTATGCAAGAAGAAGGAGACGTCCAAGAGCTCTGTGGGTCCGAGGATGGATCGTGAGAAGAATGGAGTTTGGACTGTATGACCAGTTGATGGTGGAGCTGAGAAATGAAGACTCTTGTGCATTCCAGCACTTCATGAGGATGCCACCAGCCATGTTTGACGAACTTGTAGAGCGTCTGAGACCCAGGTTGACCAAGCCGAGCACCAACCTGCGTCCCAACCTGGACCCTGGACTGAAGGTGGCACTGACTCTGCGCCACCTGGCCTCTGGAACCACATACAAAAACATGCAGTATGCGTGGAGGGTGCCACACAACACCATCAGCAAAGTGGTGAGAGAAGTGGTGCAGGCTATCATCGAAAAATACGTGGAGGAGCTCCTCAAGTGTCCCACCACTGAACAAGGCTGGAGAAAACTTGCAGAAGAGTGGTATCAGAGGTGGAACTTTCCCCACACCGTTGGAGCCATAGATGGGAAGCACGTGGCCTGCAAAGCTCCCAGCCAACTCAGGGTCCACTTATTTCAACTACAAGGGCTTCTTTAGTATCATCCTCTTTGCCATGGTTGATGCTGACTACAAGTTCATCTACATCGATGCTTCAGGCAACGGGTCAGCTTTAGATGGCCAGGTATACAATGCCAGTGACCTCAAGGATGGGTTGGAACGCAACCACATCATGGGTTTTCCAGATCCAGACCCCCTACCCAATGACACAGAAGATGTGCCCTACTTCATCGTGGGTGATGACGCCTTCTCCCTCAGAACCTACCTCATGAAGCCGTACAGTTCTAGATACCTCACCCGTGAAGAGAGGATCTTCAACTACAGGCTGTCCAGGACAAGACGGGTGGTGGAGAACGCCTTTGGCATCCTGGCCAATAGGTTCCAGGTACTTCTCACCACCATGCAGCATCATGTGCATCACACACAGACTGTGAGGAGCATCATGGAAGCTTGCTGCATCCTGCACAATCTCATGCACACCTGCAATCCAGTGTTGCAGAACAGGCTTGTGGACCGTCAACAAGGGAATGAGGACATGGAGCCTGGTGAAAGGAGGCAAGGACGAAACCTGATAGACACTGTGGATGTACAAGGCCCCAACAGAGCTTCATGTGAAAGGAAGAAGCAGCGCAACCTACTGAAACACTGGTGCAACTCCCCAGCTGGAGCAGTGAAGTGGCAAGACAGGATGATAGATGATTAACGGATGCTTCCTTGAGCCTGTCTCATAACACTGATGAGATTGTGCCATGTATGTTGAGTGGTCCTACAATGAATAGGGCATTAATAAAGAGCTTTGTTTATTTTAAAATGTGTTGATCAATGAAGAAATTGTTATTAATAATAAAGGTCCATATGTGTGGCAGCTGGGAGCGTGGACCATACAGTCCCACTATGCTTGCACTGGAGGTTTATCTTTCCCACAACTCTCCTTATCTATCCCACAAGCATACAAAGGCTTAACCATTTGTTCAAGGTTTTCACCAACACTTTATTCAGTAAAAAAAATGAACGAAGTGTCTCAAGCAAAGATAACCTTTAGTAACTTTCTTAGGTAACCTTTATGACTTTATAAAATAAGCAAAATGAACCAAGTAAACTGAATTAAGTATGTGACGCAAAGATAACCTTTATTAATAACTATCTTAAGTAAACTGTATGACTTTAGTAAAAAAGCAAAATGAACCAAGTAAAGTGTCTTAAGCAAAGATAAAGTGAACAAGTAACAACTCAGTGTCTGGCACTATTCTCAGTCACTCTGAGGCATGTCTATGATCTCAGCTGTTAAGCGGCCAGGGACTGTGGAGGTGGCTGTGGCTGGAATGCTGGTCTGAGACGCCATTGGGGTGCTTGGCCCCGAGAGTACAACAGAGGATGCTGTGTTCAGGAAGCTCTCAGAGAGCTGACTCAGTCCCGTGAGGTTGAGAAGCCCTTCATCAAGGACCTGGGATGTCAGGCACAAGACTGATGACAGATTGTCCGTTTAGGGGCTTGGCTGTGGGGTGGAGGAAGGAGGAGTGTAGTGGGGCTGTCTGGTCTGTAGCTGGGCGGGGTGAGGCGTCTGTGGTGTGCGATGAACCTGGGTCTGGACTGGGAAGGTCTGTTTTTGCTGTGGGAAGTCCTGGTACTCTTAGCCTTGGTAGGTGAGGGGCTGTTGAAAGCCATGGAAGGGCTGTGACATCGCCTGGGATGGAGGAGCAGACATGGACTGGGTAGGAGCAGCTTCAGCTCTGCCTGGAGGGTTGTGCAGAAGTGCTGTTATCTTCTCCTTCATCACCTGGGTCTCGGGCATATCCCTGAGGGTGTGGCTCCCGTAGGTGATAAAAGTGTGGTGGCTGGAGGATCCTCTGTCCAAGTGGAGCAGCTGAGAGAGAGGTTCTGTGCTGGTCTTCATCGTGTCCCTGATCTCCAACAGGACAGTGTGGCTCTGGTCTTCCAGTCTGCCTCTCTACCTGCATCCTGTGGAGCTGGGGGTGGGGGTAGGGGTGTGTTGGTCTCTGGTAGCTGCCGCTTCTTCCTCCATTTGTGACAGGGGATCCTCCAAGTCTGGCGGCATGGGGAGTGCAGCTGTCAGGGAGGTTTCTGCCGTGGGGCCCTCCGAAGACACCTGCCTGGACAGTGTAGCTGGCTCCTGGCTGGAAGAGGACTGGCTGTCTGTGGGCTGTCTGAGGGAGAGGGGTGTCAGAGGGGCTGCTCCTCGGTGGCGGACCTCACCCTCCCGGAAGCTGCACTTGGCCATGACGTACATCTCCCAGTCAGTGAGCTTGACAGCGACCTGCCTGGATTTTTTGAGGTGTAGCTTGCCATACCAGGTGTGCGTGTGCTTCCACCATCCCAGGAGTACATCTGCAGTGTAGCCCTGGCTCTCTGCCTTGTCTCTCCAAGCTGCCTGTTTCTTCTTGGTGTCGTGATAGAGTCTGTGGCCCTTTCTCCACAGGTAATCATTCTTCCTCAGCCATTCCAGCACCTCCTCCTCATGGTTCTCAGAAACGGTGTACTGTTTCCTCTCTCCCTTCTCCTTCCCTTGCCTCTTCCTCCCTCTGGCAGGGGCTTCAGCAGGGCCTTCAGCAGCAGCGCCTTCAGGGGCTTGAGCAGCAGGGCCTTCAACAGCAGGGCTTTGAGGGCCTTGGGGCTGGTCCACCACAGCAGCAGTAGCAGCAGTAGCAGTAGCAGTAGCACCAGTACCACCAGCACCGGCACCAGCAGCTTAAGAGTCAGTGCCAGGAGGTGGGATGCTGGTTCTGTCCTTCTTGCCAGGGCTGGCACGAGTAGGCACCGGTTTCCTCTTCTTCCCTGACTAACCATGGTGTTCTTTGAAGATGTATGTGGCATCACGTGTTTGCTCTGAATGCTGACTGCATGCGAGCTGCATCCTTTTATATCCGCGGATCTGACGCAATTCATACTCCCTGCATGCACAGTGAACACTTGGCATCTGATATACATCCGCTATGCATCCACTTTGCTTCCTCAAGGCATCCGTGATGCAGCCGCGACATCCGCTATGCATCCGCCCCTACCGCTATCCGTCCACTTCGCAATTCTCCCCCGGAAGCCCTTCGGATGTGTCATCCGCTTCCATCCGCTGTCATCCGCCAGGCTTCCTATGAACATCCGTTTAACATGCCCGCTACATACTACCCACGTCCATTCTTTTCCGTTCTTTTCCGTTCTGTTTATGCAAATTTTTGCTACTTTTTGGAGCGGATGACAACGGATGGAGCCACCCCCGAAATTTTGCTCGTCCCCTGTGTCCGTTGTGCATATGTTTTCAATCCGTCAGCCAGTGGCACCTAGCCTTTAATAAAGTCATACAGTTTACTTAAGACAGTTAATAAATGTTATCTTTGCTTGAGACACTTGGTTCATTTTATTTACTAAATAAAGTGTTGGTGAAAACCTTGAAAAAATGGTAAAGCCTTTGCATGCTTGTGGGATAGATAAGGATAATTGTGGGATAGTTAAGGAGAGTTGTGGGATAGATAAGGAGAGTTGTGGGAAAGATAAACCTCCAGTGCAAGCATAGTGGGACTGTATGGTCCACGCTCCCAGCTGCCACACATATGGACCTTTTTTATTAATAACAATTTCTTCATTGATCAAAACATTTCAAAATAAACAAAGCTCTTTATTAATGCCCTATTCATTGTGGGACACTCAACATACATGGCACAATCTCATCAGTGTTATGAGACAGGCTCAAGGAAGCATCTATCATCCTGTCTTGCCACTCCACTGCTCCAGCTGGGGAGTTGCACCAGTGTTTCAGTAGGTTGCGCTGCTTCTTCCCTTCACGTGAAGCTCTGTTGGGGCCTTGTACATCCACAGTGTCTATCAGGTTTTGTCCTTGCCTCCATTCACCAGGCTCCATGTCCCCATTCCCTTGTTGACGGTCCACAAGTCTGTTCTGCAACACTGGGTAGTGGGTGCGCATGAGATTGTGCAGGATGCAGCAAGCTTTCATGATGCTCCTCACAGTCTCTGGGTGATGCTGCATGGTGGTGAGAAGTACCCGGAACCTGTTGGCCAGGATGCCAAAGGCGTTCTCCACCACCTGTCTTGCCCTGGACAGGCCTGTAGTTGAAGATCCTCTCTTCACGGGTGAGGTATCTTGAAGTGTAGGGCTTCATGAGGCAGGTTGTGAGGGAGAAGGCATCATCACCAACGATGAAGTAGGGCACATCTTGTGTGTCATTGCGTAGGGGGTCTGGATCTGGAAAACCCATGATGTGGTTGCGTTCCAGCCCATCCTTGAGGTCACTGGCGTTGTATACCTGGCTATCTGAAGCTGATCCATTGCCTGAAGCATCGATGTAGATGAACTTGTAGTCAGCATCAACCATGGCAAAGAGGATGATACTAAAGAAGCCCTTGTAATTGAAATAAGTGGACCCTGAGTTGGCTGGAGCTTTGCAGGCCACGTGTTGCCCGAATATGTCGCGGATGTACATCGTACGCGGCGGAAACTTCATCCATTCAAAAAGTTTTGTGCAGCTCAAAAATTCTTACGCGGATGAAATCACAGTGGACGGATGCTCGCGGGATAGAGCATATGAAACACGTATGCAGTGAGTACACAACGGATGTATCGCGTTTTCCAATGGATGGTAAGCTTTTTTTAACTTTTTACATCCTCTTTGCATCCGTTGGTGCAGTGGGACAGGGGCTTTAGGGGGCTGTAGGCGAAAACGTATGCAGAATGGTTGCAAAAATGGAATTGGTTTAGAGTAGTGAAAAGGACATGAGATGATACAATAACAGTCTTCCAATGTTTGAGCAGCCACCAGAAAGAAGAGGGGGTCAAGCTATTTTCCAAACCTCCAGAAGGAAACACAGAAAACAATGGACAGAAATTAATGAAGGGGAAAATAACCTAGAAATTTCCTGACATGAGAACAATCAACCAATGGAACAATCTGCCTGCAGAAGTTGTGGGTGCTTCATCACTGGACACTCCCTTTGTCTGGAATGGTAGAGGGTTTCCAGATTGAGCAGAGGGTTGGACTACAAGACCTCCAAGGTCCCATCCATTGCTGTTATTCTGTTATTAAAATTATTATTTCTATTGCATTTCTTTCTTTCTTTTAATGATAGTTCCGTGGTTAGCTTGAAGCACTTCTATTTAATATACACATTATAGGAGATATTTATCTTAAGTATTTTTTAAAAAAAATCTAATTAATTTAGGGAAATTATTTACATAACAAGATTATAGATAGTCTAACAAGACTACTCTGGGGATTTTATTTTTCAAATACTGTATTTTTTGCACTATAAGACGCTTCAGACTGTAAAATGCACAATATCTTTTGAAGATGGGGAAAAATAATCTGCCTCTGCTTCCCAGCAGCCATCTAGTGTCCTTGCAGCAAACAGCAAACACTCTGCTCCGTTGCATCCACCATCAATCAACTGAGCTGAGCTGCTGCCGCTGGCGGGAAATGCTGGAGCCTTTACTGCCGAGCAACTGATTAGCAGTTGAATTGGCATCCCAGAATACCGCTGATCATCTGTTCTAGGTGGTGGGGATCGCCACTGCCATCTGCTGCCACCCATTTGCCACTGCCATTTGTTGCCAATCGCCATGGCCTGTTTGCCGCTGCTCATCGGGGGCAATCGGCAACAGTGAACAGGTGGTGGTGATCACAGGGGCAAATGGGTGGTGGTGATCAGCCGTGGTATATAGGCAGTGGCAAACGGGCAACGATAGGTGGCAGTGGTGATCACTGTTGCCTAGAACAGCTGATTGCTGGCATTCTGGAAGGCTAATCCAACCGCCTATCAGCTGCTCGGCAATGAAGGCTCCAGCATTCCCAGTGCTGCAGGCGCATCAACCCCCCTCCCCCCTGCTACAATATTTGCTCTATAAGACACACAGACATTTCCAACCATCTTTTGGGGGGAAAAGGGTGTCTTATAGTACAAAAAAAGGGTACTTTCAAACAATTAGGTTTCCTTATTTTGTTCTATAGATCTAACAACCATTTCAAAGTTATTTAAAAGAGAATAACAATCTTCCTCCAATATTGAACTAAGCATAAATAGTCCTTGAGTTATGACTATAATACTATCTGCCCTAGTTTTTCAGAGCTTTCTGCCTGATCAGCTGATTGTCAGGAGACTTGTTAGGAATGTAAGTCACCTAACAGTTGGGTTGTAAAATATATAAACCAGGATAGACATTTTAATACTGTCTCTTTCAAGGAATGCTGAAATTGTAATTGGGTTCTGGTTATGAGGCCAACCATAGATTACATTCTGGGATTCAGGCACAGCTAATATTTACTGGAGCACTAGTGCTAAATTTCTTGAGCACTTTGGGTGGCATAAACTAGAACAGGAATCCAACAATGATGTTGTTATCTACACCCAAATAGTCTCTAATGATGATAAACCATCAATAGCTATCAAAGAGGAAGAACAGGCACAGGAGGAGGTAGAAGAACAGGACAGGTGGAACAGGAGAGACCACCAGTAAGACCTGAGTGACCGAGACGTTCAATCCGTGTAACACGACCACCAGATAGATATCAGGTTAGTATAGTATGCCAAGTAAATAGAGTTCTTGCTAACTATAATGAACTGAAACTGTATCCTGCTAAGGACCAGGCTGCTTGGCAGGAAGCAATGGATAGGGAACTGGAATCATTAAAAAAGTTGGAGTTATACGAAGATGTCAGGTTACCACCAGGTAAACATGCCATAGAGTGTAAATGGGTTTATAAACTTAAAACTAGTGTAGATGGGACTGTTACCCATAAAGTCAGAGGGTTCAATCAGACAGCAAATGAGTATGATGAGGTGTTTGCACCTAGTCTGAAAGCTACTACATTTCGAGCAGCTTTAATGTGGGCAACTAAGGAGGAATACATTGTAAATCATTTAGATGTAGAGACGTCATATCTGCATGCACCATTGCAACACACTATTTATTTAAAGGAATCTTTAGGTATCAAAATGATAATACAACTGATTGCTGGAGATTGAAAGAGTCTTTATAGCTTGAAGTAATCAGGATTATGAGTGGAACCATGTATAGTTAAGGAATTAACTAAGATAGGTTTTGCAGCTGGCATGGCTGATCCATGTTTATTTAAACAGGAAAGTAATGGTGTGGTTTCACTGTTGCTATTGTTCACTGATGACATAGCACTAATCACCAAAACTGAACAAGAAGCTACTGAAATAATTTCACTATTAGACAAGAAATTTAAAATAAAATAGTTAGGAGAAATTAAACAATATCTTGGTTTAAAGACAGATAGAACTAGGGGAGGATACAAAATCTCACAGGCAGATAAAGATATGCAGATATCAAGCATCTAGATTTAACGCTGAGCAAACTGAAAGGCACCGGCAAGCTGCTAAGCGTGTGTTAAGATATCTGAAACAAACAATACATTATGCATTATATTTGGAGCCTAAGGATGAACTGAATTTGACTGCATATGCCGATGCAAGTTTTGCTACAGACATAATACACATAAATCTACATCAGATACTGTAGTATTATTAGGAAAAGTGTTGATTGAATGGAGGTCTATTCGACAGAAACATTTAAGTTTGTCAACAATGGAGGGTGAATTCTCATGTTTGTCTTTATTATGTACAGATTTAGTTTGTTATAAGCAACTATTGATTGATATGGGAATTGATGTAACAGATTCTATTGTTATTTATGAAGACAACCAATCAGCAATACAGATGGCTTCAAATCTTGCTGTAAAGACAAGAACAAAACACACAGATTGAAGATATATAAATGTGAGACAATGTGCGCAAAGATGATTAAGCTGGAATACTGTATGTCAGAAAATAACATCACAGATCATTTTACAAAAGCCCAAGGCTCTGTAAAGCATAAGGCTTGCTGTGAGGATTATGGACTTAGAATGTAAGGTTGTATATATTGTCCAACCCAAAGGGGAGAATGTTAGGAATGTAAGTCACCTAACAGTTGGGTTGGGAAATATATAAACCAGGATAGGCATTTTAATACTGTCTCTTTAAGGGAGTGCTAAAATTGTAATTGGGTGTGGTTCTTCAAATGGCCATAAGATGGAGCCAGAAACCTGTTCTGTTCCTTTTCTGGAGAGTGTTGCCATTCCTGCATTGACTGTTGCTGATCATTGTTAGTCTTGATTTGATGTAAGTCTGTTATTGAACTGTTTATAATACTAGACTTTGTTTTTGGATTATCCCTGGACTGAATACTGACTGCTTTAATCGTGGATGACTTGGACTGTTTGTTGAACTTTGCTTAACCGTTTACTGGAAGGAAAAATCTACATTTTACTATACAGTGTATCTCTGTGCTGCTTGTGTGTTATTCTTCACTACTCTCACTATGTCTCCCTGTGTGCGCTCATTCTCCTAACGGGGAATTACCCCAACAAGATTGAAATTTTCTGCCAACTCATGCTAGTCTTTGGAAAACCAGGCCATGCAGGCTGAGGCAGCAGCGTCTGGATGAACTTTCCTTCCCTTGCTTTAATTCCTTCCTTCCTCCAGAATGTCACATTTCAATAAAGAAAACAAAGAAACAAAAAGCTGAGATTAACAGACTTGTTGATTCCCCCACCCCTTCATTAGTGCTAAAACTCAACTTTCCACCTCTACCCTCCAATCTCTATCCCTTTTAAAAACCTTACTTTGAGTCCAGACTGAAGAGTAAAGGAAGCAAGCAGGCAAAGTAACCCTTTCTACAGCTTTTTTTCTTGAATTGAAAAAAAAAAGCAGCTTAGAAAGTTCAGCCATGTGCAAAATGGGAAAGAAGAAAACTTTTAGTGTTTGTCTTACTGACTATAGGACCCAGCTAGGATTCATCTTCAGGAATATAAATGACCACGAGCCTGCTACAGCCATCATAACTTTGAAATAGGGTTATACGTTGCTTTGCATGTCTGTTGTAACTTTTAATTTTAGTTAACCGATCTTATTTGGAACAGACATTCCCAATTCCCGGGCCATAGCCCATTACCAGACCACAGCCCATTTGGAACTGGACCACACAAGCAGTGGTTGAACCTGCATGTGCAGCTCCATTTGTGCTAGCAGAGGGCTTTCATGTTCACAGCTCCATTTATGGTGGGCATGTGCACATGAGCATGCCAGCCACTTTCAAAGAACCATTCCCTTTCCGCCCTCCACTGGTCCGCCAAACTTGAAAGGGGTCCTGATCTGGAGGATTAACTTTCTTATCTAGAGGACTACTTTTATCTCCACATGTACTTTTAATATTTTAAATGTTTTTTAAAATATGAAAAATATCTGTTTAAATCATGTGCTGTAAATCTATGGTACAAAATTTGAAATAGAAAATTGTGAGTTTTCCATAAAATTTCCCTAAAATCTCAAATTGCTTAGCTTTCCTCACAATCTTCTACCAAGTGTTATTTGTATCCATCAGATAAATGTTCTGATTGAAGCCAGAGCTTATCAGTTCTTTTTCCAGTTTTGGGGAGATGTTCTCAAACTCAGAACCTCACTAGTTCAGTATTAACTTGTAGGAATTACAGGTAGGTAGTCTTCAACTTACAATTTTAATGGAGCCTGCCCAATATGACTGTCAGTTATGACAATTGTAAAATGTCTCAGGATCTCTTTTGAGACTGTCATTAAGCAAAGTAAATACCAATTCTCAGCAAAATCAACATAAAATGTGGTCATGTTATTGCGGGATGCTTCAAATGGCTGTAAATGCCGGTTGATCCTAAGCACCAGTCAAATGGCTATGGAGGGGGTATAGTCAGGAATTTGAAATCAGGTTATGATTATCCTCAGGAGATCCATCATAAGTTTGCCGTTGCTAACTGAACGGTTGTTAAATCAAGGATTATCTTTATTCTAAAATTATTTCCATTACATTTGGGATTTTTATAACAATTCATTTAACAACCTTTGAAGTTGCAATAGTGCTGAAAAACATGACTTACAATCAGCCATGTATTTATGATTGCTGCACTAGCACCACAGTTACATGCTAAAATATTGGGTACTTGGCAACTGGCATGTATTTACTACAACTGCAGCATTTTGAGTTCATGTGATTGCAATCTGCAACCTTCCCAGTGTTTCAACCAAGTAATTCAATGGGGAAGCTGGATTTGCTTAATGACTGCAAGGTTTGCTTCACAACTGCAGAACTGTGGCAAAAATGCTGTAAAATGAGGCACAACTCATTTAAGAACTACATGGCTTAGCAACATAAATGCTGGTTTCAATTGTGCTTGTAAGTCGAGAACTACCTGGATAGTTGCAACCACTTCTCTCTTAAGTCTGTAAGACAGGTCCATAACTGCCTAATTCCTACTTGGAGAACCCAGGAATATTCTGCAAATTGTAGTCTCTCGGTATTTTACAACATCATTTTTCCCATCACTACCATATACTGTATAATGTAACTTCTTTCACTCCTTCATTCTAAAGCAGTTTTTGGAATTAATCATTTTGGTTTAGAGGTTTAAGGCACCAGAAACCAGGAGACTGTGAGTTCTAATCTTGCCTTAGGCATGAAAGTTAGCTAGCTGACTTTTGGCCAGTCACTCCTTCTCACCCCAACCCACTCTCATTATTGTGGGAAATAGGAGGAGTATTAAATGTATTTGCTGCCTTGAAGACATCAATAATTGAGAAAATCCAGAAAAGATGATCAAGCAGCGGATTTGTGAGCACTTAGAAATGAACAAGGCAATTAATAGAAGTTCTAATGATTGGAAAACAATTGGGTAGCCATTGTCCCAAACAAACCTTTTTGCCTTCTTTGATAAGGGACTAAGTTAGTGGATCAAGGAAATGCTTTTGGAAGTAGTATACCTGGTCTTTAATAAAGTAGATCACAAGCTACTTCTTGATAAGATAGAACAATGTAGAATAGTCAGTAATACTGCTTGCATGGATTTGCAACTGACAAACTGCACTTCACGTATAGTCCTCAATTGAACTATGGATGCAGTTCAGTGGTGAGAAAAGTAAGGTCCTGAACTTAGGGAGGAAAAAAAATAAAAGCATAGTAATTGAATAGGCGATATTTGGCTCAACAGTAATGGCTAGGATGAGGACAGGATTAGGATATGATCTAAAATTGTTATAAATATGCAAGCATTTATGAACTTAAAGTGATTTAAATATAACCAATTAAATCAAAAGGATTTTTAAAGCAAAAAAGGGACTTCACAATTTTCTAAAATTAGCACCCAATTTTAAAAATCTGTGGTAATGCACACATGAACACACACAAACGAATTAAAGTTTATTCTTCTTTACTTCCAGTGCAGAAATGTTAGTATTGAAAGAATCAAATGAGCATTTTGAGAGTAAAATGGTCATCCCAAAGTTACTTTCCATTAACAGTAGAATTGCATTAGATGACCATGTGCATATTGAGGTTATCAAACCAATAAGTTCTTATATCTAAAAAAATTCTGCTTACATCACAAGATGATAAAGAAACAAATTTGAAAAAAGTAAATTCATCTGAAGAAAATTCTGATGTGAAATCTTCAAATTTTACTTTGAGCCCATTTAGAACATTACTTATTTGCAAAGTGTTGAATGATCCAGATGAGACTGCTCCACTTTGCAGTTTATCATTAATTTTTTCACCAATTTCCGCTTTGCTTGTTTATATCACTCTCAAATTGTTTTACAATATTCAGTGCATCATGAAGTTCCATTTTTATAGTTTCAAGGCGGATAATCACTCTTGATAATACTGAAATTAGATCTTATATATACTATGTTTCTAGTCAAGGTTTCAGAAAAGAATCTTGAACAATCTTGAGGGTAGAATATTCACAATCAAATTCTTTAACTATCCCCAGCAAGGAAGTATAATTTGAGAAATAATAAATAGCTGCATCCAGCCAAGTTCTTAAACATGCCACGAAAGCTTGAGGAGGGAGAACCAAAGAAAAAGCTATTTCTTTTGTACTCAAAGTGGAGCTTTAATGAACATTTTCCACATTTTCCCCATTCAAAATTATCTTAATATGCATCTGAATCTTTTTAGAACTTTTGTGTAAACCATGTGCAAAGCATATGATAAGGAACATTCTGGGATAAAGAATGTTGCACTTGCCATTTGAAGCCCACAGTCATTGCTGTGAAACTTTTGTTCCATGGAGGTTTGAATATTACAAAAAATTAGAAAAATTGTTATAATGCTAAGGGCAGTTCAACAATGGACTAGAGACAATGGCTCCCCGTCATTAAAGCACAGGCAATGAGTTTGAGAATGATCAAGTGATCAAGAACAATACAACCACCAGATTCCCCATCTGAAAAGAGTGTTTGATTAAAATGTTGATTACAAATAAATCCCTTATTAAAATTAATCATATTTCGTATATAATGGTTAAATTTTCATAAAGATTCAGATGGATTTGTCACGAAAAATGTAAGATGTACAATTTCAACTAAAGAATATTGAAAGTTCCTCTTCAACCATTTTTAAATCTAATGAACTTCTTCAGGGTAAATATTTATGGAAATTTATCAATCACTTATTAGAAAAAATCTACTTATCATACAGGACAAATACTGCTCTCTGTATAATGTTTATGGAAACATCAATCAGATAATTTCTTTTCTAGAAAAAAAGCTGAAATATATCAGCTGAATTTCCATTGTGTGTTCAGCTTTTAAAATCACAGAAAATGATAGGGTTCCAATTTTAACCTCTAGAACATAGTCTCTCTCCAATCCACGAAATGTATTTTCAGGTCACTGCTTGCTTGTTGTAAGGAACTGCAGCTGAAATTCTGCTGTTAAAGAAGTATTCAGTTTTTTTTAAAAAAAATATGCCATGTTGCAAGTGTTCTGCTCTCATCTGTCCCCGTCTCCCCAATCTTTCAATGGTGACCATTAGGGCCTTGCAAAAATATTTGAAAGTAAAGCAATTTGGTGCAAGTGAAACAGTGTCCTCACAGTACTAAAATATCATCTCAAAGGTTCACTGTTGAAATTTCAAGTGATATAGATATGCATGTAGATACACAGGACTTTGCTCTTTTCCAACCGCTAAGTGTCGTCTGTGATCATCAAAGATATTTCCAATCTTGCTTTAACTTTCTGAGGAATTCAGGCAGG
The DNA here is from genome assembly GCA_015471245.1 of Laticauda colubrina. Classification (NCBI taxonomy): domain Eukaryota; kingdom Metazoa; phylum Chordata; class Lepidosauria; order Squamata; family Elapidae; genus Laticauda; species Laticauda colubrina. Next base: position 16,109,451 of record BLBF01000044.1, on the reverse strand, counting down.
AAGGTTGCAACTGGTGAGTTTGTGATTACAGGATGCTTGGCAACTGGCTGTAAGTATGAACAAATTGCCAAGCACGCAGGCCACCACCAAGTGATTGGGGATGCTGAGATAGCTGGAACTCTGAGGATAGACTATAACCATCATCCATTCAATTTGGTCATAAATTGGAAGAGTCGTTGATGGGGTAGTCATAAATCAAGTAATAAATCTCACCCTTTAATCTCTAAAAAGGATGCTGAGCCTAATGCATCCAGCCTGGCTAAAATAAAGGCCTTATGAAATTTCAAAATAATAATGAATAAATGGGAGGCCTGAATGAACTCTTTTGAAACACTATAATCCATATTGGGATGTGATACCTTGTTTAAATTTATTTGGAGATTTGTAGCTCAAATTTGTTGTCTATATTGCAGCTGAGGGCAGTCCTAGCATTATCAAAACCTAATGAACAGACTTTCCATATAGAAATTTTATTTAGAGCTTTTAAAGTCATGATTATTTTAAATAGGGTCAAATATGTAGGAAGCAGGATTAACTTTAGTGAAAGGATAATAAAAATGAACCATGTTCTAGCATCCAACAAGACTATACCTGTCTCTACACATAAACTGAAAACAACAGTTTGAATAAACTTACTTTGAATGCTTTCAATAGTGTTAAGCTTTGCAAAATTAATTGGGACAGGTTTCCATGCTATATGTCAGGGGTATCAAACTGAAGGTCAGATCCAGCCCGCAGGGTACTTAGATCTGGCCCACGGGGCTACCCTGCAAACAACAAAGGACCAGCCTGCGGTGCCTCTTCCAACAAAAATGGAGCTCGGGAGGGTTGCGGGTGGCCCTCTCAACCTCAGTTTTCGCTGGCAGAGGTTTGCAGGAAGCCGTTGCAAATGAAAATGGAGCTCAAGAGCCTGTTTTAGCTGGCAGAGAGCTCAGGCCACTGCAGGAGCCCTTGGCATGAGTGACATTGAGCTGGCCATGCCCATTCTGACCCCCCAAAGTCAAATATGTATATTATGCACTCCTTTTGAATGGTAAAATCTTACAATAGCTGTAGGGATATTCTTTGTGATATTTGATTGGAAAAAAGATGAACATTTCAGGATAGAGAAGCAAGGAAATGCACCCAAAGTTATTTATAGATGCACACCTACTCAGTCTGAATCCCATTTATTTGTCATTTGTGAATTTTAATAAACACTTGGTTTTCAGATAGTATATTGATAAAGTTTGTTCTATATCAGGGGTAGTCAACCTCTTTATTCCTCCTGTCCACTTTTGTATCTCTGTTTGTAGTAAAGTTTTCTCTAACCGCCCACCAGTTCCACAGTAATTGTGATATATAAAGTAGGGGACAAAACCCCTACTGCCCACCGTGAAAGCTGGAACGCCCACTAGTGGGTGATAGGGACCAGGTTGACTACCACTGTTCTATATAGAATGAAGTTAGTGCCTGAAGTATTTTCTCATTCTCATGTATAAAAGAGATAAAATAACGATATTCTTGGAAGATAATGTAATGTTAGAATAATTAAAAATAGGTGTATTACACTACCTGAAGGAACATTAACACAATGTATTTTGTCTAAAAATATTGAAATAATGAATGAGAGTGAATTTCTTGACCACCACAACCATAGATGTTCAATGGGTAATTTGGCCCCAATTTAACCCATGGGAGATAATGGGAGAATATATTTATCTATATTACTTTCAGTTCCTGAAAGGTAGATTACAAAGCAAAATTTAAAAAATCATACAGAAAATATTGAAATAATAATAATTTTGGATATGAAAAAAATATTTCAATCAGAGAACAGTAACCACAGGGATTTTATCAGCAAATATATGTATTAAGAAATATTTAGAATAATTTATTTTCTTACTAGTAATCCTACCTGAATTTGACAGTCAATTGGTTATTAGAATGACATGAAAAGAAACTGGTAATTACATTAATCTACTATATTGTATACACCTCTATTCCAAAGAGGAAAAAAGAAAGTGAAGACAAAACAACCTGTTCCTGAAGTCTTAGCTGTGGTTAAATGACTAATTTCTACAACGTTTATGCTATTTTAAAGTATAAATTAGCCTGGCAGTCCTATGCGCTTATTTCTAAAAAAAAAACTATCAAAGTTATAATAGAAAATCATTATGTACATGGCCCTTTATTCATATGGCCAATAATCACAACAATATGACAAAAGGAACAAGCCTTTTATACAGAACTGGAATGGGGAAAATCAGTATTATAGGATTGATCTAGGAAAGCAGTCTCTAGTATTTAGTCCTAATAAGCAGCTGTTAATGGAATAAAAATAACTTTGCACTTTCCACAGCCTGAAACAGAAATAACATGATCGTGTTACATAGCATATGAATGCCACCAGATAAAGCATTCATAGAAAATGCTGCCCTATCAACAGTGTACTGTCAAATTTGAACACAATTATTCTTTAAAGTAAGATATGCATGTAGGGTATTAGTATAAAAAGACACCCTTAAATAGTTAAAAGAAGGAAGAATGGAAGAGAAATAAATGTCTTGAGATAATATATATTTGAACAATCAGAATTTCCTTCCAAAATTAATGAGTGGTACCGTGTATCAGCATTGATTTGTGGGCAAGGGAAGGAATAAAACATGTCAAGACACTCAAACATAATAGATTTTGATTGTATTTTTTTTTCAAAAAATGCCCTTCATAAAACAAAGACAGAAAATAAAAAGAAAAAATAAGCCTGTCCAGTTAATAACAAAACTTATGAAGGGAGGCCTTGGTCACTGTCACTCATTACTTCATAGACAGGGAACATTGTTCACTCTCTGTTTTAGAATACTGTAATATGCTCTATATGGAATCATCCTTGAAGAACACCTGGAGGCTACAATTGGTTTGGAATGTAGCAATATGCACAATACTGGGAACTTCTAGGTTTGCCCACATTATATCCCACAGCTGCACTGGCCCTCAATTTTGTTTTAGTTGCAATTCAAGACACTAGTTATTACCTTAAAGGTCCTACAAGTGATAGTATTAGGTTCTCTTCAGGAATACCTCTCCAAAAGTGTATCTGCCCATCTTACCAGATTGGATAGGATAGATACCAGGTAGCCCCATAAAGTGTATAATTAATTGATAATTAGAAAGGAGTTTTTAGTTATAAATAACAGTGGATGGAAACTAATTCCAATCTGAATTTTTTTAAAAAAGTTCTCAATTACATGCTATTTTTGTCCTCTCCGCAACAGAACAAAGCTCCACACACATGTTCATCAACAATCCATAAAAGAAAGTCTGAAAATCTCTGGTGATGTGATTCCTCCACTATTTGTCTTCTGGTTTTAGCTGCAGATAATTATATATGTAATTATTTCATAGCCTATATACTGAAAAATCCTCTTTCCCCAACAATTTAACATTTGTATCATTTCTTCTTCAACAGAAAATAATCTTTATTTTTCATTACTCTATTAAAAAAGAAATGAAGTTGTTAATATACTATTTTTAAAAAGATCACTGTTCTGCCCTAAAGCTGCTCTGGCAGGGCAGGGTTTATGTTGTAACTGCTTGTTCAAATGTATTGTGCTGTGCCTTTAAAACAATAATATATTTTGCATTTAGCTATTTTATAGGTAAAAATTAGCAACCCTTACCTTTCTGGCCAAAATAGGTACAGCATGTTCCTGAACAAGGAAGTATTCAGGCTTTCTTACATATTTCTTATCTTATTTCCTTTCTTATCTCATCACTTCCACTAACCAAATCAATGCTAAGCACTGATGGGAAAGAGAAGTGAGGCCGCCATTCCAGTCTCCTTCCATCCAGAGAAGCCACTCATAATTTTGGAGCTGTAATCTCAACCCGTCTGAAAATATCAGAGTTTTACGGAACTTGCAGTGTTTAATAAAGTTTAGATGGTGAAATACCGTCTTCCTCGTTGAATGCAAAAAAGATTAACTGCTTGGACAGCTTTCCATAGCCACTAGGTGAGTCCAGGACAATCACATTTTATTACACTCGAGAAACAAAATTCAAATATTAACAAAATGATTTATGCTCTGCTTCCAATTTACAACTTAAACTTAATCAAAAGTGCTCAAGCACTATTTTTAACAGCAGCTTAGTAATTGACTCATATATTATGAGTGATATATTATGAATTTGATAACGTATTTTCTGCTCTTATGCAATTAAATATGCAGTCCTGATATAATAGTTGTTTGAATATAATAAATTTTAGTCCTTAAATATTATTTCCACAGAAGCTTATATAATAATGCTATTTTAACATTTCAGTATTTTCTTTAATTCTAAACTAATATTCCTTCAAAATTTATAATTTGAAGTAGATATTATATCTATTGTTTACAATTGTAAACCAATGTTTTTATTAGTCAGAAAAATTGATACAAATGATAATAAGAGTACATTTTATTAATTTTAATACTTTTAAAATAACAGAAAAGGAAAAAAAGAACAAGGATAATACAAAAATACATGTTATTAAAAATTATACAACTAGTGCTTAAAAATAAGTGAATATAATATAATAATATAATAAAAATTATACAAGCCCGTGTTACAACAGTAAACACTTAGAATTCTACACACACAGAGAGAGTTTTGCATGCTTTGTCAAGATGTAAGCTTGATAAATCAAGTTAATTGACCAGAACCATTATTAATCTTCTAGAGAGAAAGATGGTGGTGCTGGCAGAAGCAGTACTCCATTGGGGGGAGAAAGGTAAAGTTTGAGTAAAGTTGACTGGGCAGTCAAAGAAGTAGAATTTGAAGAAGGAAAGAGAAAGAGGGGAAGAGGGAGAAGAAGGACAAGGAGGGGGAAAGAATGAAGGAGAAGGATGGAGGAAAGGTGGCAGCAGCAGCAACAGTGGTGAGTGCAACCAATGATAGCATGTACAACAGAGATCACAATTAGGAAACACAACTGGCAATGGCAGCACCAGCAAGTGTATCAGGCCCATAAACTACTACTCCTTTCTCATCTTTCTCTGCTCCCCTGGAATGGCATAGGATCTGCTTGAGCAGGAAGGATTGGACTAGAAGGGTCCCTTCCATCTCTGTTATTCTGTACTCTTTAAATCAGCTTGATCAAAGTCCAAATTAATTATTTTCTAATATTTTAAACTGGGGCCCAAACTAAAGGTTTTATTCAGTACTATGCAATTCTTAAAACTTTCTATACTTTCTAAATTCATAAATGTTGATAATGGTGACCCTGATTTAATATGCAGAACAAATCAGAATTGGGCTGCTGTTGGCGAACATTTAGCACAACAATTGAAGGTGATACCTACCATCTGATCCTGGTGAGACTGGGCCACCCCACCAATGCTGACTGAGGACACGTATTGTGGAGCTCATTGGTGAAAAAATTTCAAGTGGTGAGGTTAGAAGAACCATCTCTGCTTTGGCTCCCACCCTTTGGAATATCTGAGGTGAGACTAACGTTCTGTAAGAGACTTAAACCTGGTTCTGCTGGATGACTTTGGGTACTAATGGGGAAGAGCTTTATACTGGATATGATGGACTAATTAAAAGCTAATTTCACCTCCCCACCACCATGTATCTGGTTCCAACCTTCTCCAAATTGTTAAAGATTTTATTATGTCTGCTTTCATTCATATCTGATGATTTTAATGTTTTTGATGTTTATTATACTGTAAATCACCCAGTGAAACGAGATGGGAAATGAGATGGACAGTAAATAAATTAAACAAATAAACACACAAACCATATTGAAAGCAATATGCCCAAAGTTCATTACACAAGCAGGTCAATATATTCCCCATTGTGTGCTCCTTTCTTTATTGTAATCCCTTTATCTATCAATCTATGTTCTTTTGGGGTTGGGGGTGCAGAATCAAGTTATCAGAGATGACAGAAGTGATTAAAAAAAAGCTAAACTGGCATGTGGAATGGGTTGAAATAAATAGAATTTAACACATTGAAAGTTCTGCATCTGTGTAAGAAAAATGTACGGCATGTATAAAATAATGATCTGGCTTGATGACTAGTATACTTTAAAATCTGTTAGAGCTAATGAGCTGCATTTACAGAAACACAGATAAAAGAAAGAAACAATTTTTGGAATATGGTATCTGGGAATTGGAATTAGTACTCTAAATAGGGTTGTTCATGACAAAGTATAAAAGTTTCTTTCTTTCATCTATACTCTGTGCTTCTCTTAATGCAGCTCATTAGCTTTTTCTGAAAATTACCAATTGGGAAACTGATCAAAGAACAACTATCAAGATAGTGAATGGTCTGTAAATCAAGTCATATGGAGAAGTTAGCTATGTTTAGCTCATAAAAAGATCAAGTGGAGATAAACTACGAGGGATATCCACAAAATAGATTACGTTTTGCGATTCAAAAAAAACAAAAGTGTAGGAAATTTTTTTTATTATATACACATGAAAATGACACTTAAATACTACTTTTCAACATACTCACCGAACAAATTGAGGCACTTATCATAGCGGTGAACAAGCTTTATAATTCCATTCTCATAAAATTCAGCCGCCTGAGATTTGAGCCAGTCATGCCTGCCCGCAGTTCCGTGTCATCGTCAAAACGCTGTGTTCCAAGCCAGGTCTTCATCCTCGGAAACAAGTGGTAGTCACTTGGTGCAAGATCGGGGCTGTAGGGCGGATGAGGAAAAATCTCCCACCTGAAAGCATTCAGGACTTCTTGAGTGCGATTTGCTGTGTGTGGTCGGGCATTGTCATGCAAAAACAAAATTTTTGAGCTTAACTTTGCTCTACACTTGTTCTGAATTGCTTTTCTTAGTTTTTGCAACATTTCACAATACCTCACAGTTTATTGTTGCACCATGTTCCAGAAAATCAGTAAGAAGCACACCTTGCCTATCCCAAAAAACAGTCGCCATAATCTTCCTTACAGAGAATGTTTGCAAACATTTTCTTGTTTTTTGGGGGAATTTGTGTGCCCCCACTCCTTAGACTGCAATTTGGTCTCGCTGTTCACATGTTTGACCCAAGTCTCGTCTCCAGTTACAATTCGATCAAGAAATGAATCTCCATCTTTGTCATAAGAGTACAGAAATGTCAATGATGCGGCCATATGCTGACTCTTGTGGTTTTCTGTCAGGATTTTTGGCACCCATCTTGCACAAAATTTGTGGTGGCCTAGCTTTTGTGAAACAATTTCATGCAACAAACTGCACAAATGTGAAATTTGTGGAAAACTAAGTGAAAGTTCTGTTACTGTGAAACGGCAGTTTTCACGAATCTTGCATCGACTTTCGCGACCAGTTCATCAATCACAATGCTCGAACGTCCACTCCGCTGTTCATCATGAATGTTAGTTCGTCCATTTTTAAACTTAATGCACCATTGGCGCACTCCACCTTCAGTGATGATGTTGTCCCTGTACACTTCACACAGTTGCCGAAAAATTTCAATCGGTTTATGGTTTTTTGTCAACAAATACCTTATCACTGATCACACCTCACAACTAGCAGGATTTTCAATTGCAGCACACATTACAAACATTTGCTGTGAAATAACAGGCAATGATACGAACCTCCCACTAGCACGACTAGATGCAGACTAAGCGGCGGATGCACAGACCAAAGATGGCCACGCTAGCTCCACCCCTTCTTGCTGCAGACAAAAACGTAATCTAATTTGTGGATAGCCCTTGTACGTCAACAGGAGTGGATCTATTGTCTAGTTCCTGAGTAGGCAGGACCAGAACCAATAGGTTAAAATTACAAGCAAACAGGATTAGTCTAGACCAGACATGTCAAACTCAGGGCCCACTGGCCAGATCCAGCCTGCGATGGGGTTTAGATCTAGTCTGCAGGATCACCTTGGAGACTCATGGAGCCGACCCCGCCACTTTGGCCCCAGCCCACTCCAGTCTGGAAGAATTATTTTAATCCAGGATGTTGTTGAACCTTGATTTTGGAATTTAGGCCAGTACTGTATACAGAGAGTCCTCAACTTGGAACAGTTCATTTAGTGATTGTTCAAAGTTGCAACAGCACTGAAAAAGGTGACTTATGACCATTTTTCACACTTACGACCTTTATAGCATCCCCAAGATCACGAGATCAAAATTCAGCTGCTTATTGATACTGGTTCATACTTATGACCATCGCTGTGCCCCAATGTGATCCTCTTTTGTGATCTTTTAAAAAGCAAAATCAATGGGGAAGCCAGAGTCACTTAACAGTGTTACCGATTTATCATCTGCAGTGATTCACTTAACAACTGTGGCAAGAAAGGTCTTAAAATAGGGCAAAATTCACTTAACAAATGTCTCACTTAACAATAGAAATTTCAGGTTCAATTGTGGAACAGTTTGCTTCCAGAATTGTGGGTGCTCCATCACTGGAAAAAAAAAATTTTTTCCCCCTTTTTCTGGGATGCATGTCTCCTACCTTGGACAGAGGGGTATATTAGAAGATCTCCAAGGTCCCTTCCAGCCCTATGATTTTATGATCTTGCCATGAAAAATATGGACTTGTCTAAACATTGTGCTTAGTGATATAGTAAAACATGATTTATATAAAAAGTAATGACTTAAATTTGAGGGTTTTTTTTCTTTTTTTTTCTTTTTTTCTTCATTATATGGTTCTATAAAAACTGAGTATAAACAACTGTTATTGCATGCTGAGGTACAATTTGAGGCAAATAATTCTATAAAAAGTGTTTGAACTATGGGTTCAAACTCTTTTAAGTATTTCTGCAAGATAAAAAAAAAAGTTTGGGCCCAACTTCCAAACACTTATTTGTCTGATATATTTGATTCTTTTTCATTACCTCAACATTTTCATGAAAGAAAGTAAACTAACATGTTTTTTTAAACAGCAAGTAAGATAAAAGGACAAAACTTAAAAAGTAGAAATTTGGAAGAGAGTTTCTATAGATTGTTACATATTCCATAATTTAACAATTATCAATGCAGTAGATGATTATCAGGAGTGTTCCATAAATAACAGAAAAGGCCTGCCAAAGTGCACTCCTTAATAGACAGTACCCAGAGCATGCCTTTTCTGTCAGTCTTAATGGAATAGACCAGGGGTCTGCAATCTTAAACACTCAAAGAGCCATTTGGACATGTTTCCCCAGGAACGGAACAAAACAAAACAAAACACTGGGAGCCACAAAACCTGAGTGGGCATGGTCAACTCAACATCACTCACTTCTACCCAGTCATATGACCCACCTAGCCATGCCTATCAGCCACAAAACCCTTCTCTCTCTCTTCCTCTCTCTGTATTTGTCTCTCTCTCCCCCCCTCCTCTCTGTATCTCTCTCCTCCTCTCTTCCCCTCTCTCCTTCCTCCCCCCATTCTCTGTATCTGTCTCTCCCTCTTTATCTCTCTCCTTCTCCCTATCTTCCCCTCTCTCTATATATATATATCTTTCTCTCTTTTCTCTCTCTCTCAGAAAGCCGAGGCTGGGCCAAGCCACCAAGCTCTCCTTGGGGCTTTTCGGTATTCCTTTTATTTCTTATTTCTGTAAATCTGGACTGGCTGGGGAACAAGCACAAGCCACAGTGGAGGCTTCCCTCCTCTTTCTCTCCCTCTCACAACCCACTGGTTGGCTGTAGCAGGGCCAGGAGTTTGAGCACATGTGGGGAGACCCTCCTTAAGCAAGAGTCCGCCTACCCCCTGCACATCTTTGCTATGCTTTGGCTGAGCCTGGTTGCTTGCTTGAGGAGGGTCTCACTATGTGGGTGTGGGTGTGCACCCTCCTGGCCCTGCCATAGCCAGCCAGGGGGTCACAAAAGGGAGGAGGGGGAGGAGGAGGAGGAGGAGAGCCTCCACTGAGACTCGTGCTCATTCCTGAGCCAGCCCAGATTTCCAAAAAGAAGAAATAAAAGGAGTAGTGAAGAGCTACAAGGACAGTTTGCTGGCTTGGCCCAGCTTCAGCTTTCTGAGAGAGAACACACACACACAACAAACACACACAGAGACACAGAGGGAAAGAGACCAGCTAATGGGCAAGTGTCTTTGGCAATGGTACTCCAGCTTTCTCTAAGCTTGACCCCTGGTGTGGGCATGCGAGGTTTGGCGGGGCCAGCCTTTTCCTGCTGCCCTGAGCTTCTTAAAGCTATTGCTGAGCACTGTGGGCCCATCTCCCTTTCTGTCATCCTGTTCTCCCGGATCCCATTCCCACCCTGCCAGCCCTCATGTTAAGTGAGGCCAGTGTCAGTTGCAGCCAGGTCGAGCCAGTGTCTCAGGGCGGAGAGCAGATTGCTCTCCCAAGTGACCAAGGCATGCCCAGCACCAACAAGGGCTGGAAGAAGCTCTAGCAAGAGTGAGGCCCCGACTGCTTCTCCATCTCCCATCGCCCTTACCTTCTCAGGCCAGGCAAGGGAGGGTGAGGGGCACAGCTAGACAGTGACAGGCCAGAGAGCTGCAGCAGAGGGCCCAAAGAGCTACATGCAGCTCTGGAGCCATGGGCTGCCAACACCCAGAACAGACTGACATAACTGGGGAGCTGAGTCTCCCAAATAATCCAGGCCTGTGCCAAGACAGACTTTGTAATATTCAAAGCACTTTGAATTGAATTTAACTGTAACTTTATAGAATGAACTCTTGGAACTGACTGCTAATAAAGGGTTGAAGACAAATTTTTGAAAATGTGTATTGCTTTTGTGATTTTTCCCTTAAAAATATGTTTATTCTGATTGTATTTATTGAAATGGAATTTTAACTATCTTGAATATAATAATAATAAATGGGCTTGTGTTTTGTAAATCATTTTCTAATAATTCATTTTATTGTTCTTTTTAAATCTAAACATAGGAATTCAGGATACATTTGTGATCTAAACTTGACATTAACAAATATAGATAAAATGATTGGCAACTAAATGTCTTCCTTCTAATAAAAAGTTGTTAAAATATTTTCTTTGTAATATTGGTTTTAAAAAGAAAAAATAGTATTAGTTCTTTTTTCTCTGGGGTAAGCGATGAAGAGGCAATGATTTACAGCTGGTTGATGATTTCCATAATCAAGAACTGCACAAAATATAAGATTTCTTTCCCTCTACTATATCTTACCATGTACTTGTGATATGAGAGCTTTAGTAACTGAATTCATATATTATTCCCTGTTATGTATTAACCATGAGTTGTTGACCATTTTATTTGTAATGAATGAATACAGCAATTAAATTATAGTGATTCTCAAATGGTACCGTTATATCTGCCCTAAGTCACAAGATTCAATCCCTATACTCATTGTAAACAAATAATGACAACCATGTGCAAATAAGCCTTTGTTGATTGACTAATAAAATATTCTAAACTTCTACTATCAATTCAGTTACAACCTTTGAAGAAAACCATCTATTCTTTCCTTTGAAGGAATGCTGTCAAATCCTGAGCAACTGTGTTCTAAGAGACAGTAAAGAATAAACATTTTAGTTGGAAGCAGCTCTTTTTTAAATCAGGGACTGTATACATCAGTAGTAAGATCCAAAGGGTAACAAAAGTCACTGAATAGAGAGCATAAAGGCCAGGACAATCTGACAGAGCCTGATTCTTTGCTGTGTGGCTGAAAAAAAAAACAAGGAATCATACATACATACATACATACATACATATATACATACAAACATACATACATATATATACATACATACATACATACATACAATGCATTATATAAAAGGGGATAAATTAAAGATACAAAATCTACCTATTTTTCTTCAAAGTAATTTTCAATTTCAAAACTAAATATTTATAATCAGTTGTATTGATTATAAACAGAGTGTTTAAGTAAAAACTATGTAAAAGTTATTGAAAGTATGCCTTTATTATGTATCTGAATACAGCAGTCCTTTCCAAAACGGCACTGAAGAAAGAGTTACAAAATAATGTATAGAAGTAAGGTATAAGAAATCCTTTATGAAAGAGGATAGAATTTAAAAAAACCTTTCAGGGCCAATTCTGCTAGGCTGTAGTCCACTTAACTGAAAATTATAGATCAGGTTAAAATAATATAGGTAAAAATAGAGAAATTTGGGACATCTTTCTTTTTTAAATTGAGAATCACAGCAACCAAGATATTTTGAAAGCCTGTAATTCCAGGAGGCTCCTTTGCAACTTGTAATTACTGCATTGCAAAACATGTTTCCTTAAGAATACATAGCTTTCCTACATATCCAACATTATTATTACTGCAAAACAAACATGGAAGAAAAAGACTCACTATGGAAAATAAGATAAAGTTCAGTTGCAGAAAGAGATTGTGGTTTGTAAAGAGAATCAGTTTGGTCTAGTGGTTAAGGCATCAGGCTATAATGCAGGAAAAAATGAGTTCAAGTTCTGCCTTAGCCATGAAAGCTAGCTAGGTGACTTTGGACCAGTCACTCTCTCTCAGTCCAACACATCTCAGAAGGTGGCTGCTGGGCAGAAAATAGAAGGAGCAAGTGCACGTTGGATATAATTGCCTATTGAGGTTGGATTTTCATAAAAATAAGGAAAAATAAGATATTCATAATATGTCCTAACTGAAATAACACTCTTGTATTTTTACAAATAAAAGCAATGTCAAAAATGACATTGAGTGATAAAAATGTGGTTTCTTCAACATCATATGAGAGACAAAAAGTGTATCTTAAACTTAATGAGACAATATTGAAATTAACTGATTTGTTCAACTTAACTGAACCATAATCATTCCTTAAAAGATGAGTTTCTTCCTACCTCTCATGATTAAATTTCTGAATGTATTAGAGGAAAGGTACAAATGACATTAAAATTTGTGAATTGTTAATTGTCAAAAATATTTTTCTTAGGTATTGAATTTAATAGAAGTTAACTCAATTAGTTAACATTCCTTACAAGGAAATAAAGAACCACATTTCACGGTCACACATTTACAGCAAATATAGAAATGTGGTGATTCTTCCTAGGTTGCAGGCAAAAAGTTTTTAGAAGATTCTGATTTGAATTTTCAAATGTAGTTTAAAAAGGGGAGCTTTATATTTAGCAATCAGAAAGAACTAAAATGATAGGCTTTACAGCTGTTGAAACCAAACAAGAATGGAATCTTCAAATTTGATTTTTTTTTTAGTTTTAGAGTTGAAATAGTTTCTGTTGGATCAAATTACAGAATCAAAAAAAGCCATGTTCTCTTTATCTTCTGTACACTCCATATTCCATTTGTAATATATTCAGCATGATCTTGAGAAGAGGGAGAAAGTGGAGATAGATGATTGAATTACCAACCAAGTTAACATAGAATAAAGGCTCTCTCTCTCTCTCTCTCTCTCTCTCTCTCTCTCTCTCTCTCTCTC
>BLBF01000044.1:16073706-16096132 GCA_015471245.1 Laticauda colubrina | reverse complement strand
CTCTCTCTCTCTCTCTCTCTCTCTCTCTCTCTCTCTCTCTCTCTCTCCCTCTCTCTCTCCCTCTCTCTCTCCCCCCTCCCACTCTCCCCCTTTCTTCCTCCTTCCCCCACCTCCTATCATGGAAAAAATAATATATGATACAATGTTTGTTTTCATTTTAGAGTCCAACCACATTTTTAACTGTCAACAGTGAACAAGTACAAAAACTACTTAATTTGCACAGAATAAAAAGTAAAGAACAATTCAATTAAGTCTATAAAACTGTAGTCTTTCCTGCTTGGCGGGGGGGGGGGTGTTCGCATGCATGAGTGTGGAAGTGGAGTAGGGAGATGATAGTGTGGAGATGGAGTGGAATGTGTGTGAAAAACAAAGGTAGAAACAGACAGATTTCCCCATTCATTCTACTAATCTGATTTCAATGGACCAAAATAATTTGTGCTGTCTTAAGGTGCAATAAATTCAATATAAAATGGGAGAAGGAAGAATGTGCAGATCCTCATTTCAAGTCAGTAAAATAAAATTACATAATTACAGGAGCCCAAGCCCAGTACCTATAGCCTCCAATTTGGCAAAGGCCCACCTCTGGCCTTCCATACTTTTGGCATCTCTCCATATCCAAGGAGAGATAGACAGAAGTCCACTTCAACCCATTAATTTTATCTCTTTTTAGAAGCAGGGAGGAGAAAGTTATGTGATATTGAAAAGTAATAATTGCATCTGTAATGTGTGTGATCGAGAACAATGTAGGAGTTCCAACTGCATGGCCAATTTGGATAAGCAGAATTTAGAAAATAGTTATGCATTACTTATATTATTATTATGTTGGATTAAATTCCATCTTTTATTCCAGAATTTGAGATGATATACATAATGCTTGCTCACCTCATTTTCCTCATCTCACCTCTATAAAATAGATTGAACTGAAAGTGAGTTATCTTAATGAAAGCATAGTTCTTTCTATCAGTAAAGATTGAACATTGGCTTACCTGAGTGTTTGCTTTCTTCTATGGTGGAGAGAGTCCAGATAGAGTGGGCATGATCAGTTCTGCTCTGTTGGACTGAGTCTGTGTTACCACTGAAGCTCCGCCCTCTGCCTTGGCCACGCCCCAGCTTTCGACGAAGCACTTGGCAGACTGGACGTGATTCTGTAGTTGCGTGTATAAAAAGGACATACATTATTACTCCCCACCAATCACACCCAGACCAGACAAACAAGAGTGGGGCTGGACTCTCTCCACCACAGAAAAAAATGAATGTTCAGGTAAGCCAATGTTTATTTTCCTCTCTGTGGTTCCGAGAGTTCAGATAGAGTGGGACATACCAAAGCTGGATGGTCTCCAGGAGGGCTTGAGTCTGCTCCTACTCACATTGGCGCTTGTACACGCTCTGTAAAACCCTCTTGCCAAAGGCTGCATCAGCCGATGTAAAGGCATCCAAGCAGTAATGTCAAATAAAAGGTGATGGTGAAGACCATGTAGCCGCTCGACAAATTTCTTCAATGGGTGCTTGAGCAGCCCATGCTGCAGTTGTTCACACACTCCTGATAGAATGAGCTGTCACTCTTCAAGGCACCAGAAGAGACCTGCTCTGATAGGCCTTAGAAACTCAAGTCCTAATCAATCTGCCCACTGTCAATGGAGACACCTTCAACCCCAATGTGCCCGACTGGAAGGATACAAAAAGTGCTTCCAACTTTTGGAGTGGACATGTCTTCTGGATTTATACTTTCAAAGGTCTGCGAACATCCAGAGTATGCCACGCCAGTTCCAAATGATAGGTAGGATTGGGACAGAAATTTGGGAGAATAAGTTCTCGTGTCCTATGGAATCAAGAATTGATGTTAGGGATGAAAGATAGGTCTAACTGCAAAACCACTCTATCTGGATGGAAGATACACAAATCTTCCCTAACTTATAGGTAGTCTCAGGTTGGAGGCTCCTTTGAAAAACCTCCGGACTGTTTGGTTCTTAGACAAGGACTCCTTCCTATGTAAGTACAATACTGACGAGAGGGCGGCCACCTGTCTGCATAGGGTGTTGGCCAAGAGCCCTTTGTCAAGACCTTCTTGTAGAAAGTCTAATATGTTGGTTACTGAAGCTGAAGTGGGAGAAATCTTTGTCTTGAAGCACCACTAACAGAAGACCTTTCATGTGGTTTCATAGATGTGGTTGGTTGATGGTCTCCTAGCTGCTAGTATGGTAGGGATAGCTGTTCTGATATATTTTGTCTCTTCAGAGCGCTCCACTTAACTGCCATGCAGTCAGTTGGAACCACTGAGGCTCTGGATGGAATATTTCCCCTTGGTGTTGAGATATTTTGTGAGGAGGGATCCTCCATGGTTGGGTGGTTGAGAGATTCACCAGATCCGCAAACCAGGGCTGTCTGGGCCAGTAAGGAGCCAGAAGTATGATCTCCTCCTCCTTCTCCAGTATCTTTCTGATGACCACTGGCAGCATCGAAAAAGGAGGGAAGGCATACAAGAGATCCTGATGCCACCTGCTCCTGAAAGCATTGGTCCCTTCTTCCCCGGGTCACGAATCTGGTGAAAAACCCTGGGAGTTTGGCATTGTTTAGAAATACGAACAGGTCCACCACAGGTAATCTGAACCGCCATGACAGCTTCTGAAATGAAAGAGGGAAAATACTTCACTCTGAGGGGTTAATCCTGGCCCTGCTAAACAGGGGTGGGATTCAAATTTTTAACAACCAGTTCTGTGGGTGTGGCTTAGTTGGTGGGCATGGCTTTGTTGGTGGAAGTGGCTTGGTGGTCATGTGACTGGGTGGACATGGCTTGGTGGGCGTGGCCAACTCAACATCACTCACATTGAGGCATGCATCTCCTCGCCTGGCCTCTCATGACAGTCATAAGTGTGAAAAATGGTCATAAGTCACTTTTTTCAGTGCCTTTGTAACTTTGAATGGTCACTTCACACAAGCAAAGTACCAGCAAAGGAGGGGGAAAAAACTCCAGAGAAGTTCCAGTATAGGAAGTCTAGTCCTGCCAAGAATGTAATAAGGGTTAACGGAGAGGCAGTTTCTGTAAGCAACACCAGAATGTTTCCTTCCTGCCTTCTTTCCAGGATTAGGCCAATAATTTTTTCCAACAACCAGTTCTCCGAACTGCTTATAATGCTAACTACCAGTTCTACCAACTAAGTGCGAACTGGTAGAATCCCATTCCTGCTGCTAAGCCAGTCCGCTTGCACATTTTCTACTCGAGAAATATGTTCCACTCTAAGTGACAGGAGATTCCTTTCTGCCCAAAGAACCAGATATTCAGGTTCCAGCATTAATGCCCTGGACTTGGTGCCACCCTGCCAGTTAATGTGAGCCTTAGTGGCTACATTATTTGCCGAAATAAGTGCATGTCTGTTCTGTATACTGTTTTCTTGAGAGCCCATCTTACCCCTCTCAGTTCTAACCAATTGATGTTCTTATCCCTCTCCAAAACAGACTGCTGGCCAACAATGACTGCAAATGAGCTCCCCAGCCTGAGAGACTGGCATTGGTGGTGATTACTATTTGGGTAGCTCTTTGAATAAGTGACCTGCAATCAAAGCCTGGGTAGCCCATCATGACAAGGACTGTTTGACTGACCTGGGAACTGTGACTTTGAGAGAAGACTGATTTCTCCCTGCCTTTTGGAAGGGCAAGAGAAATCACTGGAGTTTTCTACAGTTTAATCTAGTCCAAGGCACAATAGAGATGGCAAGACATCAGCTTTCCTAATAGTTGTGAGAGAAGTGCCAAAGCAAAGGAGAATTATTCACCCTCAACCTCCCCCATCATGCTCTGCAAACTGTCCTTGCGTTCCCATGAAGAGGATACCTTACAAGACATAGTGTTAATGTTTGTTCCCAGATGCAATAAACATCTCGTTAGTGAGAAATGACTTTTCACCTCAGTACTGGAGCCAGAATCACAGCACTAGCAATTTGGTTGATCTGCACCCTGAGCTGGGGTCGATCCTTTCTTCTCCTGTCTTCTGTGCCATGTGGATGCTCCCTCCAACTGGGATTGGGCTGATTGTCTGATCAAGCAGCTGCTTTGCGCTGCTGCAAAGCCTCCTGCTGGGCTGACTGCCCTCTCAGCCATTGCTGCACACTGCTGCTCTGAGCGCTTTGAGGCCAAAGTGATCACAATTGAAAATGAAAGAGAAAAAGAAACCGAGCCAATCACCCGGGTTGCTGCTGCGTTACTGAGCCAAACAGCTGATGGCTTTATCGGCCCGATCACTTGGAGCTGCTCCACATGGTCATGGCTCCATGCGGTAGGGAAGCCACCCAAAATGCGATCGACAAGAGTGGAGACTAAAAGCCTCTTTCACTTGGCTGCAGGATCATCAAAGCACTTTCCTGCAGTTTAAAACTTTCCTTTTGCAAAGAAGCCTTCCCTTGCTATGCAAGCAGAGCCCCAGCAACTCACATCTTTTCCTAGCTGGAGTAAGTCGAAAACTGGGGCATGGCTACAGCGGAAGCCATGATCAAAGATAAGAAAGATGACATGTGAGTGTTTGAAGCAGTCTAGATAATAAAGAAACAGTCACAACAATAAACAGGCCAAAGGCAACACCTTAAGCCCACGTCAGACTGCACCAACGGATGGAAAGAGGATGTAAAACGGAGAAAAACACTTGCCATCCATTGGTTAACGCGATGCTTCCGTTTTGAACTCACTGCGTCTGTTTTTCTTCCTCTCTATCCGTCCAGCATCCGTCGACTGAGGTTCCATCCGCTCAAAAAGTTTTGAGCTGCTCAAAATCTTCTGAATGGAAAATGTATCCAACGCATCCATTCTGCATCCGCTAGGCATACAGGGAACATCCGTTCTGCATCCATCATCATCCATTATGCGTCCGCTACATCCGCTAGGCATCCGCTGCGCATCCGCGCAACTCAAATCCGCTCCAGCAGAAAGCGGACACAGGGAGGAAGCGGAACGGACGTGCAGTGTTAGTACCACGGATGGAGAAAGGATGAAAGCGGATGCAGCTTGCAAAGAAAGCATTTAAAACGGAAAAAGCGTTCGCAGGGGGGACCTATCTCGGATATTAAGGATGTCTAGAGGATGCCTAGAGGACGCAAAAGGACACATAGGG
This sequence comes from Laticauda colubrina, assembly GCA_015471245.1. NCBI lineage: Eukaryota > Metazoa > Chordata > Lepidosauria > Squamata > Elapidae > Laticauda > Laticauda colubrina. The sequence goes on along the minus strand of BLBF01000044.1, from coordinate 16,091,034 downwards.
GAAAACCTATATTGCCCATAAAAAGGGGGAGCAACTCACCTGGATCTCACTTTCAGACCAGCAGCCCTGCTGTGCAGACCTCTGCAGCCTTCAGTTGCCTCTTGCTCTTCCACAGCATCGTCATGTCCACCATGGATCGTAACACAGTCCTTTTGGTAGCCACCATCGTTCTGCAACAGTGCGAAGCCATCAGCAGGCTCTTTCAATTCCACTATGGGAAGAAAAGGAGGTGGCCAAGAAGCGTCTGGGTCCGAAGATGGATCGGGAGAAGAGCAGAGTACGGACTGTACAACAAGCTGATGGTGGAGCTCAGAAACGAAGACCCTCGTGCATTCCAGAACTTCATGAGGATGCCTCCAGCAATGTTTGACGAAGTTGTGCAGCGGCTGACACCCAGGTTGACCAAGCAGAGCACCAACTTCCGGCCCAGCCTGGAACCTGGGCTCAAAGTGGCACTCACTCTGCACCACCTGGCCTCAGGGACCACCTACAGGAGCATGCAGTATGGCTGGAGGGTGCCACACAACACCATCAGAATTGTGGTCAGAGAAGTGGTGCAGGCCATCATTGAACAATACCTGGAGGAGCTCCTCCAGTACCCCTCCACTGAAGAAGGATGGAAGAAAGTTGCAGAGCAGTGGTATCAGAGGTGGAACTTCCCACACAGCGTTGGAGCCATAGATGGCAAGCACGTGGCCTGCAAAGCACCAGCCAAGTCGGGGTCCACTTATCACAACTACAAGGGCTTCTTCAGCATCATCCTGTTCGCCATGGTCGATGCTGACTACAAGTTCATGTACATCGATGCTTCAGGCAACGGCTCATCTTCAGATGCCCAGGTATACAACAGCAGTGACCTCAAGGAGGGGCTGGAAAACAACCTCATGGTGGGCTTCCCAGATCCAGACCCGCTGCCCAACGACACGCAAGATGTGCCCTACTTCATCGTGGGGAATGACACCTTCTCCCTCACAACCTACCTCATGAAGCCCTACACCTCCAAATACCTCACCCGTGAAGAGAGGATCTTCAACTACAGGCTGTTCTGGGCAAGACGGGTGGTGAAGAACGCCTTTGGCATCCTGGCCCACAGGTTCCAGGTACTTCTCACCAACATGCTGCATAGCCCAGAGACCATGAGGAGGATCATGGAAGCCTACTGCATCCTGCACAATCTCATGCGCACCCGCTACCCAGTCTTGCAGAACAGGCTTGTGGACCGTGAACAAGGCAATGGGGACATGGAGCCTGGGGAATGGAGGCAAGGGCAAAACCTGATCGACACTGAGGATGTACAAGGCCCCAACAGAGCCTCACGTGAGGCGAAGAAGCAGCGCAACCTCCTGAAACACTGGTGCAACTCCCCAGCTGGAGCAGTGGAGTGGCAAGACAGGATGGTAAATGCTTTAGTGGAGTGGCAAGACAGGATGGTAAATGCTTAATGGATGCTTCCTTCAGACTGTCTCATCACACGGATGAGATTGGGCCATGTATGTTTGGTTGGCCTACAATGAACAGGGCGTTTAATAAAGAGTTGCGTTTATGTTGACATGTTTGGATAATTATTACATTATTATTGATAATAAAGGGCCGTAGGTGTGGCACCTGGGAGGGTGGACCATACAGTCCCACTATGTTTGCACTGGAGGTTTATCTATCCCACTGCTATCCTAACCCATCCCACAGCTATTACCCATACCACAGGTATCCTAACCCATACCAAAGCTATCCTTAACCATCCCACAAGCATGCAAAGGCTTAAACCATTTCTAAAAGTTTCCAGCAAGACTTTATTAAAAAAAGAAATGAAGCAAGCGTGTGAATCATAAATAGACTTAATTAACAACAAGCTATAAGACAAAAATGAGTCTCTGGCACTCCTCTTGGTCGCTCAGTCCCAGGGGTGAAGGGTGCAGGTGCTGTGGAGGTGGCTGGTGCTGGAGTGCTTGTCATCAGCTCCTCCAGAAGCAGAAGCAGCAGAAGCGCCAGTCCCAGAAGAGTGAGCCCGTGCTACAGAAGCCCCAGCAGAAACAGAGTGAGGGCCAGGGGGCGGGATGGTAGCCCTGTCCCTCTTGCCAGGGCTGGCAGCAGATGGCTGAGGCTTGCTGTGCTTCCGCATGGTTGTGGGGTTGCTGGCTGGCAGGGAGGCTGGCAGGAACCAAGACTGGCAGGAAGGCTGGCACCAAGGCTGGCAGGGAGGCAGGCACCAAGGCTGGCAGGAAGGTTGGCAGGCAACAGGAACCAAGGCTGGCAGGAAGGCAGGCAGTAAGGCTGGCAGGAAGGCTGGCTGGCAGCAAGGCTTGCAGGCAGACTGGCAGGCAGGCTGGCAGGGAGGCTGGCAGCAAGGCTGGTTGCAAGGCTGGCAGGCAGACATGCAGGCAGGGCAGGCAAGGCAGTCGATGTGTTTGGAAGCAGGTCTTTCCTCTGAATGGCGACCTGCTTCCGAGCTTCTTCCGTTATATCCGCAGGGCTGATGCAATGCATCCTCCCCGCATGCGCAATTAATGCCAGGCATCCATTAGGCTTCCGCTGTGCATCCGCTTCATCCGTTCGGCGTCCGCTGTGCATCCGCTGTATCCGTTCCGCGTCCACTTTGCTGAGCCCCCCCGGAAGCCTAGCGGACGCGCCATCCGCTCTCATCCGCTTCCATCCGCTGGGCTTCCGTTCCGCATCCGCTTTGCATCTGCCCTGCGTCCTCCCCGCGTCCGTGTTATCCGCTCCGGTTATGCAAATTTTTGCCCCTTTTGAGAATGGATAACAACGGATGGAACATTTTGCTTTTCCGCTGTGTCCTTTTTGCATCCGTTGGCCAGTGTGACATGGGCTTTAACATCACCTAGGGAACATATCCTGAAGACTCAAGTGATCCAAATGCGAAGGCAACTTTTTCATTACTGTCTAGTATGACAATCCCATGTGGAACATTTTCAAGTCCTTATAATGTTATGAAAGTTAAACTATGTGGAATCCATATTTATGATCTTCACTAAACATGAGTTTTCATTACTAATAACCATGTATGAGATCAAATAATATTTCCCTTAGCTGTGGATACAATAGGAGGGAAATGCACTACTGATGTACTTGGAGACATGTGATTTAAGATTTTTAAATTATGGTTTAAAGTAGGGTTATTGTATCTCTACAAGCTTTTAACTGGGCTATACTTTTACATCTCTCTGTTTTTACCTCATCAAACTGAATCTAGAGCCTTAGAAACCACTATTTCACATTTCTTATTCTTATGAGGCAACATAAACACATTACTTGGCAAAAATAATCATGTTAATTGCATCATAAATGGTATCCTAAAGACCAATTACTGATAATTACTGATAATCTTAAAAAGTGTTGTTTTCATTTTGTCTTTCTCATTGCTTGCTGAGAAACAAAACAAACAAAAAAGGACCAAAATCCAACTGTTGTCATGAAAATTCTGAAAATTAAAAGATGTGAACAAGAGCTTTTATTCTGCCAGCTAAATTAGATATTGAAGACCAAAGTATTGCTTGTAATTAAATATTACCTCATTTTTAACAGAAAAAGAACTGATATGATAAATACATTAGTTCAGGGGTTCCCAACATTTTCTTCATAATGGACCCTCTTTAAATATCTTTGGTGGCCATGGATGATTAAACCATAATATTTCTTTAAGGCTTTGTAGACCCTGAGTGATGACACCCCCACCAAGGGATCCATGTACCACAGGTTGAGAACCACTGCATTAGTTGGTATGTGAATATTTAAATTCTCTACTGACTATGATATTAACTTTTATTTTTAACCAAAAATAACATGGATAATAAAGTTGGAAGGCACCTGGGAAATCTTCTAATCCAGCCATTCTGGACAAATAATTGTCCAATTTCTTCAGTGGACAAACCTCCAGTGATGAAAGCCCACAACTTCAGAAGGCAAGCTGTTCCTCTGGTTTCTCCTTAATTTAAAGTTGCTTCTGTCCTTGATTAATTTCTTCTTCTGACTTCTGGTACTTTGATAAATAGGTTGACCCCCTCTTCAACATTGGAAGACTGCTATCATGTTACCCCCAGTCCTTTCCCCCCCCCCCCACTAAACTAGACAAACTCAATTCCTGCAACCATTATTAATGGTTTAACCTCCATCCATCCCTTTATCATGTATGTTGTTCTTCTCTGCACCCTTTCCAAATGCTCAACATCTTTTTTTATATTGTGGTGATCAAAGTTGGATGCAATACAAGTGAAACTCGAAAAATATCGTGCAAAAGTTCATTTATTTCAATATTGCAACTTAAAAGGTGAAGCTAATGAGATAGACTCATTACATGCAAAGCAAGATAGTTCAAGCCGTGATTTGTCATAACTGAGATGATTATGGCTTACAGCTCATGAAAAAATGAAAATCCACAATCTCAGAAAATTAGAATATTGCATGCAATCAATAAAACAAGGATTGTACACAGAACAATATCGGACCTCTGAAAAGTATAAGCATGTATATGTACTCAGTACTTGGCTTGGGTCCCTTTTGCAGCAATTACTGCTTCAATGTGGCACGGCATGGAAGCTATCAACCTGTGGCACTGCTGAGGTGTTATGGAAGACCAGGATGCTTCAACAGCAGCCTTCAGCTCTTCTGCATTGTTCGGTCTCATGTCTCTCATCTTTCTCTTGGCAATGCCCCATAGATTCTGTCTGTGTATGGTGGCTCTTGATGCACTGACTCCAGCCTCAATCTATTCCTTGTGAAAGTCCCCAACACTTTTGAATGGCCTTTTCCTGACAATCCTCTTCAGGCTGCGGTCATCCCTGCTGCTTGTGCACCTTTTTCTTCCACACTTTTCCCTTCCACATAACATTCTATTAACGTGCTTTGATACAGCACTTTGGGAGCATTCAACTTCATTTGCAATTACCTTTTGAGGCTTTCCCGCCTTATGAAGGGTGTCAATGATGGTTTTCTGTACAATTGTCAGGTTGGCAGTCTTTCCCATGATTGTGATTTCTACTGAACCAAACTGAGACACCATTTAAAGGCCCAGGAACCCTTTGCAGGTGTTATGCATTAATTAGCTGATTTGAGCCTAGAATATTGGACCTTTTCACGAGATTCTAATTTCCTGATATTGTGAATTTGGGGTTTTCATGAGCTGTAAGCCATAATCATCTCAATTATGACACATCACGGCTTGTACTATCTTGCTTTACATGTAATGAGTCTATCTCATATATTAGATTCACCTTTTAAGTTGCATTACTTAAATTATAAATGAACTTTTGCATGATATTCTAATTTTTTGAGTTTCACCCGTATTCTATTCCTATACATTTGGTCTTTCTTGACTAAGTAAAAAACCTTACTTTACTCACCACTGAATTTCATTTTGCTAGATAGAACCCAGTGTTCAAGTTTATTGAGATCCCTTTGATTCTTGAGTCTATCTTCTGGGGTGTTAGCTACTCCTGCCAGTTTGGTGTCATCTGCAGATTTGATGAGTTCTTCTTCAATTTCCTCATCTGAATCTTTCGTGAAAATATTGAAGAGTACTGGGTCTAAGACAGAACTTTGGAGTACCTCACTGTTTACTTCCCTCCATGTAGATGTAGTTCCACTAAGGACTACACATTGAATGCAGTTTGTCAGCCAGTTACAATCCATCTGGTGATGATGCTGTCTATGCCACATTTTTCTAACTTACTATGAAATAGGCTACCAACTTCTTTGTCAAATGCTTTACTGAAATCTAAGTATACTATGTCCACAATATTTTGCTGGTGTACTAATTTAGTCATTTGTCAAAGAATGAAATAGAATTTCTTTGTCATGATCTCTTTTTGACAAATCCATGTTGGCTTCTGGTTATAACTTTGGTTGCTTCTTGATGTTTGCAGATTGTTACTTGATTATCTTTTCCTGGATTTTCCCAGGTACTGATGTTAAGCTGATTATTTTGTTGTTTCCTGAATCCATTTTTTCCTCTTTTTTATTGGTTTTTAAAACAAACATAAACAAACAAAACATAAAAACATCAGGCCATCTTTCATATATGTACGTACAGTGTGCTGGTTGGTTTACAATTTACAATTGTTTTGTGCTTCCATTTCTTCAATTACAATTACATTGTATATGATCTCGTATTTTCAATCCAATATGAAATACTTTGGTATCAGTATTAATCAATCATTTATACTTTTATTCATTCATGCTTTAAGAAATAATCATATTTTACTTAATTTATTTTGTGACAATTCATATTATCATCCCAAATCCATCCTAAAATCATTTTGTAGATATAATAAGGAAAGAATACATCTTTATATATTTAGTATTTTCTAAAAGTCTACATATTTCGTTACTATATTTTATTGTCTAACCATTGATAGAATAGATCCCAAATTTTATAAAATTGTTTATCATCCTGTTCTCTAATTTCAAATGTCAATCTGCTCATTTCAGCACATTCCAATATTTTCTTAATGATTTCCTCCTGTGATGGTGTTTTCTCATTTTTCCAGTTTTTAGCAAATACAATTCTAGCCGCTGTTAATACATTTACAATCAGGTATTTCAAGTCTTTACCATATATCTCAGGTAAAATTCCCAATAAAAATATCTCTAGCTTCAAGTCTATATGCTTTTTTGTAATTTTTTCCAACCACATGTGGATATTAGTCCAGTATTTTTTAGCATCCGCACAAGTCCACCACATATGGTAATATGAGCCAGGTGTCTGATGACATTTCCAACATTTTTCAGATTTATTCTTGAACATTCTTGCTATTCTTGTCAGGGGAAAATGCCATCTGTAAAACATCTTATACAAATTTTCTTTATATGCTGTTGACATTGTCACTTTATAATTTTGAGACCACAATTTTTACCATTTCTCTAGATCAATCCCACATCCAAAATTCTTCCCCCAAGCAATCATAGTTTCTTTAACTTGTTCTTCTAGTTTAATTTCTAATAAATATCTGTACAATTTTTTAATCACCTTTTCATCAGTACCTGTCAAAATCTTATCTAAATCAGTCAGTTTATCATAGAAACCTTCTGTTTTAGAATCTTTATCATACCTTGAATGTATTTGCACATATGAAAACCAGTTCATCTTTATACCTTGTTCCTCTAGTTTTTGTATAGATTTAAGTTCACCCTTTTCATTCAATATGTCACCATATCTGTTTGTTCCTTTTTGTATATTTAATATAGGATAAGAAAATGCTTCAATAGTCGATAACCAGACTGGAATTTTCAAATAGCATTGTCTTTTAATCTTCTCCCAGTTTAACCATAAAGACTCCTATATATAATGTCTTTTAAAGTACCCCTGTGTTTTAGTTCCTTTATATCATAAAAAAGCATGCCACCCCAACAACAGATCATGTTCTTCTAATGTCAACAATCTATTATTTCTTGATGTTATCCATTCCTTAACCCACGTCAAATCTGTAGCTTGGTAATACAACTCCCAATTAGGCAAACCAAATCCTCCTCTTATTCTAGCATCTTGCAAAAGTTTCAACTTTATTCTCGCTTTCTTACCTTGCTATATATATTTCAACACAATTTTATTTAAATTTTCAAAATCGTCTTTTCCAAGCCTAATTGGAATTGTTTGAAACAAATATAAAATTCTGGATAATATATTCAACTTGATTGTTGATATTCTCTCTATTAATGACAGTTGTAAATTTTCCCATTTCACCAAATCTAGCTCTATCTGCTGTTTAAGTTTGATATAATTATTCTCTTTTGTGTACTACATCTTGCTGTCAAGTATATCCCCAAGTACTTGATCTTATTCATGACCTGAATTTTCAATAGATCTGCCAGTTCTTCCTTTTGTCTTGATAGCATATTCTTTGTCAAGATCTTTGTCTTATCTTTATTTATTTTCAAACCAGCCACCTTTCCATATGTCTCTATCTTTTCTATCAATTTTGATGCTGTTTCTAGTGGATTTTCTAAGATGAAAACCAGATCATCTGCAAATGCTTGCAACTTAAATTCTTCCTTTTTAATTTTCACTCCTTTTAAGTCCTTTTCTTCTCTAATATTTCTATTTAGCATTTCCAAAGTTAACACAAACAACAAAGGTGATAGTGGACACCCTTGTCTTATTCCTTTTCTTATATTGATAGAGTCTGTCAGTTCTCCCTCTATCATTACCTTTGCCGTTTGCTTATGATATATAGCTTGAATAAATTTTCTAGCAATGCCCATCTGTTCCAGCAGTAATAACATGAATTGCCAATTCACATCATCAAATGCTTTTTGTGCATCTAAAAATATCAAAGTCAGTTGTTTTTCAGGATGTGCCTCGTAGTATTCCAAAATATCCAAGATAACTCTCATATTGTCTTTAATTTGTCTCTTCGGCAGAAATCCATTTTGATCAGGATGGATAAAATTATTTAAGTATTTTTTAAGTCTTTTTGCCAATATTGAAGCAAAAATTTTATAATCTGCATTTAATATGGAAATACGTCTATAGTTCTTGATTTGTAATGGATCGGTCTCCTCTTTTGGAACAAGTGTAATATAAGCTTCTGACCATGATTTAGATATCCTCTTCTTTAACTTTATCCTCTTTATTCATAACTTCTAGCAATTCAATGATTCTTGTAATGTTTTGTAAAATTCTGCTGGAAATCCATCTGGGCCTGGTGCCTTTCCATTATTTAGCTTCTTGTGTGCTTCAGTTAACTCCATCATCGTTATATTGCTTTCTAGCATTTGTTTCAATCTCTTTAGGTATCTGGGGTAACTTAGCATTCTGTAGGTACTGTTTGGCTCTTTCCTCATCAATATTCTCTTGTGTGCACAGTTTCCCCTAATAGTCTTGAATGATTTCCTTCTTCTCTTTACTACCATAGCAAACTTGGCCTTGGTCATCTATTAATTGCAATATTTTCCTTTATTCTTTCTCCTTTCTCAATTTATATGCTAAGGTAGTTAACCAACTACCTGATTTATTTGCATCTTCAAAATAGTTCTGTTTAGCACCTCTAATTTTCTGTACTGATTCTTCTTTTTCTATTAGACTCATTTTATGTTTGGTTATATCCATTTTTAACTTAATGTCCTTTTTCTGTGGCATTTTCTATAGCTCTTTTTCAAGTCCTTTATACTTATCCTCTAATGCCTTAAGAGGCTAATCTTTTCGTGGCAAAATTTCTTTTCCTTATATAGTCTATAATCAAGCCTCCGGCATATGCCTTCATTATATCCGATACATTCTGGGACGGCTGCTCTTCATTAGCAAGCTGCTATTCATTAGCAAGCTGGGTTTCACCTGGGTGCCTGGTGGGGGGGTGTTTGGGTTGGAGCTATCAGAGGGAGTCTGTTTTTGCCCAGGTGTTTGCCTGGCTTGTGGCATGGAGATCTTTCTATTTGAGAGTGCAGGCTTCCAAATGATTGACAGTCTGGTGGAATCATCTCTTCTATTCATGCTGTCAGGTCTTTTTTCAATCTCTATGGCTTCTCTGATGATTCTGTGGTTGGGGTTTTCTATAGTGGCTAGGGTTTTAGTGCCATTGAAGTTGATGTTGTGACCTGTGGTTTTCATGTGTTGGACTAGTGAGGAGGCGTATTCCAGCTTTTTTACTGCATTTTTGTGTTCATCTAGGCGGGTACTTATTCTTCTATTGGCCTGTCCAATGTATGTGGCCGGGCATGATGCATAGGGAATTTCGTATATGCCTTGGTTTTCCAGGTCAATTTTGTCTTTGGGGTTCCTCAGGATGGCTGCTATTTTTTTGTCTGTTTTGAAGGCAGTCTTGATGTGATGCCTGTGTAGTATCTTACTGATTTTATCTGTGGTACCTCTTATGTAGGGCAGGACAGCTGTTCCATGGATCTGTTGATCTTCTAGGTCTCTGTTATGTCTTGGTGTGTTTTTGTGGATCAAGTTGGTGATTTTGTTTTTGTGGAAGCCATTGGCTGTCAATACTTCAGTCAGGGTGCATAGTTCAGTCTTTATATGTGTCTTGTCTGCCAGGCATTTGGTTCTGGTAATTAGTGTTTTCGCTACGGAATTTATCTGTGCTGGGTGGTGGTGGGATTGGGCGTTGAGGTAGCGGTTGGTGTGTGTTTTCTTTTGGTATATGGTGTGTCCCAGTGTGCCATCTGTTCTTTTGTAGATTAGTACATCTAGGAATGGTAGTTGTTTGTTTATTTCCGTTTCCATGGTGAACTTGATTTTGGGGTGTGTGTTGTTTAGGTGTGTTAGGAAATTGTTTAGGTTTTCTTTTCCATGGGGCCAAATCACAAATGTGTCATCGATGTATCTTAGCCATAGTTTGGGTTTGTGGGTGGCATTAGCCAGGGCTCTGGATTCGAATTCTTCCATGAACAGGTTTGCAATGACGGGTGACAGTGGTGATCCCATAGGGGCTCCTTCAATTTGCTTGTATCTTTGTCCTTTGTATATGAAATATGTGTTGGTTAGGCAGTGTTCTGTTAGTTCCATGAGGTCTTTGGCTGGTTGGTATTTATTTTTGATGATTTCAAGAGTTTCTTTTATTGGGACTTGAGTGAATAGTGAAACCACGTCGAAACTTACAAGCAGATCTTCTTGTTCTACATGTAGATCTTTGATCATTTCTAAGAAGTGGTATGAGTTTTGTACATATGAAGCTGCGGTTTCAGCATGGGGCTGTAGTTGTTTTGCTAAGTATTTAGCTAGGTTTTGTAATGGTGCTCCTATGGAGCTGACTATGGGTCTGAGAGGTATGCCTTCTTTGTGTATTTTTGGGAGGCCGTATAATTTGGGGCATCTAGAAGATTTTTCTCTTGGGATGATCGTCTGTTGGATTTCTTTGCTTATGTGGCTGGTTATAATTTTCTTCTTGGTTGATTTTTCTAGATATGTGGTTGGGTCTGTGTTTATAGGTTTGTATGTGGAGTCTTGGAGTAGGTCTGTCAATTTTGTTTCATAGTCTTTTCTGTCCATTACTACCGTGGCATTTCCTTTGTCTGCTGGGAGTATTATTATGCTGTTATCATTTTTCAGGGTTTGTAAAGCTCTGAATTCATCTTTTTGCAAATTATTTTTGGGTGGTTTCGTTGTGCATAAGATGTGAGTAACCTGGTGTCTTATTCTGTCAGCTTCATCTGTATTTAATTTGGTTAGGCTGGATTCTACTGCACATATGATGGATTCTGTTGGGATTTTTTTGGGTGCTATGGCATAATTGAATTCTTTGGATAGGACATCTGTTTCTGTTTTGTTGAGTTCTCTATTGGAAACGTTGTATACTAGTTGTTTCAGGTGTTGTGGTGGGTTATTGGGAATTTTCTTGTCATTTTCTAATTTTCTCAGTTTTCTTGAGAGTTTATCATTTTTATAAGTGTTTTCAGTTTCAGCTCTCCAAGTTGTAAGTTGTTTGATCTTATCCCAAAGTAGAGGGTGGATTTTGCTGCTCAATTCCAGGTGTAGTGCTAGCAAATCTTTGTTTAACTGATCTAATTGGAATCTTTTACTGTGAACTTCATTTCTGAGTAGAGATATCTCTGTCCTTTTCAGGATACGTTTGGTAGCTGCTGTGTTCTTATGAAATGTTAATTTGAAGCAGGTTGGTGTTACATTGTTGTCTCTGCAGCTGCATAGGAATTTTAGGTCACATAGTATTCCTACTCTTTTAACTTCCAGCTTCTCATAGCTTTTGATCTGGCTGTTTATTTTCTCTCCGTAGAGGTCAGATATTTGTTTTCTTAGGTTTTCGCGGGTACTTATATGTGTGCTGTTTAGCTTCCTTCGGGTATTATCCCACGTCATTGTAGTTCTGTTAAAGTTGTAGCAACGTTTCAACAGAATCTCATCTGCCATCCTCAGGCTTCTGTATAGAGTTAGTTCCTGGTTTCAAATTTGAGGCTGGTCCATTCTGATTGGCTGGGAGCCTGGATCTGTGTTCATTGGACTTGGAGTTTGATTGATTGGTGTTTCTGGTTTCTTCTGTCTGTTTTGTGGCATTGATTGGCTGGCAACACTCTGTTCTTGTGTTGGAGGCTTTCAGTGCAGCTTGGCTCTGTGTGAAGGGACGGCTGCTCTTCATTAGCAAGCTGCTATTCATTAGCAAGCTGGGTTTCACCATATATATATATATATATATATATATGTTTTTTTAAGCTTTCGCGGGTACTTACATGTGTGCTGTTTAGCTTCCCTCGGGTATTATCCCACGTCATTGTAGTGTTGTTAAAGTTGTAGCAATGTTTCAGCAGAATCTCATCTGCCATCATCAGGCTTCTGTATGGATGTGTGTCTCACAGCTTTTGGTTTCAAATTCGAGGCTGGTCCATTCTGATTGGCTAGGAGCCTGGGTCTGTGTTCACTGGACTTGGAGTTTGATTGATTGGTGTTTCTGGTTTCTTCTGTCTGTTTTGTGGCTTTGATTGGCTGGCAACACTCTGTTCTTGTGTTGGAGGCTTTCAGTGCAGCTTGGCTTCGTGTGAAAGGACGGCTGTTATTCATCAGCAAGCTAGGTTTCACCTGGGTGCCTGGTGGGGGGGTGTTTGAGTTGGAGGCATCAGGAGTCTGTCTGTGCTCAGGTGTTTGTCTGTTTTGTGGCGTGGAGATCTTTCTATTTGAGAGTGCAGGTTTCCAAATGATTGATAGTCTGCTGGAATCATCTCTTCTATTCATGCTTTCAGGTCTTTTTTCAATCTCTATGGCTTCTCTGATGATTCTGTGGTTGGGGTTTTCTATAGTGGCTAGAGTTTTAGTGCCACTGAAGTTGATGTTGTGACCTGTGGTTTTCATGTCTTGGACTAGTGAGGTGGTGTGTTCCAGCCTTTTTACTGCATTTTGTGTTCATCTAGGCGGGTACTTATTCTTCTATTGGTCTGTCCAATGTATGTGGCCGGGCATGATGCACAGGGAACTTCGTATATGCCTTGGTTTTCCAGGTCAATTTTATCTTTGGGGTTTCTCAGGATGGCTGCTATTTTTTTGTCTGTTTTGAAGGCAGTCTTGATGTGATGCCTGTGTAGTATCTTACTGATTTTATCTGTAGTACCTTTTATGTAGGGCAGGAGAGCTGTTCCATAGGTCTGTTGATCTTCTAGGTCTCTGTTATGTCTTGGTGTGTTTTTGTGGATCAGGCTGGTGATTTTGTTTTTTGGGAAGCCATTGGCTGCCAATACTTCAGTCAGTGTGCATATTTCAGTCTTTATATGTGTCTTGTCTGCCAGGCTAAGGCTAAACTATGGCTAAGATACATCGATGACACATTTGTGATTTGGCCCCATGGAAAAGAAAACCTAAACAATTTCCTAACACATCTAAACAACACACACCCCAAAATCAAGTTCACCATGGAAATGGAAATAAACAAAAAACAGATGGCTCACTGGGACACACCATATACCAAAAGAAAAAACACAGCAACCGCTACCTCAACGCCCAATCCCACCATCACCCAGCACAGATAAATTCCGTGGTGAAAACACTAATTACTAGAACCAAACGCCTGGCAGACAAGACACATATAAAGGCTGAATTATGCACCCTGACTGAAGTATTGACAGCCAATGGCTTCCACAAAAACAAAATCACCAACTTGATCCACAAAAACACACCAAGACATAACAGAGACCTAGAAGATCAACAGATCTATGGAACAGCTATCCTGCCCTACATAAGAGGTACCACAGATAAAATCAGTAAGATACTACACAGGCATCACATCAAGACTGCCTTCAAAACAGACAAAAAAATAGCAGCCATCCTGAGGAACCCCAAAGACAAAATTGACCTGGAAAACCAAGGCATATACGAAATTCCCTATGCATCATGCCCGGCCACATACATTGGACAGGCCAATAGAAGAATAAGTACCCGCCTAGATGAACACAAAAATGCAGTAAAAAAGCTGGAATACGCCTCCTCACTAGTCCAACACATGAAAACCACAGGTCACAACATCAACTTCAATGGCACTAAAACCCTAGCCACTATAGAAAACCCCAACCACAGAATCATCAGAGAAGCCATAGAGATTGAAAAAAGACCTGACAGCATGAATAGAAGAGATGATTCCACCAGACTGTCAATCATTTGGAAGCCTGCACTCTCAAATAGAAAGATCTCCATGCCACAAGCCAGGCAAACACCTGGGCAAAAACAGACTCCCTCTGATAGCTCCAACCCAAACACCCCCCCACCAGGCACCCAGGTGAAACCCAGCTTGCTAATGAATAGCAGCTTGCTAATGAAGAGCAGCTGTCCCTTCACACGGAGCCAAGCTGCACTGAAAGCCTCCAACACAAGAACAGAGTGTTGCCAGCCAATCAAAGCCACAAAACAGACAGAAGAAACCAGAAACACCAATCAATCAAACTCCAAGTCCAATGAACACAGATCCAGGCTCCCAGCCAATGGACTAGCCTCAAATTTGAAACCAGGAACTAACTCTATACAGAAGCCTGAGGATGGCAGATGAGATTCTGCTGAAACGTTGCTACAACTTTAACAGAACTACAATGACGTGGGATAATACCCGAAGGAAGCTAAACAGCACACATGTAAGTACCCGCGAAAGCCTAAGAAAACATATATATATATATATATATATACCCATGTACATATACAAATGCCTATATCTATATGTAAAACTAAGCATCTGGTAAATAGTATCTAAGGGTCACCAACAAGGGAAACCTTGTTTCCCCCAAGGGAAACCCCCAAGGGCTCCAAGCGAGAACTTTCTGGATCCCTCGTCCCCAACAAGGGAAACCAGCTATACAGGATCTGTGGTGGATTCTTTCCTTTCAAAACAAACATCCCATTGTTTAAAATGGCACTTGCGGCTTCACTCCAAAGAAATGATCCAAAGGTAATTGCAAGGAAATGCCTGTTTAGTGACTAGCCTGCTTATCCAACGTCAGCCAGACAATGGAGAGCTAAACCGAGGGAGAACAAAGTGGGAAGGTACTGCCCCGCTCCCCCAAAAAGGAAACCAGCGGGGAATGGCGCCTGTGATATTTAGGCGCGAACTTGAGCCAGCCGTTGAAAAAGGCGGGAAGCCAGAATCTCCACTGCTAATGTCTGAGAAGTCTAACGAGCCGCTGCTGCTGAGGCTCTAACTTGTGAGTTAAATACTCCTGTCAGATGAAATGGCAAGACAATGTGAGCCGCGGCCGCGAGCGCTCTGCTACGATTGCAGAGAAGACGATCAGAAAGTTAGATAATGTAATTACCTAAGGCAGTTGCCTCAGGCTGCCTGCAGAGTGGCAGGCTCTATTAGTTACAAAGAAACTGTTTTTAAACTGATTGAGGCAACCTAAGAGAGGCACAAGCCTGAAAAAAAGCCAAATTAAATGGGGAAGATTTTACAAGGTGAAATTACTCAAGAACAAACCTGAATCAGAAAACCATTCCAGTCAGGGTGTGCACAACCTCTTACCACGAAGGCTGAGCTAAAATTGGGGGATGCTGGGGAGGTGTCCTGTGGAGGAGGAGGAGCGTTCCGGAGTTTTAAGCCCAGCCTTTCCAGAAGAGACTGAAGCACCTCCCACTTCTGGATGCTCTGAACAGCTCATGGGAGAACATATAATGCAACTCCACCTCCTTTTTTGTGAGATCAGCATCTTTTGAATAGTTTATATCCTTCCAACAGTACATTACAGTCATGAATTATATCCCATCAAGTTTCTCCAATAAGCTTTCTATAAAAAATTTTTTTATTAGAATTCTCCTACAAGTTATTTTCAATATGTATTTGTATCTGACTTAATATATTTTTCTTTTTAGAATAGTCCCCATTGCCATTATGTTTTTAAGAGAAGCATCCACACAAAGCCACCCTCAACTTTTGCTATTTTCCTACAAACCAATTTGACAGAGATGACTTTCACACTACAGCTTGTAAACTGACTCATTGTTTTTCATGTAAAAGGTATCAAAGATCTTTCAATCCCATCTCAAAGAGAAATAAACAAGGATAAGGAATTGTAGGAGGAAGGAGTACCTATCTTTTTTGAGTGCTGAAGTGATGGATGGATGGATGGATGACAGACTAATAAATAAGGAAGCATTAGGAAAAGAAAAAGGGAAATAAATTATGATGCAGCAATTTCTCACAATAGTTCTATAAAAACCTGCTTACATGCCATATTTTTGTAAATAAATATTTAGAAACATTTTGAAACAATTTTTTTGCTACAAAATATCAGGTAATCGTATGCCATTTGTATTCTATCAAGTTGTTTGATTATGATACATATTTTTCTATAATTGGTTCTGGTAAAAAACTGACAAAACATCTACTGTATTTTTACTATATTTTGAATATCACTTCATCAAGTTACAATTTATCATTAAAGCTTAAAATAACCCATTTAGCTTACAATTGCTAACAGTTTATAAAGAGATACATCTACTGATATATTTTTCTCCTGCTCCAATCTGTTAACTCTCCTACTGCTCTTAGAAAAATACAGAGACAGGTATCCTCAAACAAATAGACACATAGCTGTCCCATTTTTCTTTGAAAGATTCAGTGATAGAACGGCCACAACTTCAGGAAGCAGGCATTTACTCAGTGCAAGAGTTCTCATAATAAAAAAGTGTCATTTTGAATCTGGATCTTCCTATGTTTTTGTTCTACTGTCAGAAACTACAAATATAAAGCTTTTTTGTACACATCAGTTCTTCAAATATTGGAAAATTGCTAACCACATATTTTCTTAGCCTTTTCTTCTTTAGGCTAAAAATATTCATTTTCTTTAACCATTTCCAGTTTAACTTCACCATCTTCATTGATCTTCAGTGTCCTTCCTGTAATAGGGCAATCAAAACTGAACATGATATTCCTGCTGCAGTCTGATGTGGTGCACAACTATTGTTTCCCGTGTTCCCTATACATTTACTGATGTATTTAAATATCCTACATCTAACATAAATGCATATAGTTTTCATAGTTATATACTTAACTTTTAAAATCATATACCATACTATATGAATATACTTTGGATAACCTTGATCTACTAATCTGGCAAAAAAGAAAAGCAACTTTGTAAAATAATATTCTTTAATTATAGAAAAAAAATTAAGAAAACATAGTTTGCTCCAGGCAGCGCATTTTTTAAAAAGAAAATATCAACTTTGCATTCTTTAAAAAATCTCATACCTTATTCACAGCAATTCAGATCATTAGTTTATCTAGCTCAGTATTATCTGCATGTTATTATCTCCCTCAATAGGCTATGATTATCTAAAGTAGCAATCCTCAACCTTTGTGGTTTGGAGGCCTGGCTGGGGGTGGAGAGAACCAGGTTGGAGGGAGAGAGGGTGTTAAGCCTGGGTTCCCCAACCAGGGTTAGGTAGACAAGCTAAAC
>BLBF01000044.1:15945007-16073696 GCA_015471245.1 Laticauda colubrina | reverse complement strand
TAGTATTTCACCTAAAACAGTTAGGGTGAACAATGTTATCCCTAACAGAGGGTAACTGGGCTGGGGGGAGAGGGGAACCAGTCTAAGTGAGCAGCAGGCTGGCGCACATGCACATACAACTGAACTGCAAGCTGAGTTGCACATGTGCACTGGCCCACTGCTCACTCAATCTGAATGCAAGTGGGCTACGGCCCAATGGGTGGAAGCCCGGGGTTTGGGAACTTCTGTTTTACAGTATGCTCTCCGCCTTACCTTATTAGGAGACACTACAAATGTACTATTCCTTCCTCCCTCCCTTCTTCCTTCCCCTTATCCCTCCCCCCATCAAAACAATAACAGACTTATAGCTCATTCTTTTCATTCAACAAAAATTGCCTTAGTCACTTCTATTTACACAAAATAATGAAGAACATAAATGCTTATATATTTCTGATTAAGAGAAAAAGATATTATTTGGGAGGATCTCTTCAGAATGCTATATTCTTCGAATGAGTCTTTTCTCTCCTAAAACTGGATTTTAAATAAACTTTATTCTGCACATGTCCCAAAATTACTAGAATATCCAAATAACTAGATCATTATTTTCATCACCTAATAATTTGGATTGATGGATCCTTGCCTTGACTTCCCTTTTAATATTTATTGGATGCACAATTAAACTTCTATCTGACCAGGCTTTATTCAATAACTCCTGTATAGATTATTTCTTTTAGGAAGTGCACACTGTCTTGAACTATGCTTTAACTTTACAGTATTTCCTAAAGCAGCAATATATTGCTAGAGCGCATTCAGTACTTTATGATGCTTATATTGATCTCAGGATTGCCTATGACCTAATATCAAGACTCACACTATGGGAGAACTCTTCTATAGCATAAATATAAAGCTTCCATAGATATACATCTACTTTAATAACCTACAAATTTTAAGCAAACTCTTGGCCGAAACTGTAATCTAATGCACATGGACCTGAAAAAGCTGAGTTCATTTTATGATATGGAAAGAGTAAAGAAATATTTTAAGCATTAAACATTAGAGTTGCCAGTGGTGTGACAGAAATTCCAGTAGCAAGAGATATAAGAAAAAAAGTGCATTTGGGCACTTTGTTAGTTAATTTGTTCATTAATTTGCTTCAAGCAAAATTGAGTAATCCGGTCATTTATCCTCCAAAATTGATCAGTGTTTCACACCTCTTCTATATTGATAATCAGTACTTCACTCAGAGGCATAGTTTGGCTTGAGATGGTGTTTGAGTTTACCAAATTCTGCCAATGGTTATTAATAGATTATTCTAAAACTTAAGTTTACATTTACATTAAGCATCCTGTGATCTATAGGAGATAATTAAAAAATGAGCTGAAAGATCTGGCCTAGGGAGAACAACACCCTATCAAGGTGTACATTATTATTGTTTTGCTGGGCAACTAGTTGTCGAGGACTACCTATAAACTAAATTCACAGTTCCACAACTGTGGAATGAGACAGAAACCCCATAACTCGGGGTTGAATAAAATTCTGAAATTGTTTATCCTAAATGATTTGTTATTTTCCTTGTGTTACTCATTAAACAGATAGATTTTATTTTACTAGGCAGTATGTTTTGCAGCATGCTATAGTAAGGTATTTTCAGTAGTTTCAAAATGACAAATGTAAGGTAACATTATTCTAATCATATAGATTCTTATTTTAAGAATATTTCCAGTTTAAGAATATTTCTACTATACTTCATACATTTTTCTATTTAAAACTTACTATGCAGACTTACCAATGCAGGCATGGACTCGGACTGAAAGTTGGGTTCTCAGAATTATGCTGTGTTTTTTGCCCCTACTGAGAAGAAATAAACAAATGTGATAAGCACAGTAGAAAGTAATTACGGAAAAAATAATTTGTCTAATCTTACATCTAATGAATTTAAAGAATCAGATACAATTTCTTCAATAAAAAATCATACATACATATATATGTATTATGACATCTGCAAGTATATTTTCAATTTAAACTTTTAATTCTACTAAAAGTTTTAAGCATTTTTAATCACAGATTTGGTCTCAATTTTTTTGTACTGTGAATTAATCCTGTAGAAAATAAGTGTTACTGTATTACTATTTTCCCAAATCCCATATTAAAGCAAAATTGGAAATATTTAGGTATACATGCATATTCAAATATATCTGAACTCATATCATACTTACATATCTGGATTTCAAATAATGGGTATAAAGAAAAATAAATTTCCAAACAACAAACCCAACTGTCTAAACTTCTGCCTATAGTTTTGTTCATGTTTTCATATTTATATTGCACATCACTTGTTCAGGCCATCACCCAGGACTTTAAAATTAAGGTTAGGATTATAGTCTTCCCTTTTTCCCTCAATTATGGATGCTTCACAATTTCTTCAGAAAATGTAGGCTTCATAACTTCTCAAAAAATGGCTTAGCCAGTTCAAGGTTTCTTACAAAGTTATAGCTGATCCTTACTGTCAGGATGATCAAACAAAATTTGAAGTTTAATAGTTAGGTAGCAGTTCAGAGGTCTTCTGTCTACAGTTTTCACCTACTATAAACATCCTGGTTTTTTGCCAATGCCTTTTGGTCTCTGAATGTCTTTTATGCCCTTTCTCACTTTCACCTTTTTCATAGGTCACCTTTTTCATAGGTCATCATTTTTCAAACAGGTCACCTGACTTTTTTTTTTCAAGGAAAAAAAATTAGTTCAATTGCCTTTTGAAAAAGCATGTTTGAGACAACCATGATCTGGATGACTGAGAATCTCCACTGACACCTCCTCCTACAGATTCATCTGTAGAATAGGAAAAGTTTGATATATTTTGGATTCTAAATGTGGAAGGGTCAAATTGCAGTACTTGTGTCATTGAGAAGCATATCATACCTGAGGAACAGCAAGTAAAATTTATGCATCCTGTCTTCTTTACTAATTGCACTTGTTGTAGCCTCCAAACCCACACTTAGATTTGTTATCTGCCTAAGTTATTTACAGAATCTTTGGAGTTTAACAGAAAAGCCAAGATCTGGGACTTCAATTTTGTGTGGGAGTTGGCTTTTTAAACAAACCTTGTCCCTCCTCTCCAGCTTGCATCCTAAGAATGGATTTCTGAGGAGGGAGGGAAGGTAACTGGGCATCCCTTCTCTGCCCTTCTGATTCTACAGTCCATAGTGTTAAAAGATTTTATATAATTTATAACCAAAATAATATTTTATACAACTTTTTCAATTTTATTGTTCTAATACAACAGACTTACCCAGTCTTCCATATGATTCTCTTGCTTTCCTTTTGCTATACTAAAATATGTAGTTCCAAAATTAAGTATCATATGTTCTTCTTAAACTAAAGATAATTATTTAATTTGAATTAATATATCAATATCAATGACAATAATAATAGTATCAATAATATAATTTTCACTTTAGATAGTTAAATATAATTATACACTAATTTTATTTACAGTACAATGAAGATAATATAAAAGCAAAATGATATAGCCACAATTAAATTTTTAGGAACCAAGAACTGAGTAATAAACAATCATCAAGAACCGTGGTGGCACAGTGGTTAGAATGCAATACTGCAGGATATTTCTGCTGATTGCCGGCTACCAGAAGTTTAGCCATTCAAATCTCACTGTTCAAGGTTAACTCAGCCTTCCATCCTTTCAAGGTCAGTAAAAGGAAGACCCAGATTGTTGGGGGCAATATGCTGACTCTGTAAACCGCTTAGAGGGCACTTAGTATGATGCTCATAGCATGATTTGTTTTATCAAAGCATACTAGCGAACAAATAAAATATCCTTAATAAGGCCAGACTGATTTGTATAATTCTGAGTCATGATATATCCAATTAATATTTTAACAAAGTTAACTTAAAATAATTAAACAAATTTACCAAAACATGACCTATGTTAAGCTGTATTTTCTTTATATTCAAACACATGGAACTGATAATATACTTTTATTTATCTTATTAAATTTCCCTGATGATAAATGCAATCTATGAAATATTTTCATAGATGTTTCTCTAATTAGGATTGAATTCAAAATCAGTGGTACTCTATGTGGAGTTGGATAACTATAATCAGAGGTAAAAATGTCCATAACTGATTCCCATATGCTTTCAACCCATTTGAAAAGTTTGCCTTCTGTTCTAAGAGAATGCTTGAGATTCTCTATATCTTCTTGTTAGGTGGTGAATTTTAACTAATTTCAGACTTAGACTTTTTGCTGGTACAGGTACTCCTTGATTTATGACAATTGGGAACAGAATTTCTGTCAGTGCAATATAAAACAAATAACCACAAACTTCCTGGGGAAGTAATCAAGCCAGACACTAGATTGGCTCCATATCACTCAGAGTCCCCAGGTCTGTTGACAGAAGCATGCCTTTAAGGACTTGCAAAAAAAAGTCAAAGAGGGAGGTAATCTTATCTCTACAAAGGTAATGAATGTAGCCCCTACAGAGAAGGCCTTCTTGCTCCCAATAAATGGACTTCCTTAGGAGGGGATCTGCAACATTCTCAGTTTGGGAGGTGCCTGCTATGTTTTGAGTATAATGGGTCATTACTCACAGTATGGTTTCTGCTATTTAATGAAAAACAAAACAGAAACGTTCCAACATTTCTTTAATTGGCTAACATTTGCAGAAAGGAAAATGAAACGTAGGGTAATTACTTTAGTTACAGATAACGGGACTGAGTTTATTAATAATAGATTTCAAACAATGGTGAAATTGGCTAGTATTGAGCAAAGGCATTCTGCACCTTACTGGCCACAACATAATTCATTTATAGAACGAAGAGGGAAAACGTTACAAGCCATGGCTCGCACTATGTTATCCGATTCAGGTTTGCCTGAAACACTGTGGGGTGAAGCCATAATGTGTGCCAACCATGTGTTGAACAATGTGGTGAACACAACAACTGGTGAATTTCCATTCACTCATTGGCATGGCAGAAAGCCAAATTTAAGTTATCTATATACATTTGGAGCTCCAGCATGGGTGCATATTCCCTCACAAGTAAGACTGAAAGGGCAACATAGATCTAGGAAATTATTTTTCGGAGGTTATGAGGCCAACCATAGATCGTTTAGATTCTGGGATCCAGGCACAGCTAATATTTACTGGAGCACTAGTGCTAAATTTCTTGAGCATGTTGGGTGGCATAAACTAGAACAGGGATCCAACAAGTGATGTTGTTATCTACACCCAAGTAGTCTCTAATGATGATATTGTTAAACCATCAATAGCGATTAAAGAGGAAGAACAGGCACAGGAGGAGGTAGAAGAACAGAAGCAGGTAGAACAGGAGAGACCACCAGTAAGCCCTGAATTACCTAGACGTTCAATACGTGTAACATGACCACCAGATAGATATCAGGCTAGTATAGTATGCCAAGTAAATATAGTTCCTGCTAACTATAATGAACTGAAACTGTATCCTGCTAAGATTCAGGCTGCTTGGCAGGAAGCAATGGATAAGGAACTGAAATCCTTACAGAGGTTGGAGGTAAATGAAAATGTCATGTTACCACCAGGTGAGCATGCCATAGGGTATAAGTGGATTTATAAAATTAAGACAGGTTTGGATGGGACTGTTCCCCATAAAACCAGGGTCATAGCACAGGGTTCGATCAATCAGCCAATGTCTACAATGAGGTGTTTGCACCTAATCTGAAAGCTACCACATTACGAGCAGCATTATTGTGGGCAACTAAAAATAAATACACAATAAACCATTTAGATGTTGAGACGGCATATCTGCATGCACTGTTGCAACATACTATATATTTAAAGAAACCTTTGGGGAAAAAAACTGATAACAAAACTGATTGCTGAAGATTAAAAAAGAGTCTTTAAGGGTTGAAGCAATCAGGCTATGAATGGAACCAATGCATAGTGAAGAAATTAACAAAGACAGGTTTTGTAGTTGGCATGGCTGATCCATGTTTATTCAAAAAGGAAAGTGATGATGTAATTTCTAAGATTGAGAAAGAAGCTACTGGGATTATTTCACTGTTGGAGAAGAAATTTAAATCAAACATTTAGGTGAGATTAAACAGTATCTTGGTTTGAAAATAGATAAAACTAAGGGAGGCTACAAAATCTCACAGGCAGATAAAATTAACCAGTTACTGGAGAACTTTAAAATGGAACTTTGTAAGCTGGCTAAGATGCCAATGAGCCAGGAGGAGTTTAGCCACAGTGATGTATGTGCAAAGTCCTGTTTTTGAAAAAGACATTTATCAATCATTGATTGGTAGCTTATCCTATCTTAGTAATTGGTCTAGGCCAGACATAGCATATAGTGTCAACCAATTAGCCAGGTTTAATGCTGAGCCTACTGAAAGGCACTGGCAAGCTAAGTGTGTGTTGAGATATCTTAAATAAATGATGCATTATGCATTATATTTGGAGCCTAAGGATGAACTGCATATGCAGTTTATCTGCATATGCTGATGCAAGTTTCGCTACAGACGTACCTACATGTAAATCAACATCATGTACTGGAGTGTTATTAGGAAAGATGTTAATTGGATGGCGATCTATCTGACAAAAACATCTAAGCTTATCAACAATAGAGGCTGAATTCTCATGTTTGTCTCTATTATGTACAGACTTACTAAGTCATAAACAACTAACGATAGACATGGGAATTCATATAAAGGAACCTATTGTTGTATATAAAGAAAACCAATCAGCAATTCAGATGGCTTCCAATCTCGCTGTAAAGACAAGATCTACACACCGATCTACAATATCTAAAAGTAAGACAATGTGTTCAAAGTAAAATGATTCAACTGGAGTACTGCATGTCAGAGAATAACATTGCAGATCATTTTACAAAAAGCTCAAGGCACTGTAAAACATAAGGCTTGCAGTGAAAAATATAGACTTAACTTCAGTCTTCAAGATCTTCTACTATTGCTTTGCATCTTTTGGCTGTCATAGGTAACGGGGGAAGGAGGGGGTGAGTCTGGGAAGTGAGCTAGAGGTGTTACATTCTACTGTTGTATAAAATGAGGAGGGGGGAGCATACATCAGGCTTAGGTTTCTATTTCTCGCTTAGCTTTCTTTTCCCTGCGCAGCTGCAACCTGTTATCAAAATATGCCAAGGACAGAGGCCTCATCACCACCTGAAAATGTCCACATGATCATATTCACAACTTCTAATTGGAAAATTCAGTTGAACTATTGGGGGTGGGAACATTTCCATCACTTTGTATATGTGATTCATGCGCCTAATTTCTCAGATTCAGAATTCTATGGTTGCTACCACTTCATTTTCAGTAAAAGATATCTTTTTTCTAATTTAAAGAGTCTAAGTATTTCTTTCTTGAATTTTGAATGGATCACCAGCTGACACTTAAACTGTAAGGTTTTATATATTGTCCTACCCAAAGAGGAGAATGTTAGGAATGATAGTCACCTAACAGTTGGGCTGGCAATATATAAACCAGGATAGTTATTTAACACTGTTGTATCTTCAAGAGAGTGCTGTAATTGTGATTGGCTGAGGTTACTGCGACAGCCATAAGATGGAGCCAGAAACCTGGTTTGTTCTCTTCTTGCATTTCCCTTTTGCCTTCTGCCTGATTGTCATTCTGCTTGGATTGCTGTGAGTCTTGCAACTGTTAGCAAACTCTGTTTACTGAATTTTGTTTATGATACTGGCCTTCATTTTTGGATTATCCCTGGACTGATTGTATTGAATACGACCTGCGTTAACCGTATACGATTTGGACTGTTGGTTGGACTTTGTTTACCCGTTTACTGGAAGTAAAACCTACATTTTACTATTCAGTGTATCTGTATGCTGGCTGTGTGTTATTCCTCACCACTCTCACTACGGTTTCCTGAGTGTACTCATTCTCCTAATGGGCAATAACTCAACAAGCACCTTGCATTCAGGGTTGTGTTTGATCTCAGGGGGCCAGTGATGGGCCTGGTCAGATGGGTGTGGCCAGCTCAATGTCACTCATATCGGGGGCACTTGTAGTGGCCCCAGCGCTCTGCCAGTAAAAATGGACTCCCAGCTCCATTTTCAGCTGCAACGGCCTCCTGCAACCCTCTGCCAGCAAACCCTCTGCCTGCGGCCCTCCCAAGCTCCATTTTCACCGGCAGAAGCACCATGGGGCAGTCCTTCACTGTTTCCAAGAGGGGCCCATGGGCCAGATCGAAGCAGCCCCCAGGTGGGATTGGCCCACGGGCTTTTAGTTTGATACCTCTGGAGTAGACTGTAGATACAGTCTCTTAAAAAGGCTAGGTCACCACCCCACTTCTCACAGAGAAGAATTAATCACCATCAGAACCAACTCACATTTAACTTCCCAGGAAGCTTTTACACGTCAGGAAGAGCCTGGATCAAAAACAACTATTACACAGGTGCTTGCACTCATGTTCCATACGTCCATTTCCTCAAGAGCCACAAGGTCAAACTGTTCCCAGATAACTGGGCAAGAACTTGAGTTGAGCAGATTGGTCTTGCAACACACTAATCTCTAATACATATTAAAAATATCTGCCACTGTAAAAACTCCTCTGTTTCAGTTTAACCTTTTCAAAAAATATTAGCCTTCCAATACTCAAAACAGATTTATACAGGTAACCCTCGACCATAACAGATTCTATCCATTATAGTTTTAAGTTGTGAGAAAGTGGGTCATCCTGTGACTGACCGACCCAATTTTATGACCATTTTTTGCAGTGGTCATTATGCAAATCAGCATGGTAGCTTTGTGAGTGTGATTGTAAAATGAAGTCATTAAATAAACCCATTGTTTGCTATGGGGCACTTTGCTGAAAACTGGAATACTATGCATATCATTCTATATTAAAACAGTTTGATCATCTGATTTTTCTGCAAAATATATGAACTACATCACATTGAAATATCGTCAATTTTGTGCAAGTCACTGTAAGATTATAATAAAACTGTTCTTAAAGCTTGTATTAAATCAAGTGATGTTATAAAAGCATTCTACCAACTCTAATTATAGATGGATAAACATAATTATTTCCTTACCCAAATTCCCCCTGGAAACCTTCCAACTCATCCTTTTGCTCAGCTAGTGTAGATTCTAAATCCAAGTAGGTACCATTGTGAGACAACTGCAGTGCACAATCATCAAGCTGAAAAAGAATTTAACAATTTAGAAATCATTGTTGCAATGACACTTCTATCCAACAAACCAACTTACATTAACACTGCATCTAGGAAAAATGAAACTGTTACATTTTTTACTTGGCACTCTACGTTAACTACCTCCTCAGCAAATAATTTTAAAAATATTAAATTAGAAAGATTAGAGTAATTATAATTCCTACTATAGGACTAATTGTTTAATTGCAATTTAAGATCCTTTTAAATATTTTTAAAGCAACACTTATTCATACAAATAAAATATTCCAGCATGTGTATTAACATAATGATCTCAAGCATTTTTGAAGCTTTCTTAAATGAAAAATACAAAGAAATAGAGGAAAAGAATAGGGATCTTTCAAGAAAATTGGAAATATCAAGTTTTCAATGGACATGACAAAGCACAAAAATGATAGGGACCTAACAGAAGCAGAAGAGATTAAGAAGAGATAGCAAGAATACATAGAAGAACTATACAAGAAAGATCTTAATGTCCCTGATAACCACAATGGTGTGATAACTGATCTCGAGCCAAACAACCTGGAGTATAAAGTCAAGTAGGCCTTAAGAAATATTACCAACAGCAAAGTTAGAGGTGATGATATTCTAGCTAAACTACTGAGAAACCTATCTATATGTGAGTCAAAAAGCAATAGTTGGAACTGAACATGGAACAACTGATTAGTTCAAAATAGGCAAAGGAGCACAAGGCTATGCATTGTTACCCTGCATTGTTACCCTGCTTATTGCATGCAGAGTACATGTTGGACTGACTCACAAGCCAGGAGTAAGACTGCCAAGAGAAATATAAAAAACTTCAGATGTGCAGACAATACTAGTCTAATGGCAAAAAGTGTAGAGGAGCTAAAGAGACTCTTGATAAGAGTAAAAGTGGAGAATGCAAGAAGATGGTTTGAAATTCAACATTTAAAAAATCAAGATTATAGCATTCAGTCCAATTATTTCAAACAGAAAGGGGAAAAATGGAAGCAGAAATAGTTTTTATTTTATCTGGAGTGGGGATGGGGCTCTAAGATAACTGCAGATGGTGACTGCAGCTATGAAAGAGGCTTGCTCCTTGGGAGGAAAGCTACGGGAAACCAAAACAGCAAAAAAGACGTTGACAACAAAAGTCCGTATCATCAAAGCTATGGTTTTCCTAGTAGTAATGTATGGCTGTGAGTTGGACCCTAAGGAAGGCTGAACATTTGATGCTTTTCAATTGTGGTGCTGGAGAAGACTGTTAAGAATCCTTTGAGAATCCGATCTTACTACTGCCAGACCAAAACAGTCAACCCTAAAAGAAATCAACCCTGACTGTTCTTTGGAAGGACAAATACTGAAGCTGAAATACTCTGGCCATCTAATGATAAGAGAGGACTCATTGGAAAAGACCCTGATGTTGGGAAAGACTGAAGGCAAAAGGATAAAGGATAGATGAGATGGTTAAATAGTGTCAATGATGCAATGAACATGAATTCCAGAAGCCAGGGGAACCTGGTGCACTGTGATCCATGGGGTGAGGAAGAATCAGACACAACTTAGAGATTGAATATTTCCATTACTAAACAAAACAGTTGTTAAATACATTTTTCCCCATTTTACGATCTTTGCTGCCACAATTGTTAAATGAATCACTGCTGTTGTTGTTCTGACCTATGCTTCCTCAAAAAGCATTAAGCAGACTCTTTGTCCCAGCAAAACCCCTTTTATTAAATGAAGGTGAATTTCTTGCACTCACATTCAGCCAAAGGTCTGGCAAACAGTCTTTCAAGGATGTAATTAGGAGCACAGACCTTATCCAGTTTGGAGAGCTGCCAAGTAAATATTTTCAAACACAGTGCTGACAAGGAAGGACTCTGCAGAGTCTCTGAGATGCATAGACAGATCTTCACACTGTTGCAACAAACAAATTGTTTCCTGCAAAAGCCTTTGCTCCTCTTTGAATCCCTATGGGAGGGGCCATTCACCATTCATCTGTGGCCTTACTCCCACATCAACCCTTCATTCATAATTGTTCTTTTCTTTTGGAAGCTCTAAGCATGCGCAGGCTGGGAACTGACTCCAGCAGGTCCCCCACATCACTGCTGTCCAACTCCAAAGGCAGCTGATAACTGCCAGACTGCCCTGGCCCAATTTCTGCCTCTGATGCAGAGCCCTCCTCCAAGCATTCCTCAGCTTCCAGGACTGACTCATATTCCTCCCCAACCTCCTCACTGTCCGACTATGCTGCCAGCTCTGCTAACCATCAGAGGGCCACAACAGTTGTTAAGTTAGTAACAGTTAAGTGAACCTGGCTTCACCATTGACTTTGATTGTCAGAAGTTCATAAAAGTGATCATATGAACTTAGGATACTGTCACCCTAATAAATACGAGCTAGTTGCCAAGCCTCCCAATTTTGAACACAACCATGTGGATGATGCAACAGTTGTGTAAAAATTGGTCCTAAGTCACTTTTTTCAGTGTCATTTTAACTAAACGAATGGTTGTAAGTCCAGGACTAGCTGTGTTAATATGAGGCCCGCTGGCTGCATGCAGCCTCCAAACTGTTGTAGGTAGCCCCCATTAATAAATTACAAAGAGAAATCTCTTAAATACAGTACTTGTATTTAGTGAAATAGTGCCTCTGAATCAGGTTTGATTCCTGGTGATTTCACAGCCACTGCATGTGCAGTTTCTGTACAGCACTGTACAGAAGTGACTCACCGTGCTTTCTTCTGAAAAGTTTTTGACTTTGAAGTCTAGCATGTGGCCTTGGAATTCAATTAACTCTCCTATCCAAACACTAACAAGGCCAATCCTACTTAGTTTTCAAACCCACATAACGTCCACTACTGACATCACTGAATTTAATTACATGTACTCATTTGGGTCCGAACCTCACCTCTTTTATGATATCTAATATACAGCTGAAAGATGAAACATGTCCTCCCTTAATTTGTTAATGTCTGCTCTTGTTTCACTGTAGTTTTTTATCATTGTTTCTTGTCCATCGATTCTTGGAGTGTTAGTAAAATTGATTGAATATTAACATTTGTAATATTGGGTTGTTTTTCTACTGGTAATGTTTCTTCTAAAGTTTTTTTGACCATAGGCGAAGCTGTTGCCAATGTAGTTGTTAAAGTTGGAGTAGTTTTCCTGCCAGTTTTCAGGGCTGTGGTAGTTGTCGAAGTCTTTTCTTTTAATATTTGTTTCTGTTGTTGAATTATATTAATTATATTATCCCAAATTACCATTCAATATTATAGCCTCAATATTACAGTTAGTCTATGCAGAATTAATTTATCTATTAAACTATATTTTTCCAAATCTTAAATCTAAATCAAGTAAGTAAATTTTATGAGTTTGTATTCAATTTCTATATATCACTATGCCACGTTACTTTACAATCTATATAATACCTATATATACACCATATATATAACTTTTAGTATACTCAATATTGAATATTAAATCCTATAATTATTGATAGTTACTTTACAGCATTCCTTATGTTCTTACTATATATTCTCTTTTTTTATTATTATAATTTGTATATCTAGTCAAAATATGATTATCCCAATTCTCAAAAAATTAATCAAGTCAATTATCAACAATCTAGACTATTATTCTATATTTCTTATCTCAATAAATAAATTTACAATTGTTATATAGAAGTAATAGGAGCAGGAAAAGATAACACCCAAATGTAAATCATGAGAGAGACCAGAGGGGAAAAAAAAAAAAAGAATTAGCAAATCTATAAAAGAGAAAAGAGCAATAAGAAAAATGAAATTAGAAATGAAAGAGGAAATTTCTAAAGTAGAAAATAAAATTGGAATACTCCAACAGGCCTTGGAGAAAAATGAAGCAACAATAAAAGAAGTAGAGAAAAGGACTGAACGAACTGAAAGGAAATTGGAAAGGGTAGATGAGGAATTAAAAAATGTAACCGAAGAAATGGAAGACTCGTTGGTTTATTTAGAGATAGACAAGGCGGCTGCATACCTAAGATTCCAGAATGTAGAGGAGTCCAGGGATGAAGACCTAGAACAATTGATGGTGAAAATACTGGCTGGACTATTAGATAAAGAAAAGGATGACATTTTAAAAGAGTTTGATGAAGTCTATAGGGTCAGTACTAGCTATGCGAGGCGCCATAAAGGCCCAAGAGAAGTTCACATATGCTTTATGAGAAGGAGTATCCATGATATTATTTTTAAGAGATCTAGAGATGGAACAATTGTATATAAGGGCAAAGAAATTTTGATCCTTAAACAAGTCCCAAGAAGAATAAGAGAAATAAGACGAGATTACAAAATTTTGGATGCTTATTTAAACCAAAAAAAAAATTGTATTCAAATGGTTAATTCCAGAAGGGATGCTTGATACATGGAAAGAAAGGAAAATTAAAATTGATACTATAGAAAGAGCCCAAGAATACTATGAGCAATTAGTAAGTTCACAAGATTCGAGTAGTAGGGAGGAATTGGAAATAAATCCACAAGAAGACCAAAACTATCACAGAAATAAAAAAGAAGGAACTTTAAGCCAGCAAACATTAGGAGAGACTGGAGTTATT
The DNA here is from genome assembly GCA_015471245.1 of Laticauda colubrina. Classification (NCBI taxonomy): domain Eukaryota; kingdom Metazoa; phylum Chordata; class Lepidosauria; order Squamata; family Elapidae; genus Laticauda; species Laticauda colubrina. Next base: position 16,059,976 of record BLBF01000044.1, on the reverse strand, counting down.
ACAAGACAAAGAGCGAAACAGAATTAAGTAAATGGAAGAAGAAAAGAAACTTCTTTCAATTAACATAAATGGTCTAAATTCGACCTTAAAAAGAAAAAGGATATTTACGAAACTAATTAAACATGATGCTGACATAATATGTTTTCAAGAAACCCACATAAGAAAAGAAGATGAAAGATTTTTAAATTGCCCAAAACTAGGGAAGCTATTTACTGCGCCGACAGATATAGGAAAAAGAAAGGAATTGCAGTATATATAAAAGAGGATTTGAAAGCAGAAGTAGTTTGGTCAGACCCGGAAGGAAGAACTTTGGTTTTGCAGATCTGGATTAATGATATCTCAATTTTATTAGTGGTAATCTATGCCCCAAATGAAAACCAGAAAGAATTTTTGAAACATTTATACCGAAAAATAATAGGATTTGAACAAAGGAATATTTGCATTATAGGAGACTTTAATTCTATTGCCAATTATCAGAAAGATCATAGCAGAGGGGGGAAGAATAAAAAAGGGAAAAGAGAGTTCCCTAAGATATGTAAGGAAATGATGAGAGAATTAAATTTGGTTGATTTATGGAGGTAACTATACCCAGAAAAAAAACAATTTACATTTTATTCAAATCCACATCAAACATGGACACGAATTGATATGGCATGGATGAATGGGGAAATAGCAAATGAAACAAAAGAAACTGAAATACTATTGAATGAATGGGCAGATCACAATCCAATTCAGATAATATGGAAAGGTAGGAAGAAACCAAAGAAAAGATGGACTTTAAATACCCAATTATTAAGAGAAAAGGATTATACTGATAAACTTAACAAGGAATTAAATTATTTTTTAAAAGATAATAATGGTGTAACTATGAAACAAAACATCTGGGATACAATGAAGGCGATAATAAGAGGCATAACAATTTCTTATAATTCTAAGAGGAATAAAGAAAAATATGCCCAACAAAATAAACTACAACAACAAATTAAGGAATTAGAAATGCTACTAAAGACCCCAAAAAACCCAACATTACAAAACCAGATGATAATAACAAAACACAAATTGAACTTAATCGAACAAGAGAAACTGATTATAAATTTGAAGATGACAAAACAATCTTACTTTGAGAATGCCAATAAGCCAGGAAGATGGTTAGCTTACAAATTAAAAAAAAAAGAAAAGAGATTGATATATCAATTAATAGACGATAACGGTGATATACAACAAGAGATAGGGAAAAAAAAAAGAAATTGTACATAAATACTACGAAGAGTTATATAAAAAGGAAGAAATAAATGAGGATAGAATAAGAAATTATTTAGATGAAATTAAAGATAAAGAAATTGAAGAAGAAATGATAGAAACACTCAATAAAGATATATCGTGGTCTGAACTGAAATCGGCAATAGAGAACCAAAAAAACAACAAAGCCCCAGGTCCTGACGGAATCCCAGGAGCGTTATATAAAATAATTGCAGAACAGATTGAACCATTATGTTGGAAATTTTTAATGAAGTATTATTGGCAGCTAAGATGCCGGACTCATGGAGGGGAGCACTGATTTCATTGATCCCAAAGGAGGATTCTGAACCCAGATATATTAACAATTATAGACCGATTTCACTATTAAATACCAATTACAAAATATTTGCCTCCATTATAGCTAATAGACTTAAAAGAATATTAAGCTTATATATACATGAAGATCAAAATGGATTTCTTCTGACTAGACAGATTAGCAATAACTCAAGAACAGTATAAGATATTTTAGAATTTTATGAAGCCCACCCCGAGAAACAGATTGCACTTATGTTTTTAGATGCTGAAAAGGCCTTTGATAATTTAAATTGGAAATTCTTAATACAAAAAATATATAATATGAAATTAGGCACCAAATTTGAAAATATTATAACAACTATTTATAACACACAACAGGCCAATATTATAGTAAATGGGGAATATACTTGTCCAATAAAAATAGAAATAGGAGTTAGACAAGGCTGCCCGCTCTCGCCCCTCCTCTTCATATTCGCATTAGAAACATTACTAATTAAGATTAGACAAAATCCAGAGATAAAAGGACTAAAGATTAAATCAGAAGAATACAAATTACAAGCATTTGCTGATGATTTGGTTTTTTTCATTGAAGATCCAATTGAAAGAGGACAAAAATTGATTAAAGAAATAGAACAATTTGGAGCGGTAGCAGGACTTAAAATTAATAGGAAAAAAACAAAATTAATGACTAAAAACTTAACAGAAAAGCAGAAAAAAGAACTAGAAGAAATTATGGGAATACAAGTGACAAAGAAAGTTAAATATTTAGGAATATGGTTGACAGCACATTGTAAGGCGCTTAAAGAAAACAACTATGATAAATTGATGTTTCAGGTAAAGAAGGATCTAGAATTATGGGGCAAATTACAACTTTCAGGAAAGATTGCTACCGTTAAAATGAATATCCTCTCAAAATTTTTATATTTCAGATGATTCCAATTAAATTACATAAGAAATTTTTTGAAGAACTCAGTAAAATTATTGCTAAATTTAGTTGGCAAGGGAAAAAACCCAGAATAAATTTAAAAGCAATGCAGGATATGAGGAGCAGGGGAGGGTTGGCACTTCCAAATTGGGAATTGTATTACACAGCTGCCACCCTAGTATGGTTAAAAGATTGGGTAAACTTAAATAATAAGAGAATCTTATTTTTAGAGGGCCACGACTTACAAAGGGGGTGGCATGCTTTTTTATGGGATGTAGGAAAAATTACCCAGAAATACTTTCACAGACACTTAATTAGAGACTCATTGGTAACTAATTGGAAAAAAATACGTAAAAAACACTATTTAAAAGTACCGATTTGGCTATCAACAATGGAGGCAATGATTCACCCAAACAATTTGGATATTTCTAGAATGATCAAATATAAAGATTTATTAGACATACAAGGAAATTTGAAATCCCGTCAAGAACTTCAAGAACGGGGATTTAAAATAGATCAATGGGCATATTTACAAATTCATAGTAGATATAACCAGGATAGAAAAGAATTCGGAATTAGTAATAAACCCCAGCAGCTAGATAAAATTTTAATGGGATCAGGAAAAAAGAATATAACTAGATTTTACAATTGTTTACTTGAAGTAGAATTAGAAGAAGAAATAGTAAAAGGAAATATGATTGCTTGGAGTAGGAATGTAGGACGTAATATCACTTTAAATGAATGGGAAAAAGTCTGGGGAAGTAATGATAAGATTACAAAATCGGTAGCATACAAAGAAAATGCATATAAACTGTTTTCTAGATGGCACCTTCCTCCTTCGAGATTGGCGAAAATGTGCCCCAAAATGAGTCCAAAATGTTGGAAATGCAAAAAGAAAGAGGGAACTTTTTTCCACATGTGGTGGTCATGCATAGAAGCCCAAAAATATTGGAAGATAATAAGAAATTGGCTAGAAGATATTACTAAACCAGAGTCTTTTCTACTAGGGATTTTTGACAAACAAATATCAAACAAGACAAAATATATTACAATACATATATTAACAGCAGCTAGGTTGGCTTTTGCTCAGTGTTGGAAGCACCAACAGATTCCTACAAAGGAGATGATTATCCAAAAAATTTCAAACTGCGCAGAAATGGAAAGATTAACATTAGCTCTAAAAAACAAAGAAACTTCAATATATTATAATAGCTGGAATTATTGCTATGAGTGGTTAGAACAAAGATGAATTTTATAATATAGGATAGAAAGAATAAGATAAATTTATATGAGTGATGTATAAATTCTTGTAAAGATAATGTGTTTAGAGATAGTAAAACCAAAGGAAGAAAAGATCTCACAAATTGTCGAAAGTAAGAATATTTTCAACAAATCTCTTTCTGTATTTTCTTTTTTTTTTTTTCCGGTCCTCTTTTCCCATCCCCTTTTTTCCCTTTTTTTTTCTTCCCTACCCTTCAATTATGCACGTGTTATTATGTTGTTGTGTCTTTTTTTTTTTTAAATTGTAAAATCAATAAAATTTGTTTTTTTTAAAAAAAAAGAAAGATAAAACATGGCCCCTGTCCTGAAAAAAAGTACATACCTCACTGTTTTCGCTATTAGTTGGGTCTTCCCATAATATGAAGTCATAATTCAGACAAAGAATTATGGATCTCATGCGGAATTTGTCAATTGCACATAGATATTTGTACTCATTGAATGGATCTTTTTTCCCTTCTTGTTGTATTTAGTTTATTTAACTAATACAAGGCACTTAGGTATTTTATTACTACTTAAGGTAGGCATTTTTTCCATTCTAACACTTTAACAAGACTTTTTTCTGAAATGTTTTAAAAGCGGTAATTCAATGGAGAAACTCAGTTCACCAAAATGTATTGATTTACTGCCACAGTTCAGATGTTTTATAGATTTTATAGCTATAAATGGAAAAACAAATAATTAATAATAGAAATATTATATTAACTAATTAAATTTAATATTGATACGAATTTCTACATTGAAAATCCTCATAAGTCAGTTAAAGCCAGATTTTTACTTGCTTCTGCAAGGCCATTGATGTCCAACTGTAGGGCCCCAAATCCCTTTTGGGGAAAATGCAAAATACCTCTACACTAGAAAGGTTTCTTAACGTTAGAACATTCTCCCAAACATTTTTTTAAATTTGATATTTGAATCTCTGTTGTAATTTTCATTGGCCAAAGCAATTTAAACATCAGTGTTGCTCCTGGTTTGTGTATAGTTTCTATCTTTTTGTTTACCTTTGTTGGCTTAATTTGCTATTTAACTGTATTAAATATAATCAGATTCCATACTGGTAGAATTAATATATTCATGCTTTTGTGTACCATCTTATAATTTATTCAAATGAAGGATATAGCTATAGGTATAATGGCTATGGGAACTTAAAAGCAAATGCTGCAGTGCTATACACAAATATCCTGTATGTCAGATTTAAAGGAGATTGGGTAATAATATTTGTCTAAAACTGTAAATAGAATTGTGAATTTCTGTGTACAGAAATGTGGATCACACCATGAATATAAGAATTCATAAGGAACCTAGCCTGCTACACTTCTATCAATGCTCCCAAATACACAAGGCCAACATATCTCATTTGATGTCCAGCTTGTTTGTTACCGGGGTCCCAATAAGCAAACATAGCCACAGAACATACAAAAAAACTTAGAATATTTGCTCTTCTCTGAGATGTTTCATCAACTCCCCACTACAGTGCCTCCAAAGAAGCAATGACCTAAGAATAGAAGCTGAAATTATGGTTTCATGTCCCAGCACTTTTTACATCCATAGATCTAGAATGAGCGAAAGTATCTCTACAATAAGTATTACACAACATACCTGATCTAAACAAATACACCAGAAAAGAGTAAGACTTGCAACATGAAATGTGACACGATAGCAGTTTTCCAATATTTGAGGGGCTGCCATAAAGAAGAGGGGTTCAACCCATTTTCCAAAGCAACAGAAGGCAAGACAAGAAACAATGAATGGAAATCGATCAAGGAGAGAAGCAAGCTAGAACTAAAGAGAAAATTCAGAACAGTGAGAACAATTAACCAGTGGGATGGCTTGCCTTGAAGTTGTGGGTGCTCCCATCACTGGAGGCTTTTAAGAAGAGACTGGACAGCCACTTGTCTGGAATGGTAAAAAATTTCCTGCTTAATTGGGCATTTAATTGCTTCCTGAACACGATCTAAAGCCCATGTCACACTGCACCAACGGATGGAAAGAGGATGTAAAATGGAGAAAAACACTTGCCATCCGTTGGTTAACGCGATGCTTCCATTTTGTACTCACTGCGTCCATTTTTCTTCCTCTCTATCCGTCCAGCATCCGTCGACTGAGGTTCCATCCGCTCAAAAAGTTTTTAGCTGCTCAAAACTTTCTGAGCGGAAAATGTATCCAATGTGTCCATTCTGCATCCGCTAGGCATACAGGAAACATCCCGTCATCCGTTACGCGTCCGCTACATCCGCGCAACTCGCATCCGCTCCAGCAGAAAGCGGACACAGGGAGGAAGCAGAAAGGACGTGGAACGGACGCGCAGCATGAGTAGCATGGACGGAGAAAAGATGAAAGCGGATGCAGCTCGCAAACAAAGCATTTAAAACGGAAAAAATGTTCGCAGAGGGGACCTATCTCGGATATTAAGGATATCTAGAGGATACCTAGAGGATGCAAAAGGACACATAGGAAACCTATACTGCCTATAAAAAGGGGGAGCAACTCACCTGGATCTCACTTTCAGACCAGCAGCCCTACTGTGCAGACCCCTGCAGCCTTCATCTGCCTCTTCCTCTTCCACAGCATCCAGTCATGTCCACCATGGATCAAAACAAAGTTCTTTTGGTAGCCACCATCGTTCTGCAACAGTGCGAAGCCATCTACAGGCTCTTTCAACTCTACTACGGGAAGAAAAGGAGGCGCCAAGAAGCGTCTGGGTCCAAAGATGGATCGGGAGAAGAGCAGAGTACGGACTGTACAACAAGCTGATGGTGGAGCTGAGGAACGAAGACCCTCGTGCATTCCAGAACTTCATGAGGATGCTTCCAGCCATGTTTGACGAAGTTGTGGAGCGGCTGACACCCAGGTTGACCAAGCAGAGCACCAACTTCCGGCCCAACCTGGACCCTGGGCTCAAGGTGGCACTCACTTTGCGCCATCTGGCCTCAGGGATCACCTACAGGAGCATGCAGTATGGCTAGAGGGTGCCACACAACACCATCAGCATTGTGGTCAGAGAAGTGGTGCAGGCCATCATCGAAGAATACCTGGAGGAGCTCCTCCAGTGCCCCTCCACTGAAGAAGGATGGAAGAAAGTTGCAGAGAAGTGGTATCAGAAGTGGAACTTCCCACACACCTTTGGAGCCATAGATGGCAAGCACATGGCCTGCAAAGCGCCAGCCAAGTCGGGGTCCACTTATTTCAACTACAAGGGCTTCTTCAGCATCGTCCTCTTCGCCATGGTCGATGCTGACTACAAGTTCATGTACATCGATGCTTCAGGCAACGGCTCATCTTCAGATGCCCAGGTATACATGCCAGTCACCTCAAGGAGAAGCTGGAACGCAACCTCATCATGGGCTTCCCAGATCCAGAACCCCTGCCCAACGACATGCAAGATGTGCCCTACTTCATCGTGGGGGATGATGCCTTCTCCCTCACAACCTACCTCATGAAGCACTACAGCTCCAGATGCCTCACCTGTGAAGAGAGAATCTTCAGCTACAGGCTGTCCAGGGCAAGGCGGGTGGTGGAGAATGCCTTTGGCATCCTGGCCAACAGGTTCCAGGTACTTCTCACGACCATGCAGCATCGCCCAGAGACCGTGAGGATCGTGGAAGCTTGCTGAATCCTGCACAATCTCATGCGCACCCGCTACCCAGTCTTGCAAAATAGGCTCATGGACCTCCAACAAGGCAATGGGGACATGGAGCCTAGGGAATGGAGGCAAGGGCGAAACCTGATAGACACTGAGGATGTGCAAGGCCCCAACAGAGCCTCACGTGAAGGGAAGAAGCAGCGCAATCTCCTGAAACACCAGTGCAACTCCCCAGCTGGAGCAGTGGAGTGGCAAGACAGGATGATAGATGATTAATGGATGCTTCCTTCAGCCTGTCTCATCACACTGATGAAATTGGGCCATGTATGTTGGGTGGGCCTACAATGAACAGGGCATTTAATAAAGAGTTGTGTTTATGTTGACAGGTGTGGATCAATGATTACATGAGTATTGATAATGAAGGGCCATAGGTGTGGCACCTGGGAGGGTGGACCATACAGTCCCACTATGCTTGCACTGGAGGTTTATCTATCCCCACAGCTATCTCAACCCATCCCACAACTATCTTAGCCCATCCCAAAAGTATCCCTGCCCATCCCACAGCTATTACCCATACCAAAGGTATCCCTGCCCACCCCACTGCTATCCTTACCCATCCCACAAGCATGCATAGGCTTAAACCATTTCTAAAAGTTTCCACCAAGACTTTATTGACAAAAATAAATGAAGCAAATGTGTGAAGCAAAGATAATCTTTATTAATAACAAGCTATAAAAAAAAAATGACCAAAGTCAAGTGTCCAAATAAAGTCTACAGGTAGCCAGCCAGTCTCTGGCACTCTTCTCTGTCACTCAGAGGTGTGCCCAGTCTCAGGGGTAAAGGGTCCAGGTGCTGTGGAGGTGGGTGCTGCTGGAGTGCTGGTCTGAAGCGCCACTGGGGTGCCTGCCCCTGAGACGACAACAGGTGACGGTGTGTTGAGGAAGCTCTCAGACAGCTGACTCAGCCCCGTGATGTTGAGAGCTCCTTCCTCCATGCCATGGGGTGTCAGCCCCAGTACCGACGACAGATGTACTGAGGCCCAGCTTGGATGTGGGGTGGAGGAAGAAGCAGTGTAGTGGGGCTGTCTGGTCTGCAGATGGGTGAGGACTGGCGTGGGTGGCATCGGTGACGTGGGTGGCGACGGTGGCGTCGGTGGCAGCAGTGGCGTGGGTGGCATCGGTGGCATCAGTGCAACCGGTGGCAACGTTGGCATCCGATGAGTCTGTGCCTGGACTGGGAAGGGCTGCTGCCTGTGCTGCTGGACCTCCTAGTAGCCGTAGCCCTGGGAGGTGAGGGCCTGTGGAAAGCCTTGGAATGGGAGGGACATCACCTGGGGTGGAGAAGCAGACCTGGACTGGGTGGGAGCAGGTTCATCTGGATCTGGAGGGATGTGAAGCAGGTCAGTGATCCTGTCCTTCACCAACTGGTACTGGGGTTCTGCCATGTCCACGAGGGTCTAGTTCACATAGGTGAGGAAGGGCTTGCGGTTGGAGGATGAGGAGTCGGTGTGTACCAGCTGAGAGAGGAGATCTATGCTGCTCCTGATGGTGTCTCTTATCTCCAGCAGGACAGTGTGGCTCTGTCCCTCCTGTCTGGCTCTCTGCCTTTCTGTGGAGGTGGAGCTGGGGGTGGATGCGGGTTGGACTGTGGTGAAAGTGCCATCTCCTTTCTCCCACTGCGCCAGGGAGTCCTGCACGCGCTCCACCATGGTTAGAACAGCTGTCGGCGGGTTCTCCGCCGTGGGATGCTCCACAGACACCTGCCTGGAGACAGGAGCTGACTCTCGGCCGGAAGAGGACTGGCTCTCAGCAGGCTGCCTGAGAGAGAGGGTTGTGAAAGGGGCTGCTCCTCGGTGGCAGATCTCACCCTCCAGGAAACTGCACTTGGCCATGACATAGGTCTCTCTGTCTGTCAGTTTGACTGCGGCCTGGCCAGATTTTTTGCGGTGCAGCTTCCCGTACCAGATGTGCATGTGCTTCCACCAGCCGAGGAGCACCTCCGATGTGTAGCCCGGGCTCTCCACCTTCTCTCTCCAAGCAGCCTGCTTCCTTTTGGTGTCCCTGTAGAGCCTGTGTCCCTTCCGCCATAGATAGTCATTCTCTCTCAGCCACTCCAGCACCTCATCCTCATGTTCCTCCTCGATGGAGCATTGCCTCCTCTCCCGTTCTCGCATATGCCTCTTCCTCCCTTTGGAAGGACCACATGGGCCCTCATCAGAGGGGCTTCCAGGTTGTAGGGGCTTCTCCTCCACACCACCAGTAGCAGCACCAGCAGGACGAGCAGCAGCACCAGCAGCACGAGGATCAGCAGCAACAGAGTAAGCACTAGCAGCACCAGGATCAGCAGCAGCAGGACCAGAAGGACCAGGATCAGCAGCAGCAGAGTAAGCACCAGCAGCGCCAGCAGGACGAGCAAGACCAGCAGGACGAGCAAGACCAGGAGCACGAGCAGGACCAGCAGGACCAGCAGGACAAGGAGCAGCTTCAGCAGAGTAAGCACCAGCAGAAGCACCACCGCCAGAAGCAGCTTCAGCAGAGTAAGCACCAGCAGAAGCACCACTGCCATAAGCAGCAGCAGCAGCTCCTCCAGAAGCAGAAGCAGCAGAAGCCCCAGCCCCAGAAAAGCGAGCCCGTGCTACAGAAGCCCCAGCAGAAGCAGAGTGAGGGCCAGGGAGTGGGAGGGTGGCCCTGTCCCTCTTGCCAGGGCTGGAAGCAGATGGCTGAGGCTTTCTCTTCTTCCCCATGGTTGTGGGGTTGCTGGCTGGCAGGCAGGCTGGCAACAAGGCTGGCAGCCAGCAAGGCTAGCAGGCAGGCAGGCAGCAAGGCTGGCAGGCAGGCTGGCAGGGAGGCAAGCTGCAAGGCTGGCAGGCAGGCTGGCAGCAAGGCAGGCAGCAAGGCAGGCAGGAAGGCTGGCAGGCAGGCATGCAGGCAGGGCAGGCTGGCAAGGCAGTCGATGTGTCTGGCAGCAGGTCTTTCCTCTGAATGGTGATCTGCTTGGGAGCTGCTTCCCTTTATATCCGCGGGGCTGACACAATGCATCCTCCCCGCATGCGCAGTGAATGCTAGGCATCCGCTAGGCTTCCGCTAGGCATCTGCTAGGCATCCGCTAGGCTTCCTCTCTGCATCCGCTTCATCCGCTAGGCTTCCGCTGTGCATCCACTTCATCTGCTCAGCGTCCGCTCTGCATCCACTGTATCCGTTCTGCGTCCGCTTTCCTGCGGCCCCCCGGAAGCCTTGAGGATGTGCCATCTGCTCTCATCTGCTTCCATCCGCTAGGCTTCCGTGGAGCATCCGCTTTCCATCCGCCCTGCGTCCTCCACCGTCCGTTCCTTTCCATGTTGTCTGCTCTGGTTATGCAAATTTTTGCCCCTTTTGAGCGGATAAGAACGGATGGAACATTTTTATCGTCCGCTGTGTCCTTTTTACAAATGTTTTGCATCCATCGGCCAGTGTGACAGGGCCTTTACAGAATTTTACTGCTTATCATGAAAATAACTTGTAATTTAATCTATCTGTATTCTTTTAAACAAATATTTTGTTTTTGCAACTTCAAAGTTTCAACACCTGTCAACTATGCTGCACATTTGAAAAAACCAGATGAAAACATGGAACTGTTGTTGAAGAACATCCAGTACACCAAGTACAACTGGAATATGTGTAAAGATCTAAAAGAAGTGGTTCTGCTGCTTGAAATGCAGGTCAAATATACCAAGTATTGTTGTTACATATACAAATGGGACAGTCATACAAGAAGGTAGCATGACATTAAAGCAAAATGGCTACTTTGAAAGAGCCGAAGAAGCTTCTTGGATGAGAAGTGAAACATCTTCAATGAAAAACCAGAAAGTCCAGTTGCCTCTTGAAAAAGCATCTTTGGGACAACCATGACTTGGATAACTGAGAATTTCCATAGACACTTTGAAAGAATGTGGTTCCAGTAAAAGAAAAATGTGTTACATGAATCATTTATTTACCCATAAAGACACTTTTGCCTCAGATCTCTTAAGACTTATTTTTAAAAAATGTGAAAACAGTGAACAAAGAAAGTCAACGTTTTCATTATTTGAGACAGATGTTTCCAATAACTGAAGTGAACATCAAGAAGAACATTTGTTAATCCACATATCAGACTTATCAAGGACAAGCATATGAAAACTGTTAGTGGGGCCAGAGAAAATCACCTAAATGCATTCAAGGATTCAGGCATTCACTGAGAATTTTCTTGGCAGGTACAGCATCAAACTACATTCAGCTGGTTGACAAACGTATAGTAGAAGATCATAAAGTGCAATATCAATGAGGATTCATTTTCTGAATTCAGTCTTCCTCAAAAATTCTATGTGCAATCAATAACAAACATGGTAAAAGGTTTCTCCAAGACACTGCCACAATGGAAAATTGATATGAGGACAACTGGAATCCATCAATGCTAACTATTATTGCACACCTCCTCTTCATCTAGGGCACGTAGGGAGGAATGGAGAAGAGAGCAATGTAGACTGCGTGGCTTATGGAGGAGGAAAGGCCCTTGATTCTCTACATTAGGCACACCTAGGAAGAGTTTCAAAGAGATGCAAGCTGAGAGCAGCTTTGCTGGGAACAAACGTGAATTTATCTTATGTTGACTGTGATTATCTGTGTTCCTGGAATCCTTCCAACTGGATTGATTTACTGTCATTCCTTCACATCTGGAATTCCTTTTCTTGCCCTGCTGGATTAATTACCTCATTTTGCCTTGATTGGACTTATAAAGTTTTTATTGACAACGTTTTGGACTTGATTCAACAGCCAAAGGCTGTTGATGGGAGAGTTTTTCTCCAGACCAGAAGGTAACCAGGACATTGGGAGAAAAGTTGGAGCTAATAAAGGCTAATACAGTCAAATATTAAATTTGACTGTATTGCCTTTGTGCCACGCCCCGGGTCATCACAGATATGGAGTACAAACAAAAAGTCAGCAGCAAAGCACTTTTGGTCCAGTTGAAGATATGCAACTAGTCGAAAACATGTGATTCAATACAATATAGTCACTTAAAGTTAATTTCATATTTCTCAAGCTTCCAACATGATATAGTCATTTTGAAATTAAGTATGTTTCATTTGAAGAAGTTTATTGTAATCAACAAAAGATTTTCATGAAGCAAAATATTTGAAAAAATTATTATTAATTGTTTTAGATAAGGTATGATATTCTGACCATGCTTGTTGCATTTCACTGGCTATATTTCATTACAGCATTTGGGCAAGCTGTCAGGACTCTAACATGCACCCCCATTTAAACTGTAAGTCTCTAGCCGCATTTCTCAGAGTAAAAAAAGATTGATTTATTAGGAGTTGACATGTCGGCGTTTCCTGATTGCAGCCAACTTTGACACATCATTCATTTCACCCTTGACTCTGGTCTTCTCCCCACCCCCTGGTTGTATATTCGCCAATGTGAGATATCCATAGTCAAGAGTCATCAATCATGGTCTCCAGTAATAATTATGCATTCCAGAAACTTCGGTTGCCAAAATGGTTATCTGAAGCATTCAAGGAATGCACTGCTTTCCCCCCTCACTTTCTGTTGACAACTAAAAAGACCAAATAAGTATTTTTAGTTGACATTCAGCTCCCCTCACTTCTTGAAGGTTACCTGTACAACACAAAAAGAAAACAAATTTATTGCAGGTCTAGAACTTAGGGTTATGCACCACACCCCAGGTTTGGGTGGGTTTTCTGCATGGAACCTCATCACAAGGCGATTGGCTTGGACTCTTTATCCAAGATACCTCTGATAAGGGGTAGCCCTTTCACTTGATTGAATTTTGGAGTTGTCTCCTGTGCCACCTCGAATTGAGGATTCGCTGCACCTCATAATGGGTTTGGCCCCCTATGACCACCGGGGCCTAGGGGTTCATGAGGTGGTGGCCTCAGGGTTGATCCCACCATGGGTTTTAAGAGGCTACTGTGGAATACTGGGTGCAGTATGTAATAACTGGGGCACTTCAGTTGCATAGTGACTGGATTGATGACTATTATGGGGAAAGGTCCCATGAACTTTGCCCCAACTTCTTACTAGGGAGCTTTAACCTCAAGTATAGGTTGTCAAGTGTAGAGGTAGACCTTCTCCCCCACCTGGAATGGCCTTTGTGAGCCCAGGTGTTTGTCTGCCTGTCTCTTATAGCTCTTGCCACTTTTGCCAGTGCCTTTTTTACATTCTCCCAAGTTGCCTTCAGCGTTGACATCCAATCAGTCAGGCTGACTGAGAAGGGGGGATCCCTTGGATACTCAGGAATTGGTACAAAGTCCATGCCACTCACTACTTTGAAGGGGGTTAGTCCCATGCTACTGTGAACAGCACTATTGTACACAACCTCCACAAAAGGCAGGAGGTCCTGCCAATTGGATTGCTGATAATTTACATAGCACCTCAGATACTGCTTTACCATGGCGTTCAGTCTCTCTTCCCCTTATTGGTGCTTGGATGAAAAACCAAGCGAAGGCCCTGGGACAATCCAACAGTTCGCAGAAACTCCCTCCAAAATTTGGCTGTGAACTGGACTCCTCTGTCTGAGATAGTTCTCCATGGCACTCCATGTAGGCAGTAGATGTGTTTCAAAAACAGCTTGGCTAACTGGTGGGCTGAGGATAGCCTTCTGCATGGTATGAAATGCGCCTGTTTGCAAAATAAGTCTATTACAGTCCAGATCACTGTGTTTCTTCCACTTTTCAATAACTCAACTATGAAATCCATTGTGATCTCTTCCCACGGCCTTGTTGGTTCCACAACTGTCTGTAGCAATCTGGGGGGTTTTCCTGGTCATTTCTTCACTACAGGGCAAATGGTGCAACTCTTTATATAACTGTCCATGTCCTTCTTTATGTCAGGCCACCAGAATTACCTTCAAGCCAAATATAAAGTCTTTAAGAAGACAAAGTGGACTGCCAGTTTAACGTCATGGCTCCTCTGTAGGACTAGAGAACATAGAGATTCTGGGACATAGAGTTTTGTTCCTTTCCAGGCTAGGTCATCTCTTTTCATTAAGATGTGTTGATTGTTCCAGAACCAATGATCTGCTAGCAGTTCGGGTTTAAATTTTGGTCTTCTTTGGTCTCTTTAGTTGTCCCAAGGCTTGCTAAACCCTTGTTTTATGATTCGTTAAGGAAGCAGGCTTCCTTTGAATATAATAGAATCATGCAGTTGGAAAGACCACTTAAAATGGCTGCTCATCTCATGCCATGGAGGATTTGCTCCCCCAAAATGGCCATCCACTCATGCTGTGGCTTCTGTGATGGTGGTCGCTCCTTAGGCCGCTAAGAGCCCCGAGCGACAATTCAGCAGCTGGAAAGAGCAGTCTCCATAAAAAGTAATCAGCTAGCTGGCACTTTTTATTGCTTTTGCTGATCATTCAAGATCGCAGCTGCTCACGAGGGGAAGGCTGTGGGGGAGGTTGATGGACGTTTCCCTTACTTGCCTTCCTTGATGCTAGAAAGGGCGTTGGTACTTACCTGATACACCCGTTCTCTTTGAGCTGTGAAGAGCATCCAGTAGTGGGAGATGCTTACTCTCCGCATTCACAGGCTGAGCTTGATTTGTGGAACGCTCCTCCTCCACCACGTGATTCCTCAGCATTCCCCAGTTTTGGCGAAGACGAGAGAAATAAGCGCTCTCATCCTCACGTTCTAAAAAATTCATTGGCCAAAACAGGACCCCACCAGACGGGAAAAAAAGGATGGAGCTGGATGCTCTTCACAGCTCAAAGAGAATGGGCATATCAGGTAAGTACCAACGCCCTTTCTGCTATGAACTGTTCAGAGCATCCAGTAGTGGGACATACCAAAGCTTGGCCTGTCCTATGGGAGGGACTCCATCTGGAATCTCCTCCTGATCTCTGTGGACCCGTTGCAGAACTCTTCTGCCGAAGGAAGCCTCAGCAGAAACAAATACATCAATTTTGTAGTGTCTAATTAAAGGCGTTGGGGAAGCCCAAGCCGCAGCCCGACAGATTTCAATTACTGATGCCTGTGTGGCCCATGCTGCCAAAGTTGCTGCACTCCTTGTTAAATGAGCTGTTATGCCTCTAGGCACCTGCAGAGATTGGGTCTGATATGTTTTTGCTTTTGCCACCCTTATCCAGCGGCCTATCGTAGATGGTGAAACCTTGCAACCCTGAGAACTTGGCTGAAAGGACACGAATAAAGCCTCTGATTTCCTAAAAGCCGCTGTACGCTTGATATAGATTCTCAGAGCACACCTCACATCAGGCTTATGCCATTGTCTTTCCATCCCCTGTGATGGTCTGGGACAAAAATTTGGAAGAATAAGCTCTTGTGCTCTATAAAAAACAGAATTGACCTTGGGCATAAATGTGGGATCAGGACGAAGGACCACACGATTAGCATGAAAAACGCAGAGATCTTGTCTGACAGACAGGGCTGCAATTTCCGAGATACGACGAGTGGAAATGATCGCTACCAGGAAAACTACTTCTACGTGAGAAATTGGAGACTTGACGATTTCAAAGGTTCAAAAGGACCTTTAGTGAGAGCGACAAGGACCTTGTTAAGGTCCCAGGTGGGATAACGGTGCACTGCTGGAGGGCGTAAATTGGTGGCTCCTCGAAGGAAAGATCTGGTATCTGTGGCGATGGTGAGCCTTTGTGGTTCCTTGAAGAGAGTACCTCTCTTGATAACCAGTTTGGACCACCAGAGGAGAGATTTGAGAACCTTGGGCGGAACACTGACTTTGTGTTTGGAGTTGCTTCGACCGGATCGCTGGTACGGTAGCAGGAAGCACTGGAGGGATCTAGTGTGAAGGCAGGCCCAAGGAATAATAGAATACATGAAATCATTTTTTCCCAATAATTTAGATAGGTCCATTAGAGACACCCTCTTAAGCGCCCTGATTTCCTTAACCAATTTTTGAATGATATTTAGTCTATCTGGTGACAAACTTTGTCTTCCACCGTATCTATGACCTCCCCTAAATGAATTAACTGAGTCAAAGGCGTTAATTGACTCTTCTTCCAATTTATTAAGAAACCATGCTCTTTTAGGCATAATAATGTGTTCTGAGTGTCTATGACTGCCTGATGGGCAGAAGGAGATAAAATCAAAATATCATCAAGATAACACTGGAGCCGTACCAGGATATTCCTGAGGTGGGCAGCTCGCGTTGCGAGGACCTTGGTGAAGGTCCTGGGGGCAGAAGCTAATCCGAATGGAAGGGCCACATATTCAAAATGGTGGTTATTGTAGCAGAATCTCAGAAACCTATAATGGGAGGACCGAATAGCAATGTGCAGGTACGCCTCCGTCAGGTCTATGGAAGGGAGCATGTCCCTTTTCCTGATGCCCTGTAATATTGATTAGAGGGTATGCATTTTAAATTTGCAATATACTAAGAAACGGTTGAGACGTTTCAAATCTAATATCGCTCTCTACCCCACTGATTATTTTTTTTTTGCACAACGAAAAGATGTGAATAAAAGCCTTGCCCTTGTTGGTTGGTCGTTACTGGTTGGATGGCTCGTATATCCAGTAGATGTTGGATAGCGGAAACCATGAGATTACGCTTGACCAGATCTCTGAAAGGAGGGTATGACATGAAGGAATCTGGGGGAGTGGATCTAAACTCCAGCGCGAGTCCAAATCTAACCGTATCTCTGACCCAGGCATCAGAGGTAGAGGAGTCCCATTGGTCAGCAAATGACTTAAGAAGTCCGCCAATGGTAATTGGGTCCTGGGAGTTATCTTGGTCACCGGAAGGGCCTGTTCCCTGTTCCCCGAAGGGAATCTTTTGGATTGACCACCCCTTCTACTTCTATCCACTGAGTCGGAACTATCTGGTGGTTGTCCTGGTCTAACTGCTGGGGGTCTCTGGTATCTGGAAGAGAAGGATCCCTGATAGAAAGATTGAGAGGATCCCCTCCGAAAGGACTGGGGGCTTCTGAAATCTGACTTCCGAAAAAGGGAAGGGAGAATTTTATTCTTGTTGCGTGTTTCAATTAGTAGCGGATCCAGGGAAGGGCCAAACAATCTATCTCCCGCAATGGGAGATGAGGCTAGCTTGGATTTGTGTTTGAAGTCAGCTTGCCAGTGTCTTAACCATAGCAAGCGACGCGCTGTGACATGTGAGGTAATGGCCTTTGCTGAAAACCTGACTGCATGATAGGTAGCATCGGCAGAAAATTCAGCAGCTGCCGTACGTTTGGCGATGTCTTGGTGCGCCCTGATGTTAGAAGAAGGAACATGTTGTTTCAAAAGACGAAGCAATCTAAGAGACGATCGTGTGAAGAAGGAGGCAGCCGTGGCTGATCTGATAGTCCACGCATCAGACTGATGAGCTCTGCATAGGGGTAGCTCGACCCATTTTTCCTCCGGCTTTTCCTCCTCCTCCGGCATTTTTCCTCCAGTGCCTCATTGGGAATAGAGGGGGATGCTAAAGCCACTATAGGCTTGTCTACCTTGGGGGTACCCAGTAACGTTGCTAAATCATGGTCCAAGTTGAAATATTTCCTATCATATCCAGTTAGGGAGGTGTATACCGCTGCAGAAGCCCACTGCTTCTGCACCACGTCCGAAAATATGGGTGGAACTGGAATTACCTCTGCCTCAACTACTGGTTAGTTGAAGATCATGTCCTCTGGTCCCTCCCCTGAAGGGTCAGGTGTATCAGATGGTTTTGGCTTGTTTAGGCCTGCAATGTTCTTTGCCTTAAACAAGAGAGATTTGAAAAGCTGTGTCCGGAATAAGCCTGTAAAGGCAGGCTGGTCAGAAATAACACTTTCATTCTCAGACATTTCCCCTTCTAAGGAGTCTGCCTCTGACAGGGGCTCGCTATCATGAATTGATCCCACTTCAGATTCGGCCATTTGAAAAATTTGATCTACTTCCTCCTCCTCCTCTTCCTCCGGTCCTTGGAGGGGGGTCTCCCCCTGTAAATGTACCTGAGTCTGCTGTTGTTCCGACCTGGTCAGTGACCTCAGTGGTTGGGGCTCTTGGTCGGTAGCCACAGGGTAAGGTCTGGACATTACTGCATGTTGAAGCCCCGCTGCAATCCCTTGGCGAATAGCCATCTCCATTCAGGCTTTCATCCTTTCTGGGACCTCCTCAATGAAACTGTCACCCTGGCAAAGACCAGCGGCAGTTGGAGTGAATGTGGCTTCAGGGGCCCGTCTGGTTGGTGTTCCAGACACTTGGGCCTGTTGTCCTTGTGGAGTCAAGCTGTGCCTGGATGAAAGGGAGAGATCTAGAGGAGGAGGAGGGTGTGAAGAAACTGACGGACTGGAAGAGGGGGCACCCTGAGATACAGCGTGGACCTCTCGAGTATGCCTGTCTATTTGCCTTTGTAAGGCCTTATGGCGCCTTAAGGCATCCCTTTCTGAGGCTTTAGAATTTCCACTGTGTTTTGATTTGGCTTTTGCCTTCAAGCAAGTTGCCTGAGAGGTGCTATCATCTGCCTTTTTGATTAAAATCAGAATAACAGTAATTAAATATAATTTGTGTACAAGGCGGTTGGCACGCCCAGGGTCCTATCTGAGTCAAGAACAGTTGCCCTGATAAAGTTCTTATTGCTCCCTTTTATTTTATTTATTCTTTTTATTTTACTGGTGTCTATATATATATAGTAAGTCGTATCTCAGTAATAATATTTTATTGAAAATTAAAATATTATACTGTTAAGTAGTTTGTTACCATGAGTGATTATTATGATTGTAATAATTATTATAAAATTATTGCTCTAATTACTTGTAATTGCTCCTTTGAGTAGTGATATATATATATATTCCAATATTAATAATAGAACAACCAGGATTAATGTGTAATCCAATTAGCCAAATCGCCAAAGCCTAAGGCCCAGATTGATGATTGAAAGGGCCTTCAGCAGCTTCCCTGCATAGGTGGACACTGACCTAGGTGCTTGCTGCTATGCCACTGAGAATAAGGCTGTGAGGGTTAAGCCAACAATTTTAAAAGTTGAATTAATTATCCTTGAGTGCAGATAGCCAAAACGAGGGTAAAATAGCTCTCAGAATCCTGGAGGGATTCTGCTGCTTCGAGCAGAAATACCTCACACAGCTCAAGAAAGACAGACAAGCGCGCAGCCACGAGGTGGCACTCAAGATGGCCTCCAGCAGTTAAAGTTTTTTCGCATGTTTCTCAGCAGCAGCTTCCCGCCTTGCAAACAAAGCCGGAGCTCAAATGAAGCCTGAGCTCTCAATTCAGCAGAATGGCGGAGAAGAAGGGGAATTAATCCTAATTAACTTCCCCACTGAAGAAACGGTGTTCCGAGGGGGGGTAAAGGTGATACGACTTTTGAAAAACAAAATATCAAGCCGCTAGCAAGCAAACGGAATAAAAAACACAGCGGCAATCAAACTGGCAGAGGCAAGGAAATTTTGGTGTGGGGAGGTGGTGCAGAGCAACACCAAAAGCCTCCCGCCACCTCTCTTTTTTTGGGGGGGTGCGAATAGCACTTCCCTTAAACCGACTCTCAGACTGATAAAGGATTGAAGGCTAAAGACAAAGAAAACTAAAGGAAACCAAACTGCAATCAAACCTGCAAATATTCCTGTTTCGGTCAAAAAAGTATCCAGATCACTGCCTGTCTCGCACAAGGCTGAGCAAAACTGGGGAACGCTGAGGAGGAGTCACGTGGTGGAGGAGGAGCGTTCCACAAATCAAGCTCAGCCTGTGAATGCGGAGACTAAGCACCTTCTACTACTGGATGCTCTGAACAGTTCATAGGAGAATGTCAAGTCCTCGGCGTTGCAGGAGAGTGGAGCCCTTCTCTCTTGAAGACACAGCTGCTTGGATCCCTTGGAGCTGTGTTTAAAGGTGTATTTGCTTTTTTTGAAGAGTTTGAATGATAGAACTATCACAGTGCTTTCAGAGACACAGCTTACTGACTAAAAGAAGCTGAGCCAAAGCTGGGGAGACTCCCAGGGACTGGCCTTTTAAATACAAGAACAGACTCAGCTTAATGACATCAGCATCAGGAGTCTAACCCATCCTGGGCTCTCGCAGCAGCATGGAGAAGAAAGAAGCCATTCATGCCACTGTAGTATCCAATTAAGCATCTTCAACAAATGGTTGTCTAGTGAACACATCCAGTGAAAGATGCCCAGTAATGTTCTGGTTTATTTGTTCCAGGACTGTTCTGTTTGGGTTTTTTGTTTTTTGTAATGTTCTATCAGAATGTGCCTTCCTGTAATTTAAATCCCTAACGTTATGTTCTGAATTCTGAAACAATGGAGAATTGTTTTGAACTTCTGCTGCACAATAAGTTCTATAAATTCCTCTCAAAATCTTCTCACAACTAAATATTTTGAAGCCCTTTAGTCTCTCGACATGGGACTTAGGTTTCATCTAAGGTCAACCTCCTCAGATTGTTTGGTGTTCCAATTTGTTTGCTCCTTCTTAAAAGTCTAGTGCCCAGAACTGAACACAATACTCAAGCCAGGATTCTAATTAATGCAGGTAAAGTAAAATAATTATTTCTGTGATTTAAAACTATAACACTTCTAATACAATCTAAAAATCCAATCCTTTTTAATAATTTCATACTGCTATCTCATATTCAGTTTGCTACTATTTCAAAATTCTATCAAAATGACCATTAACCAGATATTTCACAGCATATACTTATGCTCTTCTAAATGAAGCACTTGCATTGGTTTCTGTTATGTCAGCCTATTTCTTTCATCTAACAATACTAGTTTGAATGTGCTTTTTCTTCTAATAAACATTCCTTCTACTTCCTCATCCAAATTATTAATGCAAATTTTGAAGAGTAGAGGGGCCAATATAATATTCCCTTATCACATTTGTATCAATGTGAAGTTTGAGTCCTACCATTCTACCTAGTTTTCACAAATTGCATACTTAGCCTGATACTGGTGAAGAGGAACCAAAAGAAGAGCTGAATAGTTATGCCTTTACTACTATTAACATTTGCTGTATTCCTTGACCAGATATAATCATTATTATAGTTATTATAATTCCAATTCATATTCTGGTCCCTTTTATTTTCTGTATGTGATCCTTTTGGTTTTCAAAATTTCACTAAGCTTTTTGTAGTCACTATGGCTTCTTGTGCTGTCATCCTTTTCTCCTCTCATCCCACTGGAACTATTTGCAATTGTCCTTTTAGCTTTTATCTTTTTAAAGAATTCAAAAGCATGTTGAGTTTGTTTTCCTATTATTTCTTTTTACTTTGGGTATTAAATATTGTTGCCTTGAATTTACTAAAATTATTTTTTAAAGTCAAAATATGGCTCTAACACATGATGCTTTAGCTTGACTTAAAATCAAGAACATCACTACTTTCTAATATGTTCTTAGTGTTAGCATTTCTATTTTTGCAACTAAGTGTTCCGCAAAGATTAATAACAAGTCATAAATAGCTGGATCTCAATAGCAGAGAATATATATAGTTCAAGATTAAACTGTGGAGTCCATGGTGCTCTCTGAACTTGGTTATTTGCTGGCAGATGTTTCATTACTCAACAAGCAAACATCATAATTGTTAAGTTTGGAGTTTCCTTCTTTTTCTTTTTTACTAAGAAAAGAAACTACATCTCTACCAAAACTGGCAGAGCAAGCGACTAAATATACTAGTCAACAAGGAGAAAGCCTTGGAAATTAAAGTAGCTTAATTTGATCAGAATCAGGTCATTAATAAAGGAAAATCAAATCTGAAGTATTACTTAGTTCCAGTTTCCAAGATTAGATTAAATCTTGAGGTAGATTTAACTTTTAACTTCAGGTTAAATTATTTCAAAATAATTCAAAATTACAAGGGTGTGTGCAATTATGCTCCATAACTTTTCTGCAAAATGTGTTATAGCAACGAGAGTGGTGTGCCTCACCAATCATTATAAATTTATCTTTTTATTGATACCAATACATAACTTTCCATTCATTTATTGGTTTTTCATGTAACACTTGAATGTTTTTGGCATGAAAAACTGACAAGCTCTAACATCAGATAAAATGACAAGTTTCCATCTTTATTTGGTATCTAAAGTGCACTTTTTGATTTATCTCTTTTGAACTGCAGTAGGATCATACTTTGGGAGATTCCAGCAGTAATCAGCAAGCATGGACGGACTCCATTTCCTTTGGTATCTTTTTGCCATGCCTGCAATATCCTGGTGGAATCTGTTCTCATACTCATCATTCACTGCCCTACAGTTCAAAGGAAAATTGTCTAAATGCTAGTGTAAGAAGTGAATTTTCAGTGACATGTTTGCACCAAGTGCTTTATAGCACTTAAGCAAATTTTCCATGTGTTTTTCATAGTCATCTGCCTTGCTGTTCTGAAAGTGAAGATAAATTTATACACTTCCATGTGGTACCATTTTCACTGTTCTACCGTGCTTTATCGAGAAGTTACAAGGCATTACAATCACTAGATATCTCCATCCCCATAGGCAAATATACCCACCTGTGTATAAATCTTTATTGTGAAATATCTTGAAAACTTTAGCTAACCAGCATCTTTTTTTTTCTAATTTGTCTAATCAAAATATGTAAAATTAACACACTAATTTCCCCAAATTTGTAGACTAATGATATAAAAAGAGAGTAAACCCCACATTTACTTGCACTGGCTGGAAACACCTGCAAACAATCAAGCTCAGATAGAGCAGGAGCTGATATTATTTTGCTTTCTTTTAAACTACTCTGACTTAATTTTTCCAAAGTCTAACAAGGTCCAAACAACTTTGAACATAGTAAAAAAGCTCTAAGAATGGTGGAACTCAAAGGGAGATTTCTTTCCAAAATACAGTGGGAAGATGCTTTAACCCACATCCGATCTCCCACCCCCATTTTCCCATAGTCAAATAATTACTTATCATGGAACTGCTTTTATTTTTCCATTCAAAATAAAAATACCAATATTGAATAGCCTTTTTCATATAATTAAATTCTTGGGCAAAAACATACTGTCCTTATTTTAAATCTAGAAAATGTGGTAAATGAAAGCAAGGTTAAGGGAACTAATGAAAAAAAATCTGGATTTAAATACTTCAATCGATTTTGATGAATCTAGACTTCGTTATTTTATGCTGGAAGTTTTTAACCAGGATTCATAAACATAATTTTAATTACTTAATAATCAGTTAGTAGGAAAATAAAATTCTATGTCCATTTTTCTCACAAATTTAATTCTTGTCCTTAAATCTATCTTCTTCAAAATTGTCATTTTCTACCAACATTTTTAACTTTTATTCTATCAACTTTTGGGTTTGAAATATTATAATTCTGTAAATTACTCTGACTTTCCTAGATAATTTTAAACTGAAGACACAACTTTTAGGCTAGTGTTGTCTATTCTTTCTCAGTCACAGAGAAAATGTCATTCAAACTCAGCCACAGCAATTCAATTCAGAGGATTCCAGATCATCTTTTAAAGAGCCCTTTCAATTTTCCTGGAAGCCTTAGTTAAGCTATTCTATGAGCTCACCAATCATTTGGCAAACTACCTTCCTGAGAATCCTGTGCCTCATTGTGGATTTTCTAATTAAAGAATCTCTGATCAGCTCTCAGGGGAACACAAGGGCTCTGTTGAAATACAGAATGAAAATGGTATGAAGTGGTATTAAGAGTTATAATTAGTTTTAGTAAAGGACAATTTGGACAATTGTTGACTGAATTTTAAACACATTCACCATTTTCAAGGTATAGTATTTAAGAGGATAAAAATATAAATTAACACATTTGCAGCACAAAATTCTTATATTTTAATTAATTTTAGCAAACTATTCTCATAATTATATGCAGAAAGAATGCAACCTAATTTAACTTGTTTAAACTATTTTGTCCTGCAATTTTAAATCAACTGTTACTGGGATGTTTCATGAATTTAATAAATTTGTTCAGAATAAACATACAGGATTGTAAGAGTTTCTTTTCTGGGAGAACCATTTTACTAATAGGTTTGAGCTAAAACATTTCAATCTATTTCTTTGGGGGGGGGGTTATTCTTGTGTGGCCAATTAGTATTTATATGCTAATAGGCTTAGCTCTTGACTCAGTTTCTTTTGACTATTTTATTTTCTAGTACTGTAGATTCATGGATAATAATTCCTCTGGAGGAAATAGAAATATTTAAAGTTTTTCAAAGAATGATGTCTCTCTATGACCCCAAATTACTCAGAGTCACTGAAAGTAATCATGATTCAAGTGAAACAGAATATTTACAGATAAATATAAATAATTGCCAAGCTCATAGAAGAAAAAAAGTTTCTTAGCATAAGTGAAGAAATCCTAAAAATGCTGATTCTGGCCAAGCTCAATTTTTGAGTCATGTGAATGTGAACTCAATGTAATAAAGGAGCAAGGAACATTTTATTCACAGCTCCTTTTTAAAAAACAAAACCCAGTGCCTTTACATAAGCATTGTAAAATAAAACTCGTTTCCTATCATTTTACCATTTTGTGCTGCAGAATGGGAAGTTGTCGAGGAATGCTGTTTGTGCCTTGGCCGAATTACAGTTGTCTTTCTTGCTTTTTTTTTATAGACAAGGCCAGCCCAGCACTATGATTTCACAAGAAGCATCAAGTACACTACATTTGGATGCAATCTATGAATAATTACAGTAGTGTAATTACAGTAGTGTAATTACAGTAGACAATTACAGTAGTGTAAAGGAAGACAGTGATTTTAGTGGTAAATTCTTGACTTGCAAAAATTAACAAATCCTTGCAAAGGTTGCTGGGGATGAGGAGGGATAGATGAATATTCTGAAAAGAGGCACAGACACAGTTAACATTTATAAATATCAATAATAATAATATAAATGATTGTGATTTATGCATAAAACTAGCTATAATTAATTGAAATAATTATTCTTAACTGAGAAATAATTTGAGAGCAGCAAAACCTGTACCTCTTTTTCAATCTTAAAAAGGAAGAATACTCCACTTTCCCTGGGACATACCAGGATCTCAGAGGAGTGTAACTGAACTATTTCTTCCCTCACCTTTTGGAAGCAGGAAAATGAGCGAGGGGGGGAGTGAGCATGAAGGGGAAGTGTGGTTAAAAAATCTAAATCAGATAGGGTTGAAAATGTGTTTATAGGCAACTTCCCCTTCCGACTGGTGAACTGAAGATCCATTACAATGTTGTATAGGAATTTGGTTCATTTTTCATTTCAAATTGTGAGATTCTAACAATTTTCTAACATAAATTGATTGTTTCAGAACCTATTGCAATAATTCTGAAAAGAAGTGTGTATGGTAGCCTAGTGGTAAAAATGCCCACCTTCCACTTGGAAATTGAGAGCTCAATACTAGGTAGCAGCAGATGCTTCTCTTCTTGGCCGCATAGAAAAAATATCTGCTGTGAACTCTGTGTGGTGTCACAGCTAAACTCCATCCAGCCGTTCTACCCTGAATTAAGGGATTACATCAGGGGTCCTCAAATTTTTTAAACAAGGGGCCAACTCATGGTCCCTCTGACTGTTGGGGAGACGGGCTGGCTGGCTGGGTGTGGCTAGGTTGTAATGTGACTGGATGGGCATAACCAATTTAGCAGTCCATTAAATACACACAAAATAAACTTTAATTTGCTTTGTTCCTGGGGTGTTTTATTTGCTTTTATTTGTAAAGTTGCTGTTTTGGTTGACTTCTCTTTTTACTAGATTGTTCTTAAGTTGTTTAGGAGTCTAGTGGTCCATTTCAGGAAACTCAGTTTTGCAGAAATTCTTCTCACCCCAAGGAGCTTACAATCAAACACACACTCTCTCTCTGTCTCTTTCCCTCTCCCCCCCCCCCAATCTTTCTGTCTCTCTCTCTGTCACCTTGGGAGGAAGGAACCCCTGAACTGGTGATATCTTTGATAGCTCTAGTGTAGAGTAAATGTCCAGTCCTGTCAAGTTCAATTAAATGTTCACCTTATTGTCATGTTTCACATAATCCAGTGATATCCCACTGCATGTTGTTGAATTCAATCAGCAGTTCTCGTCAAGCGTCCATTTCATTGTTCGAATGTTGACTGTTCCTATGTCCAAAGTCCAAAGGCAGCCTGATTTAATCTGGTGATTCTTAGTATTCTCTGCCATAACTAGAATAAATAACTATAAAATGACATTGTATATTTTCTCATGTATAATTATTACTTCGCTATTCTACAACTGTACTTTGGTTTTTCTTGCCTTTCTTTCCTTTTTTTCTCCATTGAAATTCATTTTGTTAGATAGGCCCAACATTCAAGTCTATCAGAATCCTTCTGTATCTTAACCCCATCTTCTGGAGTGTTGGCTATTTCTGCCAGTTTGGTGTCATCTGCAATTTTGATGAATTCCCCATCTATTCCCTCATCTAAATTGTTGATAAAGATATTGAAAAGTACTGGATCTAAGACAGCCTTGGGGTGCCCCAGTGTATATTTCCTTCCATGTAGATGCAGTTCCATTAAGGATTATGAGTTGAGTGATTTATTAGTTTACCATGACTGTGGGAAAAAGATTACCATGGAAACAAAAGAGATTGGGTTTCTTCTTCTTGATTATGCCACGTGGCGCAACAAGGGAGCAGCCTTCTCTATGCTGACTTCCTGAGTTCTTCAAAAAGTAAGTACGCGAATGTTGATGGGAGAATGGAGGTAGGGAAGAATACATAGAACCTGTATATTGACAAAGTAGGCCAACTTACTGGGTTCTGGGGTCTGAGAACCTGGCCAGGCAAGATAGGAGGGAAATAGGTGGGTAGCTGTGCTGCAGCATCTTTGCAGTTGATCATTAGGGGCAAATGACCTTGGGGACCTCCTGCAAAATGTGTACCTTTAAAATAGATTTGTATTTAGTATCTAAGACAGTTATAAATATACAAAAGAAAAAACAATGAAAATTAAAGACAATAATTTAAGTACCTTACAGATCTTACCTGGGACAAAAGGCAATGATGAATCTAAAAGGATCTATGACAACTCGTTGCTGCCACATTGCTTCCAACTCAGCTCCACCATCTTATTGTGGGATACTTTGCCCCAACCTGCAGGGACAACTCACTGCTAGCCTGGGCCTTCAAATCTGTTGCCAAAGCTAGCCAACTTAAGGAAGATGAAACTTCCTGCCTGCCAGTACTCCTTCTCTGAAGAAATCCTCGCCTTTTTTCCCAGGGGCCCCTGTGCAAGGTGGGCTAAGCAGGAGTCACACACAAACACATCTCATTCCGAGCTTGGGCACTTTTCCAAGCTGACAAAGCTGCTAATCATGCTATGGCTTAGGAAAGGATCTTTCTTTTGGTGTGCTGTATGTGCGCCTACCTGCATGTGCACACACACACACACTCATTCTGAAGTTTGGGGGTTTTATCCACATTTTAGCTGATAAGCTATCTATCATACCCAGGCTTCCCAGGACAGTGAGGGGCAAAGTAGGGAGGGTGAAGGAAGACTCACTCCCAATAGCGACTGCTACAAAGACTCTTCTTGCTGAAGCACCTAGCATAAAACAATGACTTCTGTATAGCTCACTTTCTCCAAAGACTCTCATATCATTTTCCAGTGCCCCCCCCCAAAGGTGAACTAAGCAGGAATCATTGTTTGGGGCGAAGTCGCCCTGTCACTGCTTGCCCTTCTCACTAACAGGGGCATCACCCCAAAATATTGATCTAGAGCAGGGGTAGTCAACCTTTTTATACCTACCGCCACTTTTGTATCTCTGTTTGTAGTAAAGTTTTCTCTAACCGCCCACCAGTTCCACAGTAATGGTGATTTATAAAGGGGACAAAACCCCTACCGCCCACCATGAAAGCTGGAACGCCTACAAGTGGGTAGTAGGGATCAGATTGACTACCACTGATCTAGAGCTTGATAAAAACCTTATTTCAAAATAAAACAGCAGCAGTAACTTTTCAAGGTAATCATATAGAGATAATAATGGAATTTTTGAGGACATGGATTAGCAACAGCCTTTCTTAAGAAACTGATATTCATTTATTTCTCATTTATCAGTCTATGATGAGCATTCAATATTCACCTGAAACTTGCCTGATATCTCTTCTTAAATTGGAACAGGCTTTTTTGAAATCCATATTATGTACCATAATTGAGAAACACATTGAGGAAGCTACTAGTCCACATCAGTTTAGCTTATCAAACCAATCAGCAGGATATTAGCAAGCACTCATTAGCTATTATAAGTGATTTATTTATCATATCTGGGGATCTGAAATATGGGTCTAGAAATGGTATTATAGTTTACATACAATTATGTCAATATGATATATTCTATAAAATAACCCAAATAATTTGGCCAGAATGGTTCTCATATTGTATTTTGGGGGAAAGGGACTCACTAAGTATGAGGCTGGCGGGGCCCAGGAGAAGAACTTTTTGTGCCATGGTTATTGCTTTCTGGAACATCATGTTTCTTGAGGTGAGATCTGTCCACCCCCAATCCTTTTGGGTCTCTGAAAGAGCCTCAAAACCTTGCTTTGCCAATTGGCCTGTGACCCTAATGCAGTTATTCCATACTGGAGTTGGTTAATGAATTAAAAAGAAGACTCCACCTCCATTGTATACTAGTTCCTATTTTAGCTAATTTTTGTTCATCTAATAGCTAACATTTTAATGTTTTATATTATAGTTTTTACAGGTTGTAAGCTGCCCGGAGTCACTTGATAGTAAGACAGGCAGCATATAAATTTAATAAATAAATACAAAATAAATAAATATCAGTACATTCTATATAAGCAGATATTCTACTTATATTTTAAGAAGTTCAAACTCAGGGGCTGATGACTTGTTGCAAAATTCCTTAATGATTATTTTATTATTGTAATTAAAAAAAAAAAGAAGTATAACACAATACTGTTTTTATTACAATATTTATTACAATATTTATTAATGCTAACACAAACACAAATAATGTTGATTCAAGAGTATGGGAATTACAATGAGAAATAGAAAAAGGGGGAAATAATGTAAGCACGAACGTTTGGAAAGATAGCTAACAAATCTGAAATAACCAACCACACCTAAAGTAGCATATGGCTAATATATTTTAGTACATCCATTAATATTTTAGAGACTGCAGGACATTTTATAACCAACTTTTAGTAAAAACATGACTCTATTTAATTATCAAAATATTGACACTATTGAGACTGATAAGTGTGAAAGAAAAAGCTACAGATAAATAATTATTTAAAGTTCTTCCATAGAAGGGTCTATGATCATTTCTATTAAAACATATTTTGTAATTGATATTATATACAGTGCCAATTCAATATATTTTGAAGAAATGTGTGTTTTGGTGAAATTCAATAGTATACATCAGATTGAAATGGAATTATGACTTTCAAAATTGTTCCATGATGAATTATTTCTATTTGACCTTTGTAATATTGTCACTACATATGAAAAAAGACCCAATCCGTTCATTTAATTTGCAACATTTCAGGGAAACATTTCATTTTAGAAAATATGACTGAAGCAATATACCAAGTGATAAATATTTTTATCACCAAGTGATAAAATATTTTATATCAAGTTTCTATGTGTTTGAAGTAAACTTAATATTTGTTCCATCTAACTATATTAAAAATTAGCAACCGTGAGTCAGTTGTCAAGCATTTGAATATAAATCATGTGACTGTGAGGATATTGTAATCATAAGTTAAAAAAAATATGATAAATCATTATTTCAGTACCATTATAACTTCAAATGGTCACTAAATGAACTGTTGTAAATCGAGGACTACCTATATTATAATTTCCTTTCCTTCCAAATCTTTCAAAGATAAATATTTCCATAATTAATACTATTTTCAAAATGAATTCCCTTCTATAGGTTAAATTAAATGGTTGTTCCAGAAAATCAAATGTACTCAGATTAATATGCTTTCCAAAAATACTAGTTGTTATTCTTTTCTTGATTTTATATTTTCTAGGAATAGAATACTGAACATATTGTTTTGATACCATCCTATAATTCCAGAAAGCCTCCTACTTGCAAGTTGTGACTGAAGTGACTAATGAGCAAACAAATAAATCTATCTTAAATTTATAAAAAATGTTGAAATGGTTCATTATATGTTTACTTCCTTTTCAATGTAACCAATGTCATATCTGGTTTCACAGAAAAGATCCTTTCAGTCAAGCTTCCAACTCCTTATAGACAACATATAATCTACCCAGAGATTGAATAGACTAGTACTGAAATCATATTGTTTACTAAAAGCAATTAGAAAATAATCAAGATTATAGTTTTCTATATAAAAATGCAAAATTAACGGAGTATATGCTGAAGGAAATGTCCCAATTTATTCAATGATTTTACAGGCCAATATCCATAACGCTAAGAATTAGCAGCACCTCAGTTTCCTTATTTTCTTTTCACATACCTATCTAAAGAACAGTACATATTTATGGACCATAATAAAAAGGGAAGAATGTGGCTGGATTTTTTTTCAACAGTTTCTATTTTAAATTCATGCAAGTAAACATATTTTGCAATCCCCTCTCTCCTAAAAATCAACTTTATGCAACACAAGCTATATCAGCATTCAAAGTACAGCTTCATAAAAGAAAATAGGGTACTTTAAATAGTACTCTCTTAATCCATATCAGATGGTGATAAGGTCCTAAAATGATATTGTTTGTTATATTCCAGAATTTGAATATATTTGATATATTCCAGAGAGTTTGTTTTATACACAGACGGAGGAAGGGCCCCTTAACAAAAACAGAAGGCCAAAAGAAAAGATACTACTGGTCCAAAAAGAAATCCTTATTAGTAGCTAGGAAAAAAAGGTTAGAAGTGCACAGCAATAACAATATGGGAAGGAATGGAGTAGGACATAAGAAAAAATGCAATTTTTACTAAGGGTGTAGAGTGGATATAAGTCTACACACCCCTGTTAAAATGCCAGATTTCTGAGATGTAAAAAAAAAAATCGGATCAAGATAAATCACTTCAGAATTCTTTCCATCTTTAATATAAAATATAAGCTTTACACTCCAATTGAAAAACTAACTGAAATTTTTAAGAGGGTAAAATAGCAATAAAAACTTACAATAACATGGTTGCACACTATCTTAATAAATAGGGATATATATGGCTATGTTCAGAATTAACCAATCATATCTAAACTGATGTAGGTGCTACTAATAATGACATTACCTGCCATCAATCAAAGTGACCATGCTCAAGCCCATATAAAGTTTAGCTGTGCTGATAATTTTTTTTTCTGACATTCACTCAATTGCCTGTTACAGCATGGTTTGTAAAGCCATGGTTTACAAAGGGTTTATAAAGCATCAAAGGGATTTCATTGTTGGAAGATATTAGTCAGGAAAAGGATACAAAAAATGTTCAAGGCTCTGGATATACCTTGAAGGCAGACATCAACAAGTGGAGAAAATATAGTACAACAATGACATTACCAAGAACTGTATGTCCCTCCAAAATTGATGGGAAAAATAAAAGGAAACCTGGTCCAAGGATTCCCAAGAGATCTATAGCAATGTTAAAGGAGCTACAGAATTCCTGGAAAGCACTGATTATGTACTACATGTGACAACAATCTCCCATATTGTCCACTTGTTTGAGGTGGCACAATGGATGCTTTTACTAAGAAAAATATCCAAACCAACTGAATTTTGCAAAAATCTACATTAAGTCTGACAAAAATATGTGGGGAAATATGTTATGGTCTGATGAGACCAAGGTTGAACTTTTTGGCCATAATTCCAAACACTATATTTGGTGTACTTGGGTACATTACCCAAGTACACCATATTTTGAGCTATTTTTCTTCAGCTGGAACTGGGGCTTTAATCAAGGGAATAAGGAACAATTATCAGTAAATTTGGGGACAAAACTTTCCAGCCCCTTCTAAAATGCTGAAGATGAAGAGGAATTTCACCTTTCAACATGACAATCCAAAGCAAAACTCCTAATCAACAGAAGAATGGTTTCCCCAGAAGATCAAAGTTTTACAATGGCCCAATCAGAGCCCAAACTTGAATCCAAATGAAAATCTGTGGTTTGATTAGGAACTGAAGAGGGTTGCGCATAGGAGATACCCTCGCAATCTGACAGATTTGAAGTGCTTTTGCAAGGAAGAGTGGGCAAAGATTCTCAAAGAAAGATACTGCCATACTGATAGACTCTTATCTCAAAAGACTAAATGCTGTCATAAAATCAAAAGGTGCTTCAAAAAAGTATTAGTTTAAGAGTATGTATTTATGCAACCTAGTTATTGTACTTTTTATTATTTTTCCTGATAAAATATTTGTTTTTCAATTGAATTATACACTTTATGTTATATTAAAGATGGAAAAATTCTGATTTCTTTTGAACTGATTTATTTTATCTCAGAAACCTGACATTTTAATAGGGGTAGCAGACTCTTTATATCCATTGCAGATGGCTTCATTTTATTTGATATGTTGTAGCTTTACCAGGGTATCAATTATTCCAAGAATAGAAGACTCAACTTCTATTTTTATTGAAAGCTCAGCACAAGTGCGAGATCTTTAGACAAACAAATGCAACCACTTAAGAATACCCTTTTTGTGATACATGTTTCCCTCCAAAATGGTGAACACTATTTGCCTTGCCACCATTACTTCATTTTCTGAAAAATTGGTAATAGAAATTTAGGATGACTTTATGATTAACTTTAGTTGTAAGACTTCAGTCATTTTAGAAATCCTAGCTAAATAGAATTGTTTGTCCTGTAAAAGCTGCTGTGAAAGTGAAAAGCAATTTATAAAAAGACCTAAGAAAAGAGGGCAAATTAATGATTAACAGAAACACTTACATGCATTCATTTACATGGATGTCAAATTCAGTTGCAAGAAAGAGCTATTTGATAATATTCAATGACTTATTCCATAATTTATTAAGAAAGAACTCAAAATGTAACTAGAAAAGAGAAAGTGGCCCAAGGTTCTAGGCATCTAGTTTTATAAAATTTTAAAAATTTATACATACGTACTTATATATGTATGTAAGTTCAAGGAAACAAGAATTGAGAGTAGGTTTCTTAGATACAGTGTCAATCTATAATATGATTGTTTGCTATGAAAAACATTTATGGAAAGGTTATAAAATATCCATTAACATATTTAGGCATCATAAAAAAGCTACCTCAGGTTGTGGTTGCTGTTAACTGATCACTGTTGTATTTCCTTCTGCACCTTATTTGGTATCAGCATACTGTTGGGACTATTTTTATGCCAGGTTCTTAGCAAAAACCTCTATCGAAACCTGAGATACAAGCTTTCCATCTCAAATATCTAAGTGGACAACTATTTTTATAATTATCCCAGCCTATTATATGTAGGAGGAGAGAAATTTAAAATTAGACCTTCTTCCACAAGCAAAAAAGAAAGAAAGTATATTACTTAATTTAGCAAAACTTAATTGTGGTAAAATATCTGTTAATTTTATAAAATATGAACCAAATAAGTTTGTCACATTCTTAATTTTCCAGCAGTGTTCCAATTAGAAACACCAAAAAATATATATTTTATCATGTCATTGGTGTTTGGTTTATGGGGTTTACAACAATCTTAAGATATTATTTTTCATGTTTATTCCATCATCTGATACAGAAAATAGGTACCGGTAATTGTTTTATGTAGCGAGAAATATATTACAATCAAACCACAAATAAATGAAATAGCATTGTATACAGCCTTATTTCCTTCATAGGCCTTATAAATGCAATTAAAAAGTTCCAAAAGCCTGTTGAAGACTGTACAAATACAGTCAATTTGCGCAGATCCTTTTGTGCATTAATCATATTGAAACCCTTCCCCAACCTAGCATCTTCCAGGTCTATTTTAATTTCAGTAACTTGTAATTTACTGAGTGAACATCTCAGTTATCTAATAAAAAGTCTACTGGAGCAACATGGCACAGTATGGGATGATGACCACCCCCGTATGTTCAGGAATTTTCTGAAAAATTAAATACAATATCCAATACACCTAACACTTTGTATTCAAAGAATTTAAATTTCAATTATTTTGACTGCTCCTATCAAGTTAATTTCAGGATGTTTGATTATTTCAAAAATGAAATACAGGACAAAAGATCTGCTTTTCAAGTCACACAATTAATCTAAGTAGATAACAACAGGCATGTGGTAGATTCTGTTATCGATAAAATCTGAAAGCAGTTCTCCTTTTCAACGGTAATAAACCAGACACCTGGGGGGTGGGGGGAAGGAATCCAGTCAGTCTCAATTATCCTGACTCCCCCCCAAAGCAACGTTCACAGGGGTACTGGCCTCTGCATCTGAAGATTTCATACAATCAGTCAAAATAGCTGTCGACTAAGCTCCAGAAATCATTTAATCCACTTAAGTCACGTTTTAGCTCCGCTAAAATCAATGGGGCAAGCCAATTTAGGTTATTAATTCCTATTTGTTTTTAATCATTTTAATGCAGCAAAGCATAATTAATATCTCTTGACTCCCGAATCTTTCTTTACAACTTCTAGGATTGTGTCCATCAACTATTCTTGGAACAATATATTCCAAATTTATTATGCATGATGTGAAGCAGATATTGTCATCAAACTCCTGTCGATTCATTTAACTAAATAACTCAGACATTCAATATTAGGAAATTTCAGTCACACTACTGATAGTTTAAGTCTACCATGTTCTTCAGCACAAAAATGTCCTAAATTGCTTACGAGGTTTTTTTTTTAATGTTCCCGTTAAAACACCAATGGCATCATATGAGTCCAAGAATTGAACGGCCTATACAAACAGAGCGCATCCCCCATCGCGAAGTTTCTGGCTCTTTCCTCACCTAATACGGCTACTCCGGCCAATTAAACGTTCCCAGGAAGTTCCATACCTTTTGCGGAGCTTTTAGCAGGCGGTGGACCCCGGCCAGTTGGGTGACCAGGGGGATGTCTTCCCTGAAGGAGTAGAGGGGAGGCCGGGTGGGTTCAGGAAAATTAGTACTATTGAAAGGATCGGTGTCGTCCAGAAACTGCACTCTGCAAACCATCGTTGCGGTAGCCATGGTGCAGCCATTCAAAAAAAACATAGATATACAACCGTGGAAACAGCGGCACCAAAACGCAAGGTCGAGAAGAATTTCTGCCTTCACCACCAAGCAAACGAAAATGACTCGCTCTACTCGTAAAACATGTAAAGTTATATCTCAGTAATCGGACAGTTGGCAGAAATCTTTGCGCGTCTTTTCCCGCTGCTGAGAAGATCTGGCGCCAACCGCACCGAGGGAGAGTGAAAGAAAGAACAATATGCACGCAATCTAGGAGTCTTACAGAAAACAATCATCTCTCGACCATAACTCTGCTGGTAGAATTGAGGAAAGCCCACGAAAGCTTTAGCCACGCATCAAGGAGAGCAACCTTAGAACTGGCGCATCTTTCAGGCAAAGTTACTGCAGAAAGGAAAGGTGGCTTCCGGAGTTAAAGCAAGTTCCCGTAGGCGACCGATGGTGGTGGGGGCGGTGGTCGTGCCTCCCTCATTCTCAGCCGGCACCTCACCCTACCGAAGTGGGAAGCAAAGGCAAATGAGGGAAGCGGCTGCTGCTGGGAAAGTTGCTCCACTCCCCTCTTCGCTATTGCCTGAGAGAAACAATTGCTGGCGCCACCCAGTGGGTGCAGATGCAATGGATCCAACAATGGCGACTTGGCACTGCTGTTTCTTTCCCAGGAAGGGCCTAAGTTCATATAGCGGTTGAATCTTTATTTTGAAAACAAGATTTTACTTTTAAAAAAACATCTCAGTTTGGTGTTAGCAATGTAATTGATAGGTGCATTATTTCACGGGAACCAAGGCTGGTTTACAAAGATGGAAAGATACCATAAATCGTTTTGGGATACATAAGAGTTATATTTCTTTATTTCCCTCAACTCAGGTCTTACTGTTCCATACTCTTTTTCTGCACTTTGCACTTTTTCTGCACTTGCCCCCCCCCCCCCAAATAATAATGTGATGGATGTATTTTTAAGAAAAATAGCCAATGATAGAGGAAAATAAGGCAAAACAAAGCAAAACAAACCTTTGCCAGATATCAAGCAAAGAAAGAACATGGATCATTGCAAAGGAGGGCAAATGGGGGAGGGGAGGGGCTGAATGAATAGGGTACACTGCTTTGCTTCTTCGGTTACTAAAATTACAGCAAAAAGATTGCAGAACACAGCAATTAGGGTAACTTTTTTCCAGCATCAAAAGACTCATATTCAATTGTAATATTTTCCAAGAAATGTTGTTTTTCATTTTCAAATGAAAATATCCATTTTCAAAAATGTGCCAATTAGATTAGAATATAGAATTAATGTCACTCTTTTCAAATTTCAACACAAGTCATGTGATCTACAGTTCTGAATGGATGGATTGAAACTTCTGAAATCAGAAAATAAATACCATAACTTTAAGGTGGTGAATCTGTTGATAGATGAGAGAAAGAAAGAAGCAATTTACAAGGTAAATTGTAAATATACAGATGTTTGAGTATGATTGTTCAATCAGTCTCCCTCCCAACCCCCCACCCAAGTTAAAAGCCAGACAATATTTCATTTTAAGGTTTTGGCTGCCAGACAAAGGACCTAAGTATGAAAAGGATTGTTGTTTATTTAATTAAGAAAATTTGTATGTTAGCTGGGCAGCTAACAAAGGTAAAAATCTCATTATAAAAAACAAAAAACATCAATACTGGTGACAACATTCAAACAAGTCACTTGATGGGTTCCATTCTACTCTGGCTTTCCTAAGCCTATTGGCAAAACAAGGACCTTACAAAATAGTGTCAAAATGGGAGCCAATATTTATTTATTCATTTATTAGAATTAGTCAAACAAAAATAAGAACAAGAATAAAAGAATAAAAATACAATGAAGGAGATGATAGGTACATTTAGTGTACATGCATATCCCCTCTATTAACCACTTAAGTGTGATGTAATGTCCACAGAAGTCGATTTGTGACTGAAACTGAAAATTTATAACTGAAACAATTGAATCAGGTAGAGCATTCCAGACTTTGACAACTCTATGACAGAAATCATGTTTTTACAGCCAAGTTTAGAATGCTTTACATGGAGTTTAAAGCAGTTGTTAGCACGTGTGTTATTGCAATTAAAACAAAAAAAGTCATTTACAGGTAAAACCTTACTACATATAATTTTGTATGCAATGGCTAGGTCTGACTGCAAGCAACACAGTTCAAAGTTATCCAAACTGAGAATTTTGAGCCTAGTAGCATAAGGAATTCTATTGTATACAGAAGAGTGCAAGACTTTTCTCCTGAAATACTTCTCAACCTTTTCAATTGTACTGATGTCAGCTGTATGGTGGGGATTCCAAGCAGTTGAACAATATTCTAAGATTGGTCTAACATGGGTGTTATCAACCCATGGCTCTGGAGCCACATGCAGCTCTTTGGGCCATCTGCTGGGGCTTCCTGTCCCATCACTGGCTGAGCCTGGCCCTCGCCCTCCCCTCCCCTCCCTCCCTCTCCTGAGAAGGTAAGGGCCATGGCAGGGAACGGAGAAGCTGGACCTTCCTCTGACACTTGTTGGTGCTGGGCGTGGCTTGGTTGCTTGGGGAGACGTGCAACCTATCTGACCTGAGACATGGGCCATGACCGACACCAGCCTTGTTAACACTAGGGCTGGCAGGATGGGAATAGAATCCGGGAGGAGGGGACATCAAAAAGGGGGACAGGCCAGCAACACCCAGCCATGCCTTTAAGAGGTTCAAGGCAGTGGGAAAAGGGAGCTGGCCCTGCCAAATCTCACACACCCACCCTGAGGGTCAGGGCTCGGAGAAAACCCTCACCAAAGACACTTGACCATCAGCCAGTCTCCCCCCTCTGCATGTGTATCTCTCTCACACATTCACTCTCTGTTTCTGCATCTCTTCTCTCTTTCTCGGAAAGTCGCGTCTGGGCTACATGAAGAACAATCGCCAGTCACAGCAGAGGCTTCCTTTTGGGCGACTCTCCTCCTCCCTCTTCTCCACTTGCAACCCCCGGCCAGCTGTGGCAGGATCAGGAAGGTGTACACATGTGGGGAGACCCTTCTTAAGCAAGTGGCTAGTTGCCCTGCATGTGCTTTTGCTGAGCTTTGGCCAAGCCCAGTCTCTCACTTGAGGAGGATCTGTCCACATGTGCACACCCTCCCAGCCCTGCCACAGCCAACCACAGCCAGCCATGACAGGAGGAAGGGGCAGGGTCACTGGAGCCTTAATGCAGGAGTGAAGCAGCCCTATACCTGCCCTCATTCTGCATTTGTGTGTATGGCAGCCTTTGCCTCCTTCCGCTTTGGGCTGAAGCTTGCCCCCTCTGCACTTAGCCGAAGAGCTGTGGGGGGGACACAGCAAGGCAATGGCTGGAGCCTTTGTGCAGGAGGGAAGCTGCATCCTGTTGTGTCCTGTTAAGACCCACCTTAAGCATGCAGCCACACACACACCCACGCACATCTTTGCTGCGCTTTGGTGCTCGCTTGAGGAGGGTCTCTCTGTACGTGTGCATCCTCACAGCCCTGCCACAGTTGGCCAGGTGGTCGTGAGAGGAGAAGGAGGGGGGAGGAGGGTCGACCAAAGTTTTTCACCCAGCCTGGATTTCCAAAAAGAATAAATAAAAGGGATAGTGAGAGCTTTTTGGTTCAGCTTTTGGAGAGAGAGGGAGGGAGAGGGACAGGAGAGAGAAAAACACACACACGCATGTACACATAGACACACACAAACACTGAGGGGAGGGGAGAGAGACATAGAGACACACACAAGTGATACAGAGAGTATGGGGAGAGAGGGGAAGATAGACAAAGAGAGAGACACAAAGAGATAGAGTGGGGGAGAGAGGTAAGAGGGAGGAGAGTGGAAGATGGACAGAGAGAGACACACACAGAAATACAGAGAGGTACAAAGAGAGAGATATGGGGGGGGGGAGACAGAGATGGTGGATGGAGCGTTGGTGGATGAAGTGAGACATGATGTCCCAGATGTGCTCAACTGGATTCAGGTCTGGGGAATGGGTGGGCCAGTCCATAGCATCAATACCTTCGTCTTGCAGGAACTGCTGACACACTCCAGCCACATGAGGTCTAGCATTGTTGTGCATTAGGAGGAACCCAGGGCCAACTGCACCAGCATATGGTCTCACAAGGGGTCTGAGGATCTCATCTCGGTCCCTAATGGCAGTCAGGCTGCCTCTGGTGAGCACATGGAGGGGCTGTGCGGCCCCCTGAAGAAATGCCACCCCACATCATTACTGACTCACTGCCAAACCTGGAGGATGTTTCAGGCAGCAGAATGTTCTCCATGGCATCTCCAGACCCTGTCACATCTGTCACATGTGCTCAGTGTGAACCTGCTTTCATCTGTGAAGAGCACAGGGCACCAGTGGTGAATTTGCCAATCTTGGTGTTCTCTGGCAAATGCCAAATATCCTGCATGGTGTTGGGCTGTAAGCACAACCCCCACCTGTGGATGTCGGATCCTCGTACCAGCCTCATGGAGTCTGTTTCTGACCGTTTGAGCATCCACATGCACATTTGTGTCCCGCTGGAGGTCATTTTGCAGGACTCTGGCAGTGCTCCTCCTGTCCCTCCATGCACAAAAGCGGAGGTAGTGGTCCTGATGCTGGGTTGTTGCCCTCCTATGGCCTCCTTCACATCTCCTGATGTACTGGCCTGTCTCCTGGTAGCACCTCCATGCTCTGGACACTATGCTGACAGACACAGCAAACCTTATTGCCACAGCTTGCATTGATGTGTCATCTTGGATGAGCTGCACTACCTGAGCCACTTGTGTGGGTTGTAGACTCTGTCTCTGTCTCAAGAGTGAAAGCACCACCAGCATTCAAAAGTGACCAAACCATCAGCCAGAAAGCATAGGAACTGAGAAGTGGTCTGTGATCACCACTTGCAGAACCACTCCTTTATTGGGGATATCTTGCTAACTGCCTCTGCTTTCCACCTGTTGTCTATTCCATTTGCACAACAGCATGTGAAATTGATTGTCAATCAGTGTTGCTACCTAAATGGACATTTTGATTTCACAGAAGTGTGATTGACTTGGAGTTACATTGTGTTGTTTAAGTGTTCCCTTTATTTTTTTGAGCAGTGTACATGCAATCAACAGAAACAAATGAGGTAGCTTAGAAACAAGAGGATGCTCAGAGCAACCCCAGTTCTACAGTATCATAGAATAAGAACATCCCAGAAGTAAGACAATAGCAGGAAGGAAGGAAAGAAAGAAAAAACTACCCTACTGAGGGCTGCAGAATCATGCAGCCTTTAACATTTCAGATTGGTGAACCTACAGTATCTACAGTACATGAGTTTCAGTCCCAAAGATGCTCCTTCTCCCCAGGAGCCCAATCTTCAATTCTGGATGAATACTTCTGCACCCTTTCATTCTTTGTTCCTCAACATCCTTCTTTCATTGGATCACAAACTATTGAATCAGATCAGAACCAAGAACAACAGTTGCAGTTATGCTGCAATGCTCATAAGTGTGAAAAATGGCCATGTCACCTTTTTCAGTGCCATTGTAACTTTGAATGGTCATTAAATTAACTGTTGTAAGTCAAGGATTACCTGTACAAAAATACAAAAAACTTATTTGCTTGCAAAAAGCTACCCTAAATACCAATCATTAGATTAAAAATACCTGCTAGCCAGAGTTACAAATCAGGCAGGGTGCCAGAGCACCTTGAGGAATGAAAACATTCAAAATGCAGTGATAATTATCAAACAGCCAACTCTTGCTCATAAAGTGAAACCCTTTAGCAGAGGGGTCATTTAAGCTCTCCAGAAAAAGCAGACCCATGAAAAGTAATCCTTAAATTCATTTGCACCATTTAAAAATACCAGCTGGTCTCACTCACCTCACAATCCTAAGGAAATCATCCAGATTTAAGGAAAGGTCACATGCCTCCCAGAAAGGCAATAAAAAAAATTAGTGCCAAGCTTGCATCCTGTCTCTTGGAAGTATACCCCAAAAGGACAGTGCCAGATAATATTAAAGCAGTGAAGGAAGACCCCTCCCCAAATAGAAAAAGAAACCATGAGGCAAGAAAAAATCCAAACACAATACAAATAATTAAATTGCAACAGTAGCTGTTGCTTGTTGAAGCCGAATAGGGAAAATTATACCATCAATAAACAAGGGATTAAACTTCACCAAGCATAGAATTAAGGTTCACCAAAAACCAGTTTTAGACCAACATTCAGAAAGGGTATATAAACTCATGTTTGAATGTCAATCCTTCTAGCTAGTCAAGAAGCCTGGTTGTCTGTCATCTTGGTTGTCTGTCACTAAAAGCTTTGTTTCATTATTCAATTATTTCTTCAAAGTGCTGATTGTCCAGGAAAATATTTCCTCCCAACAGCAATGTAAAAATCTTAAAACAACCCTTCCCCTTTAAGAAAGCCAAGCATA
Source organism: Laticauda colubrina (assembly GCA_015471245.1). Taxonomy (NCBI): domain Eukaryota; kingdom Metazoa; phylum Chordata; class Lepidosauria; order Squamata; family Elapidae; genus Laticauda; species Laticauda colubrina. The sequence continues at coordinate 16,018,256 of BLBF01000044.1, read as the reverse complement.
ATAAGCTCCGGAGACAGGAAGTCTAGGCTGTCTGCCAAGAATGTAATAAGGGTGGAAAAAAGCAAACCCACTGGTTCTCCAAACTACTTAGAAAGTTAACAAGGGGTTCTATAGAACACCATAGAACTGGTAGAATCCCATCTCTGGTTCTCCTGCTTGAATAGGGCTGGACTAGAAGACCTCCAAGGTCCTTCCAACTCAACAGTTATTGTGTTATTCTGCTATAGTAATTCTGATGAAAGGCAGAATAGATGTATGATCTAAAAGATGTTGTGATGTTGTAGCCATTATTTACTTTGCAACATTTTAGTGCTTTTTAGATATATGAAAAGCCCCTATATCTATATATTTTTGGTAAAAAGAGGCAATCTTCATTCTTGTCTTCATTGATGTAAACACATGCCTATGAAATGAAAAGTATCTTGATACAAAAAAAGAGGGAATGAGAACCAGATAATTAAATAGCCAGAGACATGAGACAAAATGAATTTAAAAAGGGCTAGTAGTATTTCTTCAGAACTTTATTGTAGATAGTGATTCTGGACATATTTCATACAAAAAGATTGTGGGGAATTGCCCATTACTATTTGGAACTCCAAAAAATTGAAGAGGTATCCTATTAACCATTTGTTTCTCTGACTTTGCTGGGTTTTGTTATAATATTGCTGCTGTAAATCAATGTGATGAAGTATAACAACTTCACTTTTTTATTATTGTTCATCATAATAAATCCTGGAACCTTTCTCATAACACTTTGCAGTCCAGAAACCCAAGATGCACAGGATTCCTTTGAAATCTCCATTGCCAATGGTACCTACTGATGTCCAAATTTTAAATATGTACAAGCAATGTACTTATTGCAGCTGCCAAAAAAGCCAATGCAGCACTAGGTTGCAGCAATAGAGGGATAGCATTAAGATTGTGTGTTGCGTTAGTGCTTTCATACCACACTTGGAGTATTGCATTCAGTTTTAGTCATTACGATCCAAAATGATGCTGAGCCTTTAGAAAGAGTGCAGAGAAGAGCAACAAAGATTAGGGGGCTGGAGACTAAATTATTAGGGGGCTGGAGGCTAAAACATGATAAAGAACTTGGTATATCTACTCTGTAAGAACTTGGTATATTTACTCTGGCCAAGATTAGGACTAGTGATGACAGGGTAACAGCAGTCTTCCAGCATTTGAGGGGCTATCTGAGAGAAGAGGGAGTCAAAGCACTTGAGGGCAGGACAAGAAATAATGGAAGTTTATCAAGGAGAAATCCAACTTAGAATTAAGGAGAAATTTCCTCATGTGAGGTGGAAGCAGATAAAAAAAACCACCAAAATATTCGTTGATCCAAGGAAAACAAGGTTTTATTCACGTGTCTGCAGAGACGGGTTCCCTCAGGCATTGAAGGAACACAGAGCAAAATTCAGGCAGCATTTTTATACCTTAACAGTCTGCCCCCTCGTACGAAGGCTTGGCTCACATTCTTTCTGTTTTCAAATTGACACATATATTTCGAAGGTTCATACTAGCTCCTTATCTAGCAAAAGCAGTTATACATTTTCTGACATCGCAGCACTTTATTACAATTCCCCATTGTACCTCTCTGGATTAGAGCGAATACGTTCTTCCATTATTTTTACTGTCTTTGTAATATTGGGTTGGAAATCATGGATGTATACACAGCAATGTGAATGATTCAGAGCACACACACACCCTTTTGTAGCTAATACAATGTCTAAAGCATACCTATTTTGTAGAGCAACCTGTCTTACTTCAGAAAGTTCGGTGTTAATCATTTTAATATTCTTTATTGTATCATTGAACATTGTTACCGTGAAGTTATTTAGAATATGTATATCTCGGTAGTTCATGGCTACTCCCAATGGTGTTATTATGCCACGAGAGATTTGGGTCCAGAGTCTCCGGGTAAGGCCAGATTATGAGTCTCTTTTATTACGTATCCGGCCTTGGGGAAGGCCATCAAGTTTATATATCATCGGCATCATATACCCGAGTGTACATGTGCCGCTCCAGTAAGGTGGCATCTCCCTGTATGCATATTTCCCACACAATACCCACCTAAAGTTTTCCATAGCATAGGTCTGTTGTGATGTTCGGGTCCAATTGATCATTTCTTCAAAATGCATACACATCTGATACTGATCTTGATTAAAATAATCTAATTTATGATAACTCTTGGGATAGCTATGGTTACTACAGGATGATAGCATATCAAAAGTCTTATTACATTTTTCCCAATCTCCTAAATGGAGCCCTCTAGTTTCATTTCTCCTAAAACACACGTACGCCATTTCCCTTAAATGAACAAAAATCCTTCCTGTTATATTTCGTTCTACACCATATTTTTCTGTCCCGTGGCCCTGTGGTCTTAGTCTGTTCTGATCAAGTGGAATTGCGTGTAGGATTAATCCTTCACCTGTTCTTCCTGGCAGGTGCATGCATAACCAGCAATTGGTCATGTTCAAGGAATGTGAGACCTTCTTGAGATCCTTTATGAACACATTGTCATCCCACAAGTCTGTTCCCAAGTCACCTGCAGGTCCAACATATTGTGAACTTCTTTGATGTATTAATGTAAATATAGTTGCAACAAATAGTCCTCTCCAGAGTTCAGCCGACATCTCCATGGTGGTTTCTGCTGGCTATTTGTTCAAGATTACCTTTAACGGCTGACCGTCCACTGGGATTGCCTTCCAAGGTTTCTCTGGTTCCGGTGCTTTCTTGACTCTGCTGTAATGCGTCCAGCCTCCTTCCCGAGTACGGACTGCAGATTCAGTCGTCAGTAGCACCTGGTACGGATCTTCCCAGCTAGGTTGCAGTTTTTCACTTCTCCAAGTCTTTATCAGGACCTAGTCTCCAGCCTCGTGTGGGCGTTGGCTTCCAGCCAAAGGTGGTCGTTGCACCAACAGTACCTGTTTGTGAAGAGAAAGCAAAGACCGAGACAGTGCCAGCAAATATTTCCGAAGGAACAAATCCCTGAACTCTAGTATGGGATCACCTAGTTTGGCCAAATACGGTCTCCCCATCAGTATTTCAAAGGGAGAAACCCCTGTGTCTTTCCTTGGACAAGTTCTGATCGTGAGCAGAGCTAAGGGAAGATTCTTTCCAACCCCCCTTTTCTGGCAACTCAGTGAAATCAATTTGTGCTCTCTGAAAAGGCCAACCCACTAGGGGTCACCCTCCCATCTCTTTCTTGCGTGCCGCTTTCTTATTTACTTTCAAACAAATCAAACATTTCCAGCAGATGCTCTGAGCTACCGTCCACATCCTCAGACTCCAATGGTGAGGTTTAACGGACATGACCAAGGCCTCCGTTCCCCAATGTCCATTTCCCTCCTTCATGAACTTTCTCCAATATTCCCCTCATGACAATGGGTGACACCACCTTGACTCCCTCTGATGTCTTCCATCCCTCTGGGTTTTGACACATCCCTCTTTCTGCAACTCCAAATTTTCCTTTTTCGCTGGCTCCCATTCCTCCCTCTCGTCCTCCTTTTCCAGTATTGGTATAGATACCATTACCAACTCTATCTCCCCTGCAGCTTCCTTCGCCCATTTGTCCACCCATCGGTTTCCCACAACCTCCGGTGTGTTCCCCTTCTGATGTGCACTCACATGGACAATTGATACTCGGCTGGGGAGTTGCAATGCCTCTAAGGCTTGTTCTACTAACTGCATTTGCTCTATTTGCTTCCCATCTGCCTTGATATACCCTCTTTCTTTCCAGATTTTCCCAAATGTGTGCACCACCACCCATGCATACTTGGAATCAGTCCAAATCGTTACTTCCATCCCCTCAGCCAATTCCAAGGCTCTGGTCAGGGCAAACAATTCACATTTCTGGGCTGACCAAGAAGCTGGGAGTGACCCTTTCTCTATTACCTCACCTTCCCCGGTTACTATTGCAAACCCAGATTTTCGCTTTCCATTTTCCACCCTGCTAGATCCATCTATAAACCACCTCTCTCCCTTCTCCAATGGAGTCTCTTCCAACTCCTCTCTAACCTTCGTCATGAGATCCACTTGCAATAGACAATCATGGTCTTCCGGTTCCCACGCCTGCCTTCTCCCCTCCAAGAATTCTGCTGGATTTAGATTCTTGTCTGTCCCTATTACCACATCAGGACTGGTTCTCAAAATGGTTTCATACTTCAATATCCTCCCTTCGGTCATCCAAGTGGTAGCCAGCTGGCTCAACACTGAGTTGACCTGATGAGGCGAATGCACCACCAAAGCTCCCCCAAAGGTTAACTTTTTGCTCTCCACCACCAACATCATTGTTGCTGCCACAGCCTGAACACAAACTGGCCATCCTTTCACAACCGGTTCCAAACCCTTGCTTAGGAAGGCTATCGGCTGGTACTGCCCCCCCCCTTTTGGTCAAGGACTCCAACTGCTGTTCCCTGAGCCACCGCCACATACAATTTCAAGTTTGGCAAGGCTAAAACCGGAGCGGTTGACAAAGCCTTCTTCAGCTCTTCCCACCTTTCACTATCTCCCTCCTCCCATTCTATGTGCTCTCCCTTTCCAGGCAACTTTCTATTCAAAAACTGTGCCAACACTGTGAATTGGTCTACCCAGATTCTATCATACCCCAATAATCCCAACGCTTTCCGCACCTCTGTCTTGTTCCTAGGAGGAGCCAAGCTCATGATCCCCTTCACCCTTTCAGAGTCCAAGGACCTAGCCCCCTGCTGAATGTAATGTCCCAAATATTTCACCTTTTTTTTTCCTACTAACCCCTTCACCACCTGCCCACACATCTGATGATATCTTCTCTTCATCTTCCGTTGTTAGCATACACATGCGAACTTCCTTCCTTCTATCCCACAATTCTATTCTAAAAACATCCAACAAGTCTCTTCCTAGCAAGTTCACCCCTGAATCCGGAATATGCAATATTTCGGTTTCAGTAACCACATCATTCAATTCCAAACTCACCTCTTCCAAAATCTTGACTTCTTGGGATTTCCCACTCACCCCAACCACCTTTAAAGTCTGCTTTGACCTGCATGCTCCCTTTACCAGATCACATACAGATGTCCGACTTGCGCCGGTGTCGATCAGGAACAGCCGTTCCTGATGGTCAGGACCCACTAACACATTTACCAATGGCTCCCCGTGGGTCCTTCTTGGAGAGCTGGAACTTCCCTAATCGTATAGCTTTGTTACTCTGGGGTTTTGGGACATTCACTCGCAAAATGTCCCTCTTTCCCGCATCTGAAGCAAGTTCTACTCTGGGACGGCCGTTGGAATCGACCGCCTCGATTGCCCCCTGGACCTCCTTGCCTAACCGGGGGTCTCCATTCCCTGTTGGGAGATCTTTCATCTCTCCACCTTGGTCTCGGATCTGACAACTGGGTCTCCCTGTTTTTCCTAACTTCATTCTTGCCTGCCGTTTGCACAGCAGCTACCATCATTTGAAACTTCTGTTTGGTTTTAACTGAGTCTCGGTTCACAAAAACTTGTTGGGCTGCTCTCATCAAATCTGTCATGCCCAAATCAGTCCATCCCTCTGTCTTCTGGATCTTTTTCTGGATGTCTGGCCATGCTTTGGTGACGAATTGCATCTTCAGGAGATTTTCGAAGACAGGGGTTTCTGGCTCCACTCCGGAGTACTTGGTTAACCCTTCATGGAGCCGAACACAGAAATCCCCTGGGGACTCATCCTTTCCTTGTTTTATTTCAAATGCTTTGGTCAAGTTTTTCCCTTGAGGGATGGCCAATTTAATTCCTTCAATGATCATGTGTTTCATATCTCTCATGTACTCCCGATGAACGTTATTATTGATGTTCCAATTTGGATCGGCTATGGGGAACTTTGTGTCTGCAGCCACTGCTCCCTGTTGCCCTGCATGTCTCCTAACCCAGGCAGCCATTGCTGCCCTCCTAATGAGGTTCCTCTCTTCGGGGGTGAAAAGATGTCCAAGAATATACATCAGTTCTTGGTATGTGTATTCATTGGGTCCCAGAAACAATTCCAACTGTTCCGCCACTTCATGAGCATTCTCATGGAGTTTCGGAAGGGTCTTTTTCAGATCCCGTAACTGAGCAAATTTTATGGGGACAGCCACGAAAACGGTGACTGGATTCCCCTGCACATTCATGCCATTTGGGACTTCTCTGACTGGGAAGGCCGACACGGGATTGGCCAACCTTCCTCATAGAGGCAAATTCTCTAGGTCCTTCTTTAATTGAGCCAGTTCCCTTCTGAGTCCTGGATATGCAGGTGGAGGTGGAGCCTGGGCAATTGGAGCCGGCAGGGGCGGTGGTGCCAGGACTGCCAGAGCCGATGCCGGTGGACTCCCCATCCAGTCCTCAGTTTCGCTTTCCTCCACCTTGCTGACAAACTGTCCTACTTCTGTTTCTGGTGGAACTGGACCTTCAAAGTGAACATGATACCATACCTCCACATAGGATATTTGCTCCTTCATCGGGTGTTTCACTATATACTCTTTCAACTGTTATCCAGTACGTGCTGGTATTCCCTTTGGGATCCCAGTGGTAAGGAAACTCAGGGTCTACTAGGGGATACTTCGGCCACCTATACTGGCATAGGTAGATCATTTTCTTTTTCTCTAGAGTCCGAGTGTAAGTCCTCAGATGGGGCAATGACCATTGTTGTAGTAGTTGACCCAATGGGGAGTCAGTCGGAATCAGCCTTCTCGGGGTCTTTTCTATCTCAATACCCATTTGCTCTTGGAACGTCTCACACTTGCTTTGTCCCTTTCCCATTCTCTACGCTACCCGCCAACAATCTCCCAGAGATTCCCAACTCAAGGATTTACACTGTCCTCCAGCAGTCGCTGGATTCCCAGAGTTTAAGGACAGTATATCCCTTCTTCTATCCCAAAAGGCAACAAACTCACCTGATACATCCCTGGTCTCCTGGAGATGAAAGGAGTGTGGACATCCCCACTTCAGGTGATCAACGACACTCCCAGAGCATCAGGCCGGCTTCTCTCTCTCTTGTTTCCAAGGATTGTCTGCTGAGTGCAGTTACCCCAGGATCCAACTGAGACAAGGGAGGGGCCCCTCTACAATGGGAGGCGGTGGTGCCATACTTACCCAGTCCCTTTTCTCCAGTCGAAATTCCATTGGGGCCCACGTTGAGCGCCAAATTGTGAGGTGGAAGCAGATAAAAAAACCACCAAAAGATTCATTGATCCAAGGAAAACAAGGTTTTATTCACGTGTCTGCAGAGACGGGTTCCCTCAGGCATTGAAGGAACATAGAGCAAAATTCAGGCAGCATTTTTATACCCTAACTGTCCGCCCCCTCGTACGAGGGCTTGGTTCACATTCTTTCTGTTTTCAAATTGACACATATATTTCGAAGGTTCATACTAGCTCCTTATCTAACAAAAGCAGTTACACGGTTTCTGACATCGCAGCACTTTATTACAGTTCCCCATTGTTCTAGCCTTATCTTGTTTTTTCTCTTGTGCACAAACTGGAACACTTTCTTATTTAGCAGAGCTACTGAGTTTGAGACACACTTCCTTAATTCAATTCAATAGGCCATCCAACATGACTTCAGTTCTGCTCACACTGACAATTGGAAAAATTAATCAGTGGAGGATATTAAGAAGAAATTGGACAATCATTTGTCCAGAATAGTCTAGGGTCTCCTTCTTGAGCAGGGGGATGGACAAGAACAGTGGTGGGTAGCCTTTTTGGGCTCCTGTGCTGAAAATTGTGCTCGCAAGCTTGTGTGCTAGCACCCAGAAGGTAAGCGTTTGCCTCCCATGCTCCCTGCACATGCGATTTCCCACCACTCCCCACCACCCCATTACCTGCACTGCACCTCCCAACTGATTTTCAGCCTGTTTGAGGCCTTTTTCGGCCTCCCAGAAGCTCGAGGGAAGCCTCTGCATTCTTTGGAGGCTGAAAAACAGGCCCATTTCATCACTTCCTGTGTGTCCGGAAATACCAGAAGTGATGAAATGGGCCCATTTTTCAGCCTCAAAAGGTTTCAGAGGCTTACCTCGAGCTTCTGGGAGGCTGAAAAAGACCAACAGGCCGAAAATCAGCTGGGAGGCATTTGCATGCGTAGTGCAGATAAGTTTGGCTGGGGCTCGCATGCCTGCATAAATGGCTCTGCATGCCACCTGTGGCACGCATGCCATAGGTTCGCCATCATGGGACTAGAAGATTCCAAGTTTCCTTTCAATTCTGTCATTCTGTTTAAATAAGAACATTACAGTTGTTGTTGGACCAAGTTTGCCATCTACTGTCCAAACTCCTGGGTTAGAAAAAAAAGTGTACTAAAACAGATTGATTTTTTTTTTAAATACAAACTATCAAAGCAGTATTTTAATTCATTAAATTAGAGCAGAGGAAAATGACTAAATTTCATTAAAACCTTGGATTAAAAAATCCAAGGACAGTTAACTAACACAGTATAACAAGTAACCATTTGTATTGTCTCTAATAGACAGTGCAAATATAATAAACATAAATTTGATATGCAGTCTGAGAATTTAGAGAATATATTTGAAGATAAATGTATTAATTCTTTTATCTGCAAATTCCTTAGAATGTACAGATGTAAACAACAATAACAAAAGATTTCTGCAAGTTAGAATGTTTTTTTCAATTAAAGGATTTGCTTGATATACTTCATGAAAAAGATTTCATTAAGATTTCATTTCTTTCATATTCCCATAGTTGATTTCTGAACTCTCCAGGCTTATCAAAATCCCTTGAAGTAATTCAGCAAGTTATGCTAAATGAATAGATATTGCAGTTGTAAAAAAATTGTGTGGAAACAATAGAAAAACAGCACCAAATAAATTATGAGGTAAAGTCTAGATTAGGGGGTCAAACTCACATTGTCATGGAGGCATCATGTGACATATTGAGAATTTTTCCCCCTTCGCTAAACTGGGCATGGATGTGGAGTTTGAGAGTCCTAGTCTGGATAGCACTGAAGAAATTGAATACAAGAGCAGGGACTTCTTTGCAAATGATCAGGAAGCACCCATTCCTTCAGTGATGATGTGATTCAGTTCCTATGCAATTTTGATAGCTAGAAATATCTGTCCTTGCAAAGCAGCCCTGGTTAACCATTAAAGCCCATGTCACACTGAACCAACGGATGCAAAGAGGATGTAAAACAGAGAAAAAAGCTTGCCATCCGTTGGAAAACACCATGTACTCACTGCCTCCATTTTGCTTCCTCTCTATCCGTCCAGCATCCGTTTATTGACGTTTCATCCGCTCCAAAAGTTTTGGGCAGCCCAAAACTTTTGCGTGGAAAATGTATCCAGTTCGTCTGTTCTGCATCTGCTACGCATCCGCTAGGCATCGGTTACGCATCTGTTACGCATCCGCTATATCTGCTAGGCATCCGCTGCGCATCCGCGCAACTCGCATCCGCTCGGACGCAGGGAGGAAGCGGAACGGACGCGGAATGGATGCAGAATGGAAACAAAGCGTTTAAAACAGAAAAAACGTTCGCAGAGGGGACCTATCTTGGATATTAAGGATGTCTAGAGGATGCCTAGAGGATGCCTAGAGGATGCCTAGGGGAAAACCTATATTTCCTATAAAAAGGGTGAGCAACTCATCTGCATCTCACTTTCAGAACAGCAGCCCAGCAGTGCAGACCTCTGCAGCCTTCATCTGGCTCTTCCTCTTCCACAGCATCCAGTCATGTCCATCGTGGATTGTAACAAAGTCCTTTCGGCAGCCACCATCGTTCTGCAACAGTGCGAAGCCATCTGCAGGCTCTGTGAAATCGACTGCGAGAAGAAAAAGAGGCAGCCAAAAAGAGTCTGGGTCTGAAGATGGTTCGCCAGAAGAGCAGAGGACGGACTGTACAGCAAGCTGATGGTGCAGCTCAGGAACGAAGACACTCGGGCGTTCCAGAACTTCATGAGGATGCCTCCAGCCATATTTGACGAAGTTGTGCAGCAGCTGACACCCAAGTTGACCAAGCAGAGCACCAGCTTCGGCCCAGCCTGGAACCTGGGCTCAAGGTGGCACCCACTCTGCGCCACCTGGCCTCAGGGACCACCTACAGGAGCATGCAGTACGGCTGGAGGGTGCCATCCAACACCATCAGCATTGTGGGCAGAGAAGTGGTGCAGGCCATCATCGAAGAATACAAGGAGGAGCTCCTCCAGTACCCCTCCACTGAAGAAGGATGGAAGAAAGTTGCAGAGCAGTGGTATCAGAAGTGGAACTTCCCACACACCGTTGGAGACATAGATGGCAAGCATGTGGCCTGCAAAGCTCCAGCCAAGTTGGGGTCCACTTATTTCAACTCCAAGGGCTTCTTCAGCATCATCCTCTTCGCCATGTTCAATGCTGACTACAAGTTCATATACATCGATGCTTCAGGCAACGGCTCATCTTCAGATGCCCAGGTATACAACACCAGTCACCTCAAGGAGGAGCTGGAACGCAACCTCATGGTGGGCTTCCCAAATCTAGAACCCCTGCCCAACGACACACAAGATGTGCCCTACTTCATCATGGGGGATGCCGCCTTCTCCCTCACAACCTACCTCATGAAGCCCTACACCTCCAGACTCCTCACCTGTGAAGAGAGGATCTTCAACTACAGGCTGTCCAGGGCAAGGCGGGTGGTGGAGAACGCCTTTGGCATCCTGGCCAACAGGCTCCAGGTACTTCTCACCAACATGCAGCATTGCCCAGAGACCGTGAGGAGGATCATGGAAGCTTGCTGCATCCTGCACAATCTCATACGCACCCGCTACCCAGTCTTGCAGAACAGGCTTGTGGACCTCCAACAAGGCAATGGGGACATGGAGCCTGGGGAATGGAGGCAAGGGCAAAACCTGATCGACACTGAGGATGTGCAAGGCCCCAACAGAGCCTCACATGAAGCGAAGAAGCAGTGCAACCTCCTGAGACACTGGTGCAACTCCCCAGCTGGAGCAGTGGAGTGGCAAGACAGGATGGTAGATGCTTAATGGATGCTTCCTTCAGCCTGTCTCATCACACGGATGAGATTGGGTCATGTATGTTTGGTTGGCCTACAATGAACAGAGTGTTTAATAAAGAGTTGTGTTTATGTTGACATGTGTGGATAATTATTACATTATTATTGATAATAAAGGGCCATAGATGTGGCACCTGGGAGGGTGGACCATACAGTCCCACTATGCTTGCACTGGAGGTTTATCTATCCCACTGCTATCCTAACCCATCCCATAGCTATTACCCATCCCAAAGGTATCCTAACCCATCCCAAAGGTATCCTTACCCATCCCACAAGCATGCAAAGGCTTAAACTATTTCTAAAAGTTTCCACCAAGACTTTATTAAAAAAAAGAAATGAAGCAAGTGTGTGAATCATAAATAGACTTTATTAACAACAAGCTATAAAACAAAAATGAGTCTCTGGCACTCCTCTTGGTCGCTCAGTCTCAGGGGTGAAGGGTCCAGGTGCTGTGGAGGTGGCTGGTGCTGGAGTGCTTGTCATCAGCTCCTCCAGAAGCAGAAGCAGCAGATGCCCCAGCCTCAGAAGAGCGAGCCCGTGCTGCAGAAGCCCCAGCAGAACCAGAGTGAGGGCCAGGGGGCGGGATGGTAGTCCTGTCCCTCTTGCAAGGGCTGGCAGCAGATGGCTGAGGCTTGCTGTGCTTCCGCATGGTTGTGGGGTTGCTGGCTGGCAGGGAGACTGGCAGGAACCAAGGCTGGTAGGAAGGCTGGCAGAGAGGCAGGCACCAAGGCTGGCAGGAAGGCTGGTAGGGAGGCAGGCACCAAGGCTGGCAGGAAGGCTGGCAGGTAGGCATGCACCAAGGCTGGCAGGAAGGCTTGTAGGGAGGCAGGCACCAAGGCTGGCAGGAAGGCTGGCAGGCAGGCAGGCACCAAGGCTGGCAGGAAGGCTGGCAGGGAGGCAGGCACCAAGGCTGGCAGGAAGGCTGGCAGGCAGGCAGGCACCAAGGCTGGCAGGCAGACATGAACCAAGGCTGGCAGGAAGGCAGGCAGCAAGGCTTGCAGGCAGACTGGCTGGCAGCAAGGCTTGCAGGCAGGCTGGCAGGCAGGCTGGCAGCAAGGCTGGCAGCAAGGCTGGCAGCAAGGCTTGCAGGCAGACATGCAGGCAGGGCAGGCAAGGCAGCCAATCCGTCTGGCAGCAGGTCTTTCCTCTGAATGGCGACCTGCTTCCAAGCTGCTTCCGTTATATCCGCGGAGCTGACACAATGCATCCTCCCCGCATGTGCAATTAACGCCAGGCATCCATTAGGCTTCCGCTGTGCATCCGCTGTGCATCTGCTTCATCCATTCCGTGTCTGCTGTGCTGTATCCGTTCCGTGTCCGCTTTGCTGAGGCCCCCCGGAAGCCCAGCGGTTGTGCCATCCGCTCCCATCCGCTTCCATCCGCTGGGCTTCCGTTCCGCATCCGCTTTGCATCCGCCCTGCGTCCTCCCCGCATCCGTGTTATTCGCTCCGGTTATGCAAATTTTTGCCCCTTTTGAGAGCAGATAACAACGGAAGGAACATTTTGCTCGTCTGTTGTGTCCTTTTTGCATCCATTGGGTAGTATGACATGGGCTTAAGTAAAATAGGCAGCAAGGGAAAGGAGGCAGCACAGAGCTTTTCCTCTAGATGTCATGTCTTTAACTTTTTCACTGTTGCACTTAAGGTTCCTCACTTTTTAAATATGCCCTTCTGTATTCAGTTTTAATCTGCATTGTTAAAAATGTTTTCTTTGGCATGGCATGTGACTAATGTTTAAAAATTTGGTTTGAGTTGTCATCAAATACTACGTTTGTTTTTGTCTCATGGAATTTGACTTTTGCTTTCATCAAAAATGTTCACCTTTTTTGACTTTATTATCTGCATACTGTAGATGTACTTTCATGGACCACTGAAAGGAGAAAATGGCTCACCTGCTTTACTCCAGAGTGTGATAGGCAAAAGGCTTTTAAGGGGCTGCCACAAAGAAAGGGGGGCAATGTATTTTCCAAAGAAGCAGAATGCAAACAAGAAGCAATGGATGGAAACTGAACAGAGAGAAGTAACCTAAAAGTAAGGAGAAACTTCCTGACAGTGAGAACAATTAACCAGTGGAACTGCCTGTCTCCAGAATTTCTGGGTGGAGGCGTGGCCAGATAGGGATTGCCACCAGTTCGGCGACCCATGCCAAATAACTGCTACCGGTTCGCCTGAATAGGTGCGAACTGGTCGAATAGCACCTCTGAAAAGGGGCAACTCAGGAGTAAGGCTTGGAGGTAATTGCCCCTCCCATAAGTTATAAAGAAATGCAAAGGTAAAGAAACCTTTGTAGGAAGCAAAGTCATTCATTCTATTCAGATTAATCCTTGAAGCTCTGTGTGGACTTCGTACTTCAGTTAATTTTTTATAGTTCATTTGGCACTTTAGTTGTTGGCAGCAATTCAAAGGAGAGAAAGATAGGTGCTTATCTTGAGGGACTCATTACAGGCTGGGAATGAACATAATTCCCAGTGTTGAAATAAATCAAGAGTTATTTTAACTAAGGGTGTGCTTAATTATGGTCTCAGGAAGCCTTGGTCAGAACAACACTTTTCCCAATCCATAGAGCATGTCCTGCTCACCCACATGTGCCATCCTTGTCCTGCATGTCTGTTCACCTTCTTACTCATTCATCCACTTAGCAACAACCACTTATTTGCCTGCTGCCCTTGGTCTTGCAATTTCCTGCTGGTTTCACACTGTCTTTCTTCCTGCAACTCTCCATAAGCAAAGTAAATGAGTAAACAGGCAGAAGATAGGAAAAAAGAGTGATAATGATAGAATGATGGAAGGAGAGAGGAAAAGAAAAAGAAAGGTGGGAGAGAGGGAATATAAAATAAACAAGTGGGTTTTCTCAATATCCATCTCAGTCTGGGTTACTTTACTCACCTTTCATCGAATAGTCTGTTCCTGTCTCCTCAATCTGTATATAGAAGGTTATCATCCAACAAAATATTTTTTAGTTTCTGTTAAGTTTAATTTACTTGCACCTGGTACTCCAGGATCTTTGGAAGATATGGTTCAATGATTCATATCTGCCAGTTCCTTCAAAATTCTAGGATAATCCATCTGTTCCTGGTGACTGGAACTCATCTGGAGTTGATAGGTATTTTCTTACCATTTTCTTGGCTTGCCTGGGCCTCATGGCTTCAGCCACAATAAAACATGTTATCTTGACAAGGGAGCTATTGGGGAGAGGGCAGAGAAATCAAGCCCAGAGGAGAAGCACCCTTCTTCCTTCTTGTCTGTTCTGTCACTGAGCAGCAGTGGAGGGAGAGTAAAAAGAGCCCATGCTGGTTGGGTGACTTAACCAGGGAACAGTCCCAAGTATGTGGGAAGTTGCTGCTGAGGGGTGTCTGTTTCCAGGTTCTGGAGCAGACATAAATCTGCACCTTTGCCTCTCTAAGGAGGCCCAGCTCTTGGACTGAGTTCATTGCCTTCCATTCACTCAAAACAAGGAGAGGCAATGCCTTCCCTTGTTTGTTCTACTTGTTGATTTTAAGCTCCTTGGGGCTGAGAAGAATTTCTACAAAACTGAGTTTCCTGAAATGCACCATTAGACTCCTAAACAACAAAAAATGATCTAGAAAAAAGAAAAGCCAATCAAAGAGCAACATTCAAACAAAAGCAAATAAAATAACTCCACGAGCAAAACAAATTAAACTTTACTTTGTGTGCATTGTTTAACAGACTGCTAAATTGGCAAAATTGAGTGCTTAATTGGCCACCCCCACCCAGTCACATGACACATGACACACATGACCACCTAGCCACCCCCACCCAGCTGGTCCAGCCCCTACAGTCTGAGGGACTGTGAATTCGCCCCCTGTTTAAAAAGTTTGAGGACCCCTATTCTAGAGTCTTAATGTCCTTTTTGTATTGCGGTGACCAAAGTTGGATGTAGTATTGTTCTTATCAAGGCATTATAAAGTGGTATTAACATTTCACATGATCTTGATTCTATCCCTCTCCAAATGCAGCCTGGGACTATGTTGGTTTTTTTGGCAGCTGCAGCATCTGCTGGCTCCTATTTAAGTGGTTGTTCACTAGGACCGCAAGATCCCTCTCACAGATACTACAATAGAGCAAAGGTACCACCTATGGTATAACTTTTCTTTTCTTTTCTAAATGTAGAACCTTCTTTCACCATTGAATTTCATTTTGTTAATTAGTGCCCAATGTTCAATGACACATATTATTTAGGAGACACTCTATGATAAATCTAGACAACTTATGTTTTGAGAAGAGCCGCAAAGATGATTAGGGGATAGGAAACTAAAACATCTTTTACTACCTTGACCTAGAGGTGCACACTGCAACTGTTCTGTGCTATATCAAACACTGCACAGATACTATCACTGTGGATAAACATATTAGGATTTATCCGAATCAGAAAGACTGGATGACCAAGGAAGTCCAGTGCCTCTTGCATGACAGGACCAAGGCCTTTTGATCCGGTAATGGGGCAAGATACAGTGTTGCCAGAGTTAATCTGAAGAAAGGTATTCGGAAGGCCAAGACTGATTATAAGAGGAAGATTGAGGGTAATTTTTATAGCAATAACATGAGGCAGGTATGATGAGGGATTCAACAAATTACAAACCATCAACCGACCCATGTCATCCCTGCTGAGGGGGATGCTTCATTGGCAGAGGAACTGAATCATTTCTTTGCTTGCTTTGAAGTGGAGACATCAGGGACAGATAAAACACAACTACCAGTCAATTGTATCCCCCACCTCATTGTGGAGGAACAGGAGGTGAGGAGCATTCTGAGGGCTATGGACTCTAGAAAGGCTGCTGGTCCTGACAGTATCTCTGGCCGAGTGCTTAAAGACTGTGCTGATCAGTTGGCCGGAGTCTTTATCAGGATCTTCAATCAGTCTTTATCCCAGTTCACTATTCCATCTTGTTTGAAGGCTTCCACCATTGTTCCACTGCCAGAGAAGTTCTCTATCAAGAACCTCAATGATTACAAACCAGTGGCACTCATTCCTATCATCATGAAGTGCTTTGAGAAATTGGTCTGCCGGCACATCATTTCTGGTCTTCTGCATGCATTTGATAAACAACAGTTTGCATACAGAAAAAATAGATCTACAGAGGATGCTATACCATAACTCTTCACACTGCTCTGACTCATCTAGAACAGCGAGAGGGCTATGTGAGGATGCTTTTTGTGGATTTTAGTTTTGCATTTAACACAATTCTTCCATAAAGACTAGTGTCTAAACTTCTGGACCTTGGGCTTTCTAATTCAATCCGCGTTTGGATTATGGATTTCCTGTCTGGCCACTCACAGAGGGTCAGATTAGGTAATCATACCTCTTCAGCCCTTATTCTTTACACTGGTACACTGCAGGGTTGTGTGTTGAGTCCCTTACTCTATACTTCTTATGTGCATGACTGCATTCCCACTCACATTAGTAATACTATTGCTAAATTTGCAGATGAGACAACAATGGTGGGATTTATCTCCGAGGGGGGGATGAGTCTGCCTACCGAGACGAGGTGGACCAGTTGCTTTTGTGGTGTGGAGACAACTTGGTCCTCAACACTAGTTGGACCAAGGAGCTTATAGTGGATTATAGACAGAACAGACCAGACATCCAGCCCTTGCTTATCAATGGAGACTGAGTGGAGCAAGTGGCCAGTTTTAAGTTTCTGGGTGTTACCTTAAAAAAGGACCTGACTTGGGGGTAGCCACATTGCAACCCTGGTCAAAAGGACTCAGCAGAGATTATACTACCTGAGGCTTCTCAGAAAACAACAACTGAATGAGAAACTGCTGGTGACCTTCTACCGCTGCACCATAGAGAGCATTTTAACATACTGCACCTCTGTATGGTTTGCCAATTTCACAGTGGCAGATAGGAAAGCACTCCAGAGGGTTAATGTCATTACCCAGAAGATCATTTGTTGCTCTCTTCCCTCTTTGGAAGAGCTTTATAGCTCCTGCTGCTTTAAGAAAGTTCAAAACATTCTCAAAGATCCATTTCATCCTGGGTACCCTTTTTTTTAATCTATTACCATCTGACAGACAGTATAGAGTAATAAAAACAAGGACAAATAGGGTGAAAAACAGCTTTTATCCCAGGGCATTAGCTCTTTGGAATTCTGCTGTATAGTGCAGTGTTGATGTGGTGTCGGGGGTTTCCGGTTCAATGTGTGAAGGGTGAAGGATGTGTGTTTATGTTTATTTTCATTTTCATGATCTTGATGTGCACTGAAGATGGTGCTTGATTTCATTTTACGAGGTACAACGACAATAAAGTTAGCTAGCTATCTAACTAACTAACATATGGAGAATATAGGAACTGAAGTTGAGGAAGAAATTATTGAAAAGAAACAAGTTAAATTTATTCCTGACCTACATGAGAAATTGGCAGTTTTGAACATTAAAAGATCCTGACATTAAAAAATCTTGCTCATGATCAGCTATTTTTATAGATAATTGATTTTAGGCAGATTAATTCAGTGAATGAGTTGAAACAAAATAATTTATAGATGATTCTGTAAATCTGGATTTAGATTCTATAAATCTGAATCCAAAAACTGGATTCTCTGGAAAAGATAATATCAGAAGGAAAGGCTTAGTTAACAAATCTCTGTCACACACAAAAAAATTGAAACTGAAACTGAAGTTGAAACGGAAATTCTGTTAACATTACAGAGACATGTTACAGATACTGAAACAACATTAAAAGGAAATAAAGATGTACGAGATGAAATAAAAACAGATTTTTTATACTGAACATTCCTTATAAGATCAATCCCTAGCACTTTATAGGGAGAATATGATGTAGATTTTCTCACAACCATGAACATCTAAAGGCCCGGTCCCACTGGCCGATGGACGCAAAACGTATGCATAAAGGACACAGGGGATGAGCAAAATTTCGGGGATGGCTCCATACATTTTCATCCGCTCCAAAAATTGGTAAAAATTTGCATAAACAGAACGGAAAAGAACGTACGTGGGTAGTATGTAGTGGGGATGTTAAACGGATGTTCATTGGAAGCCTAGCAGATGAAAGCGGATGGAAGCGGATGATACCTCCGAAGGGGTTCCGGGGGAGAGTTTCAAAGTGGACGCATAGCGGAAGAGGCGGTGGCATAGTGGATGAAGCGGATGCATCACGGACGCCTACAGGAAACAAACGGGATGCTGTGCGGATGTATATTGGATGCAAAGCGTTCACTGCGCATGCGGGGGGTATGAATTGCGTCCATTCCATGGATATAAAAGGATGCAGCACGCACGCAGTCAGCATACAGGGGAAAGATACATCTTGCAGGAACACCATGGTTCGTCAGTCAGGCAAGAAGGGGAAGTCCATGCCTACTCGTTCAAGCTCTAGCAAGGTGAAGAAGGGCAGAACCAGCATCCCACCCCCTGGCACTGACTCTGAAGCTTCTGTTGCTGCTGCTGTGGTGGTGGACCAGCCCCAAGGCCCTCAAACCCCTCAAAGCCCTGCTGCTGAAGGCCCTGCTGCTCAAGACCCTGAAGGCCCTGCTGCTCAAGACTCTGAAGGCCCTGAACAATCTCCAGAAGGCCCTGATGCTGAAGCCCCTGAAGGCCCTGCTGAAGCCCCTGCCAAAGGAAGAAAGAGGCAAGGGAAGGAGAAGGGAGAGAGGAAACAGTACACAGTTTCTGAGGAGCATGAGGATGAGGTGCTGGAATGGCTGAGGAGAATGAGTACCTTTGGAGGAAGGGCCACAGACTGTATCGGGACACCAAGAAGAAGCAGGCAGCTTGGAGAGACAAGGCAGAGAGCCTGGGCTACACTTCAGACCTACTCCTGGGATGGTGGAAGCACATGCACACCTGGTATGGCAAGCTACATCTCAAGAAATCTGGGCAGGCCGCTGTCAAGCTCACTGACCGGGAGATGTACATCATGGCCAAGTGCAGCTTCCTGGAGGGTGAGGTCCACCACCGAGGAGCAGCCCCTCTGAGACCCCTCTCCCTCAGACAGCCCACAGACAGCCAGTCTTCTTCCAGCCAGGAGCCAGCTACCCTGTCCAGGCAGGTGTCTTCAGAGGGCCCCATAGCAGAGACCCCCTCGACAGCTGCACTCCCCATGCTGGCAGACTTGGAGGATCCCATGGAGGATGACACCCTGCTGTCACAAATGGAGGAAGAAGCAGCAGCCACCAGAGGTCAACCCATCCCCACCCCGAGCTCCAGAAGATGCAGGCAGAGAGGCAGACTGGAGGGCCAGGACCACAGTGTGATGTTGGAGATCAGGGACACAATGAAGACCAGCACAGAACTTCTCTCTCAGCTGGTCGACTTGGACAGAGCATCCTCGGCCCGGAAGCCCTTCATCACCTATGTGAGCCAGACCCTGAGGGACCTGCCCGAGGCTGAGTACCAGGTGATGAAGCAGAAGATCGCAGCACTTCTGCACAACCCTCAAGGCCCAGCTGAAGCTGCTCCTACCCAGTCCAGGTCTGCTCCTCCATCCCAGGCAACGCTCACAGTCCTTCCACGGCTTTCAACAGACCCTCACCTTCCAAGGCTACGACTACCAGGACTTCCCACAGCACAAGCAGAACTTCCCAGTCCAGGCCCAGGTTCATTGGACGCCACAGATGCCACTCCTCACCCAACTGCAGACCAGACAGCCCCACTACACTCTTCCCAACCCTTCCTCCACCCCACAGCCAAGCCCGTCAATGGACAATCTG
The DNA here is from genome assembly GCA_015471245.1 of Laticauda colubrina. Taxonomy (NCBI): domain Eukaryota; kingdom Metazoa; phylum Chordata; class Lepidosauria; order Squamata; family Elapidae; genus Laticauda; species Laticauda colubrina. The sequence continues at coordinate 15,998,585 of BLBF01000044.1, read as the reverse complement.
TCATCAGTATTGGGCCTGACATCTTAAGTCCTTGATGAAGGGCCTCTCAACCTCACGGGACTGAGTCAGCTCTCGGATAGCTTCCTGAACACACCACCACCTGTTGTACCCTCAGGGCCAAGCATCCGAATGGTGCCTCAGATCAGCACTCAAGCCACAGCCACATCCACAGTCACTGCCCACTTCACGGCTGAGACCATGGACATGACTCAGAGTGACTCAGAATAGTCTCAGAGATTGAGTTATTTACTTGTTTAATAAAGTTTATCTTTGCTTTAGACACTTAATAAAGTTTACTTGGTTCATTTTATTTACTTAATAAAGTGTTGGTAAAAATTATCCTCTCCTTCTGTGTAAAACTTGATACAGTCTGAACAGGTTTTGGTTCTGGTGATGAATGAGCGCAGCTATCATATGGACTATTTCATCATCCATGGTGGAGAACAATTGATGATGTCGAAGACCAAGACCAAGGGCAATGAGGTCTGTACACCACGGCTGCTGGACTCATACTGAGATCCAGATGATTTTCTCCCCCTTTTTATAGAAAATATTGGTTGTCCGCTAGGTGTCCTTCTACATACTTGAGACATACTCCAGACATCCTAAATATCTGAGATACATCCCAGATACAAACGTTTTGTCCGTTTTTAATACTTTATATACGAGACGCATACGCTTAATCAATTTCTATTTCTGTGCTACTAACGCTGTGTAGATGTTCTGTGTACCTTTTGTTTCCTCCCTCTTTCCATTTTCAGCTGCAGCGGATGTGAGTTGAGGGGATGGCCAGAGGATGCCGAGAGGATACAGCAGATGTTTAATGGATGATAACGGACATAGAACATTTGTTGCCCGTATATGTCGCGGATATACATCGTATGTGGCGGAAAGTTCATCCATTCAAAAAGTTTTGTGCAGCTCAAAACTTTTTGCGTGCATGAAATCTCAGTGGACGGATGCTCGATGGATAGAGCGTATGAAACACATATGCAGTAAGTACACAACGGATGCATAGTGTTTTCCAACGGATGGCAAGCTTTTTTTAATGTTTTACATCCTCTTTGCATCCGTAAGTGCAGTGGGGCCAGGCCTTAAGTGGGAGATGAACAATATATGAATTTCTGAGATCCAATCTAGTTACAGTTTTTTTAAAAAAATTTATCCACAACACAAGGTCATATCCTGCATTTAGCTCAACAAGGAGATACCTGGAATGGAAAGCCAAGATCATTATTTTTACAGATTTGTCTTCAGACTTAAAGATACTTTTTGTCTCCAGAGATTTGTAAAGCTTTTTCAATGGAGCTCATTTGATAGCATGTCAAAGGGGATTTTTAACATTTTCTATTCATCTTTTTATACTGGGGTGAAGTTTTTCAATCTGAGGATGTGATAATTTTGTCAGCTGTTGATCAGCTAAAACAAAGAAGCATCTTTTTTCTGGTGGGTTGGCTAATATTTTGAGGGAGAGGGGACATCATGACTTGCAGGTTTTTGTAGTATATTTTCAAAACATCCCTTCTCTGTGTTATTATAGTTTATATCTTTAGCCTTCTTTTTTTCTTTCTTTGCTTTTCTTCATGAGGATTTCCCTTTTTTTCTCCAGATATTTTGTTTAAAATGAAAATCTGTTTTTTTCCTTGACTTACAGAAATATTTAAGCTTTTTTAAATATAGAGTTCTTACTCTTATACCATCTGTACTTGTTAAAGCATTCTGGAAGATAAAAATCTTTAGATGCCTTTCCAAGAGACATCTAATCCCTTTTTTGGATTTACAAAAAAAGGACATAATTCAATTGGCTTGGTCGAAGGTTATTATATTCCAACGTTCATTTAATCAGAGGATCAGTAGATTATACAGTAATAATCTTAAATTTTACTTTACACTAACATTCTATGAAGAATTAATATAACATACACATTATTTCTGTTTCTGTTTTTAAATCAACAAACTGTCATGCTTATTGTTCTGCCTATCTTATAAGTCCAAATATCATATTCTGAACATGATATCCAGTAGAATGCAGAGGGAATGGTTTTGAAAGGAGGAAGAGATCCTATCCGGGGTTCCAAACTGGGTCAAGGAACTGACATGAGTAAACTACTCAGACAAGTCTCAACCTACTTCATACAAATGAGAGGAAAGGGGAAACACTTTCAGACTTGCAAGCATCTATTACTATAACTTTATAATAATAATTAAAAAAATACTACTGACCTCCGTAGCACCAGCTTCCCAGCCTAGTTTACCTTGAATGGCTAATATGTCCTAAATTTCCTGGTAATTATTTAAGGGGGAGGGAGAAGCAAGACAACTCCATTTCCCAACAAGTAAATACAATATTATGATATCTTAGATGTAGCTTTTCTTGCTAGTGAACTGTCATGCAAACATAAACAGAGATGTCTGCCTATATCTAGAATTTCCTCCATCTAAGACAGACACAATCCTTTAAAAGGGCAACTAAATTGTCCCACAAATTTTGTGTGATCTGTAAATTTTATAAGCATTCCCTCCTCTTCTTTAAGGAGTTATGAATAAAAATATTGAAGAATAAAGACATAGTCATGACTGATGAATAAACAATTAAGTATTTTGATTTGATTTTGACAGTTTAATGAGAAAATATTGACAACACTCTCTGGCAATAAATTTAAGCCAGCTATGTATCCACTTTGTTGTCCCAGTTTGCTTTCACACTCTTCTCAGGTCTGCTGCTGTTTATTACAAGGAATAAATTACACTTCTCCTTAACTTCATATTGCTTCCAATGTCAGTGATGGGATTTATATTTTTTTACTACTGTTTCTGTGGGCATGGCTTGTTTGGTGGGCATGGCTTGGTCATGTGACTGGTGGGCATGGCAAATTCGGCAAGGTGGTGTGGCACCTTGTTGCGAGTGATGTCGAGTTGGCTACGCCACTCAGTCACATGACCGATGCTCAGAGACAGGATGATTTCCTATATACCTTTTCCCCCCTCCTCCGCCCTTGGGCTGACGATAAAAAAGCCCAACTAAAGATTGCGACTGCCTGCCAAATCTGCCTATCAAATGGGTTTTGTTTTGGGGTGGTTTTTGTTTGTTTTCTTGTCAGAAGTTCCTTGCACTGCCAAATCTTACTATACCTCATTGTTGTGGTGTGCTGTGGGCGTCTGTCTGCCCAAGTAAAGAACTGTACTGGCTCAGAGTGACCGTGAGGAGCAAGAGGGAAAGCCAAGGCACTCCCCCATAACAGCTAACTTTGCTCTCTCGCGCGCTCTGGTTAGGCGCTCCCGGCATGCACAAGGAGTGTGAAGGGAAGCAGACACCATGCAGATGCATTTTAAAAGCCACAGAACTTTGCCCAAGACTTCTTGTGTACACCTCTCCCAACAATGAGTTGGTGAAACGTCTTCCAGCTCTTAAAGATTGATTTTAAGAGCACCACCATGGAAGAAGCTGAGAAAGAGAGCAAAAGTATCAGCAGAGAGGGTGACAGGGGCGTGTGATATATCTTTCTGTGGTCCCTTCCTGGGTACAGCCAGGGCTTTGGCACCTCCTCTTTTCCTCAGAGGCATAATGTCTGCCTCCCTTCAAACTCCTTGTGGAGGTACACACACGCCCCTGTCACTCCCACCATCACTAATTTTGCTCTCAGTTCTTGGCTTCTTCAATGGGGGCACTCTTAAAGTCCACCTTTAAATGGTCCTGGAACATCCGCCCACCTGCCCGGTGCCCTCCCTCCCAGAGCACACTTTCTTCTCCAGGTGAAAGCGCCTCTTCCAGCCTGACCTGTCCCGGCCAGCCAGCAGATGGCCAAATGTCCTGGAGCCTCTTGTCCCTCTTGTAGTGAGATGTCTGCAGCTGCTGCATGCTTTTTTTGGTGTGGCTGGAGTCCAGCAGCTGCACCAAAAAAACCCCGCACTGTTCTATATGCCGGGCCCGGCAAATCTGAGCAGCTGGCGCATAGAACAGGCTGGAGCCGGACTGTTGGAAAAGCAGAGTGAAGCCAGTGATCAGTAACTTTCACTGCAAAAAGCCTGTGACTGCCACAAATTCTCCAGACCCCACTGAAAAAAGCACAACATGCACTGGCCCATTGGAGAAATGGAGCAGCAGCTACAGGATTCTCACACTGAAAAAGGGGCAGCTGGAGGCAATTCTTTTTCAGTCTCCAGCCACCTCTTTTTCAGTGCAAGAAGCCTCCCCCAACTGGGCGGCTACTCTTCTCCTCCTTAGCCATACAAACAAACAAGCAGAGAAGGAGGAGAGCAGCTGGCCGGTTGGGGGAGGCTTCTTGTGCTGAAAAAGCGTGGCTGTACGTGACTCTTTTTCGGTCTTCAGCTATCCCTTTTTTTAGTGCAAGAAGCCTCCCCCAACTGGCTGGCTGCTTTCCTCCTTCTGTGCCTGTTTGTTCTGCATGGTCGAGGAGGAGGAGGAGAGCTTGGGGGGGGGGCTTCTTGTGCTGAAAGAGGCGGCTGGAGACTGAAAAAGAATTGCCTCCAGCCATCCCTTTTTCAATGCGAGAACCCTGTAGCTGTCGCTCTGCTTCTCCAATGGGCCGATGCATGTTGTGCTTTTTTCGGTGGGGATGGAGAACACATGGGAGTTGCAGGTTTCTTTCAGCAAAAATTACTGATCTCCGGCTTCGCTCCACTTCTCCAACAGTCTGGCATCACCCTGTTCTATGTACCGGCTGCTCGGACTTGCTGGGCCTGGCACATAGAAAAGGGCATGCTTTTTTCAGTGTGGCTGCTGGACTCCAGCCGCACCAAAAAAAGCATGCAGCAGCTGCAGGCATCTCACGACAAGGGGGGCAAGAAGCCCTGGGACATCCACTCACACACCTGTTGGTTGGCTGGGCTGGGCCGGGCCAGGCTGGAAGAGGTGCGTCCACTGGGAGAAGAAAGAAAACGTGCTCTGGGAGGGGGGGCAGGTGGGAGAATGCCCTGGGGCTGCTGCACATGTGCACTGCATGTGTAGCAGCTGCACATACAGTGTGCATGTGCAGCAGCTGCAGGACATCCGTCCGAGCTGCACCACGGCTACTACGTGATAGGGAAAGCTAGGAGAGTGACCAGGGCAAGTGAGCAACCAGGAGACCGGGTTGGGGACATGGCCAGCCAGGGGTCGCCACCAGTTAGGCAACCCACACCAAATCACTGCTACCGGTTTGCCAGAACCAGTGAGAGCCAGTTGAATACCACCTCTGATCCTCTTTCTGAGGGCACACTAGAACTATAGATAGTCCCTGACTTACAACCTTTCATTTAGTGACTGTTCAAAGTTACAACTGCATTGAAAAAGTGACTTATGGCCATTTTCACATTTACAGCTTTCACATCATCCCCCTGGTCCCCATGTGATTGAAATTTAGCTGTTTGGAAGTTACATTTATGATAGATGCAGTATCCAGAGTAATGTGACCACCTTTCGTTACCTTCTGATAAGCAAAATCAATGGTATTATAAAACCATTCTCCTTCAATCTTAGAAAAAATATTTCATTACAGACCAGTTTTCTTTATAAATTTATAACATACAGAATCCCTGTAGTGAAAGTATGATGCTGATGTAAATCAAAACATATCTCTTTCACTTTGCAGAGTTGCTACAGCTTCCATGTGCAAATGGCAGAATTGGTTTATGGCAGCTAATAAAACAATAAAAAGAAGCCACTTTAAGATCCAGTAGGGGCTTAAATTAAATCACCATTAAACCAGTAGATTTAACATTTGAAAATAAAAATCAGAAGAAAGAAAACCTTTAAAAGGATAATTAAAACTCATATATTCTTAAAAAGCAGACAATGGAAAGGAAAAGATGGAGACTCGACTCTCCAATCATTCCTATCTAAAATTGTTACATTCTAGGTCCTCTTCTCAGATAGGTCCACAGTTGTCCTAGAATAATATTCCTTGTAGCTCCAGTTCATAACTAAGGAACATGCATTCTGCCAAAGAGCCAGTATGATGATTCAGTGGTTAGAATCAGTGGTGGCATTCCACATTTTTTTCCTACTGGTTTTTTCTATCTTCTTACTTGCGAGTGTGCTTCATGTTTAGTAATCTGATAGTAATCTAACAGACCAACTGTATTTAAAAACATTTTCCTTTCATCAACTTTTAACTTAAAAAACAATATCATATATAAAGAGAATGAAGAAAGACACAATCTTGCAGAATTAGTTATCATTGTACCATCACAAATAGCTTTATAAAGGATAATTATGATAGAATAGAACCATATAATTGGATGGAATTCTTCTAATCTAATCCCTGCCCAAGGCAGGGGATCTTATGTGAGCTTAGACAAATGATTGTCCTATCTTTTCCTGAAAACCTTCAGCAATGGAGCACCCACAACTCTGGGAGTCCCCTTGAGAAAATTCAGCAGAGGTTACGGCAAAGCAATGCCTTTCTTATTTGAAGAATTGTCAGATATAAAATATGATCTAGAATTGCTGAAAAATGCACTTTGAGGTTTTAATTCAAAAATACAAACCTGGACTCATTACTTCCATTAAGGCTTCTACAGAAGCCCCAGCTAAGCTATATATTTTGGACATTCACTTTGATAAAAGTAAAATGAAGATGCTGAAGAGTACTGAGCCTAAAACAGAACCTTGGAGTACCTCTCTGCATACTTCCCACCCTGTAGGTGTAGAGGAGGAGGAGAAAAAAAAGAAAAAGATTGGCAGTGAAGGAAACTTGGCAGAAACAATTCCTTCAGCCAGAAGGACGGGTTTCTTCCCTTTTCTGGCAAATCACCAAGGACCAGGAAAACCACTAGATACCTTGCCCACTCAATCAAGTATTCAAAATTGGAAGAAGTATTTTAGAGGGCTGTACATAGATCCTGCTAGTAACATAAATGAGAGTGACGTCTATCTGGGCCAAGAGGTAACCTAATTTATTGAATCTCTTAAGATATACAAGACTCCAGGTGTTGATTGGGTTGTGCTTGAAATAATTAAAAATTCCAGCTGATTGTTGCCTCATGCCTATTTATGTTGCAGCATGCCTATTTATATTCAGAAATCAGACTAGTTATGTTCCAAAAGATTGAGGCCTGGCAATAATAGTCCAAATTTCATATAAAAAATTATCCATGCAATTACAGACCTATTAGCCTTTTGCATGTTGTTAGCAAATTATATATTAAATATTTAAATAGCAAACTCCAAGACTAAATAGAAACAGGTGGCCTAATCAAGTTAAAGAGGCAGTATTCAGAGAAGGTCATGAACAGCAGACATTCTGGTATTCCAAAAAATTCACTCATAAAAAGAAATTTGTGGCCTTTTTAGATTTTAAACATGCCTTTGATTCAATTTCCAGAAATGGCCTTGGGAGTGGGGAAACACCATTGACAGTGCCTCCAGTTTCAGATACAGAAATTTTGCTCAGATATATAAATTTAATACCATCTGAAGAGTGAGATAGAATTGCTAAGGGCCCATCTCTGGCACTTGTGGAAGTGCTAGAGAGTCCTCCATGACCTTTGGAGTCTCCAAAAAGTGAGCACAAATAGTGTGTGTTTTCTCTTCTTTTTGGAGACTGCAAATTTCCAGGCCTAGTAGACATGTAACTGCCTCAGATAGGTAGGGGTTTTTTTTGTTTTTGTTTTGAGAAGCAAAGATAAAAAATATTTACATTTATATATTAATGTATTCATTATTACATTTACATGCTCCCCATCTCACTTCCAAAGTGAGACTGATCTGGGAATCTACCCTGATCCTATTGGCTTCTTGTGTATAAGATAGGACTACACTATTTCCATTTAGTAAAAAAAGATCTAGAAGAGTAGCTGGAGTAGCTGGAGATTATTTTAGGAAGCATAACATATGCATGGACCTCAGAAGGAAAAAATAAATAAGTCAAGTGGAAGAAACTTGTATCTGGTTCCATTGTTTGATAATCACAAGTCATGTATAGATCATTAATATTAGTTTTTTCTCAGAAACTAAATACTGATTTAATATAATTTATCTATATGAACTGCTGTTGTAATACAAAAAATATATAGGTAATATATATTGAGATTATCTGTTTGTCTGTTGGACATAGCAGTGTCACACATAGAAAGTGTAAGAGGATAAAAATTATTAAACTTCCCTTTTATTTATGCTTGAATATTTCTCTAACTACTTTTGCTAGTGATACTAAAATATTACAACAGATCTTTGTTTAGGTTGCAAGTTCCTTTATTTTTATTTTTCATTTTCTAAAGATAACTCATTTTCTTTGTGAGCTTTTTTTAAAAATAAGCCAAAGTTATGTCATTTTGCTATTTTGATAGTGATAGAATGGTTCCACCTTGACCTCAATAATTCATAATTTGTAAGGTCAATAAAAAAAAATCTTTTGTAGGAGATTACCAGCTGAGTCCAAAGGTGGAATCAAATTCATCATTAGTTTGGAGTTGCTACATCCCCATAAGAAACCTGAGTCCAGCCTACCCTTAAAGTCCATTGACTTTTATCTGTCACAAATATGCCTTGACCTTTAGTAGATCAGATACCTGTGAATTGGTAGCATGAAATAAATTCATAATGCTTCTGAGCTCTATCCTGCCTCCTCATTTCCTGCACCTGACATCTCTACATCAAAATAGAATTTTGTTAAGCATGCTTAGAGTTAAGCCTGCACAAGCAGAGGACAAAGCAGCTTAAATGGTAAGCATGGATATACTCTTTGTAACATGCCTTCAAATTCTAATACAGCATTGCTTTCTAAAGGATCACATCTGTTACCAATTAGAGTGTAACAAACTAGTACCAACTTTGGTTTCAATAATAGAATATGAACATTGGTTTCAATAATAGATATTTAGACTCATCATTTTTGTTCTGCTTTGGATTAGCCTGTACATTTAAGTCAAATGAAAGACATGGCCCAATGATTCAATAAGAAAAAATTCAAATTTCATCTAGAAAGCATAATAATAATCAAGTAAGATTTTAAAGAGCTGAACAAATAAATCTTTAAGCAATAAACAAATGATATCTGTATGCAAATTGTACATATATACAATACATTAGTAACAGAAGAAGAGAGTTATTCTGTTACTAATATATAATAACATTAGTTACTATACTAATACAATAGATTATGGAGCTATCTGCTCAAGCAAGAGACGTTATACAATTTCAGGCAAGTGGCTGAACAATTTCCAGTGTCTTCTTAAACCCCCCCCAAGGATAGAGCATGAGATGAAACAAACCCCTTCTACAGAGATGGAACAAAGCCCAAGACAGCCAGTCAAACAATGAAGTAGAAAGTGATGCGAAGGAAGGAAGAAAAATCCAGACACAAAGTAGGTATCAGATCCATCATCATGTCCTGCCATTCAGTTGGAAAGGGGGCAAGAGGAGCTGGCATTTTAGCTTGCTCTTTATTTGCTCTTTAGTTTTGCTGTTGCTGCTTGGGGATTAGGGAGGGGAAGCATCTTCAGAGACAGAACAAGCTCTCTCCCAGTTGGTTTCAGCCCATCTCCAAGGCTATCAGGCCCTGAGGGTGAATTGTTATCTTTTCACATATCAGAGATTCTTAAAACAACCTTATGGCATCACATTGGCTGCTGAAATGTGCAAGTACAAATTAGGTGAAGCCTATCACCTCATGTTTGCTCTACTTACTGTTATAGTGATAGTGCTATTAACTGTGGGAAGGGTAGATGAGGAGAGTGATGCTTGGGGAGTCAAAAATAGAGTCTGTATCTCAGACATGTCAGACTTAAGGTCCATGGGCCAGATTCGATCTGTGATGTGTATAGATCTGGCCCTGGAGATGGTGAGGGGCACCACTATCTTGGTGCCAGACCACCCCAGCCTGACATGGTGCTCTCCCTAGATGTGTATGCAGAGGTGGCAAACATATGGGGGGTGGCAGTGCCCAGCAGCAACTGCAGCTCTTTGCCCCCTCAGCTCATTGGCCAACAATGATGGCCTTGGTTGTTCAATAAGCCATGTTCAGCCCTGCCCCACCCATATTGCATTTGTGTACCTCAGGGCCCTGCACCCAGCCCATGGTGGCAGCAACAGCAACAGCAGCACCAGTCCCATCTAGCAGGAGCTCTACCACTCCACTCTCCTCCAGCCCAGGAAGCCTGCGAACCTGGAGTGAAAGCTGCCATTTTAGCCTGCTGATTGGAGAAGCCACCTCAAAGTGCACCCACAAACTTCATCCCCCCACAACCCTACCATCTCCTGGCCAAGGAGAGCAAGCATAGCAGCAGCCTTGAGAAGGTAGGCATGGCTGGGCAGCGCCTAGGGAAACTTGGCTGGACTGGGCTGGACTGGGCTGTGGGGTCTCAGTGCTCTGGAAACTTGAGGGCCAGGCTGGTTGCTTGCCTTCCACTGCCCAGGTCTCTGGGCAACCCACACCACCAACTGGGGATCCTCTGCACCGCCTGAGAGGGACAGCGAGGCTCCTCTGGTGGATGAGGTTTTGGCACTTGTCCTGGTCTCACCTTCCTTTGCTAGAGACCTCCAGATTCCTCCATCTCAGACTTGCGTGGGCCCTTTTTGGCTCTTTTCCTCCCACCACTTGGGGGAGGATTTGCAGAGGTAGAAGTAACCAATATGGAAGCTGCACCATGCCCTTCAGATGTGTCTCCCCTGTAGCCTCTACATGCCTCTTTCTGAGGATGGCTGACCTTCCCAAAGGGCAGATAGTTTTCTTCAGATGTGGCTTCCACAGCTTGTACCTTCTCTTCTGCCATCTAACCAGCACTGCCTGTGAAAGCTAAATTTTGGGTGAATATTTCATGGATATTGAGCTCTATTTTGGGGCTACTTGGACTTTGGAGAGTTGTTGGGAAAAGTGGAGACTTTGTTTCCTTTTTGGGAAAGCTGAATGTGTCTTGCTTTTTTCCCTTACAGTCAGAGACCAAAAGGCAGCCCTGAAAATATTCCTGAATCTGATCAGAAATGGAGGTAGCTTAACTAGAGAGATTGAATAGCCCTTGTGGCTGCTGGATCAGCTGTGGATCAGTGATGGTAGATTGCTGATTTTTTCCCTTTACCATCCAGGATCTCTCCTGTACAAAATATGTAATTTCAATTTATCAAAGAGGACTGCAGTCACTTGCTTTCTGTCCATAGATACTGTGATGTTGCCAAACCTGCTCAAAACATCTGGACTTACAGCATCCTACTGAGGCTCTGGATTGGATACCTAGAGTGCACACAACTGTTCACCTCTTGCACTATCTAGACAGTGGTGGGATTCATATATTTTTTTTACTACCGGTTCTGTGGGCATGGCTTGGTGGGTGTGGCAGGGGAAGGATACTGTAAAATCCCCATTTCCTCCCCGCTCCTGAGGGAAAGTTACTGCAAAATTCCATTCCCTCCCCATCCCATTAACCTGCTTTCCAGCTCCGTTCTCCTGTGCAGGGCAACAAAAGAAGACCCAGCCCATCAGCTGGGACTCAGGAGGCAGAGAATAGATGGGGTGGGGCCAGTCAGAGATGGTATTTGCCAGTTCTCTGAAACTACTCAAAATTTCCGCTACCAGTTCTCCAGAACTGATTAGAACCACCTCTGAATACCACCTCTGCACCTGGGACTGTGCAATCTCATACTCCATATTTACATCTGTCTTGAAGAAGACTTGCATGCCAATATTGATATTTAAACCCCAAATATGGCCAAACAGAAAGTGGACTTTGAAAAGGTGCTTTCAAAAGAAGTGGGAGGCAGAGTATCTGTTTGTTGACATTGAAGATAAGGCCTTGTGACTTGTTTGTGGAGCTAATGAACTACAGTGGCACAGTGGTTAGCCTGCAGTACTGCAGGCTGCTTCTGCTGACTGCAATTTGGCAAGTTCAAATCTTACCAGACTGAAATGACTCAGCCTTCCATCTTTCTGAAGTGGGTAAAGTGAGGAGCCAAATTGTTGGGGGCAATATGCTGACTCTGTAAACTGCTTAGAGAGGGCTATAAAACACTGTAAAATGGTATACAAGTCTAAGTGCTATTGCTAATGTGGCTGTACTTAAAGAATATAACATGAGATGGCACTATGAGATGAAACATCAGGATACGTACAAAAACTTGGACATACAGCAAAAGCTAAAGAAGATTGAAGAATTGTAAAAGAGTCTGATGTTATGACAGTGAAGCTGCTGTGAAAGCTAGTTTTATAGTGGCAGAAGAGATAACTAAATCACCCTGGCCATTTGCAGAGGGGGATTTTTTAAGTGTTGCATTATTAAATTATTTGAAGTCTTGTGTTCAGACCAACAGAAAACATTTTTGAATGTAAGCCTAAGCAGAAATATTATTACTGATCAGCTATATGAGCTCACTACTGATTTACAAGGACAGGTGATTGAAAAGGGAAAAGATTTCATTGCATATTTCCTTGCCTCTGGATGAGACCACTGACATCAGTGATATGACACAGCTAACAATCTTCACCCAATTGAGTGGACTCAGGTTTATGTGTTACAAAGGAACTTTTGGATATGAAATCAATGCATGGCACCACAACAGGAAAATACATATTTGAAGCAGTATCTAAATGTGTAAATGACATGAAACTGCCCTGAGATAAACCTACGGGATGGACAATAGATGGAGCACCTTTGATGTGTGGGAAAAAGAGTGGCTTAGTGGCAAGGATGTGAGAGATGATGAATAGCGAGCATTGCACAGGTGAGCTGACAGCATATAACTGCATCATACACCAGGAAATACTATATGGCAAAGCCCTGAAGATGGAACATAATAAGCACAGTAACATAGACAGTTAACTTTATAAGAGCCAAAAACTTTATTAAATCAACATCAGTTTAAGTCTTTTCAAGAGGAAATACATTTTGAACTTGGTGATCTGCCCTATCACACAGAGGTGCGATGGCTAAGTTGAGAAAAAGTGCTTAATATATTTTTCAAGTTACCTAAGGAAATCTTTCAGTTCATGGAAAGTAAGGGAAACCCCCACCATAGTATTGCGGGAGGAAAAGTGGTAGTGTGAATTAGCTTTTCTGTGCTGCATAATTAAGCATCTCATTGCACTAAAACTTCAGCTTCAGGGATGGGACTGTGCTCACGAACATGTATGATGCAGCGAAAGCCTTTCAAGTTAAGCTGCAACTGTGGGAGACTCAGATGCAGAAAAGAAACATGAGTCACTTTCCCTGTTGCAGAACAATCATAAACTAAGTTTCCAACATTGTGTTTTCAGATGTTCGTTTTGTTGATAAACTGAGCACATTTCACATGGAGTTTACATATCGCTTTGTTGACTTTGAATCACAGAAGTTCAATTTTGGACTGCTCAGTAACCTATTTGCAGTTGATGTAGAGAAATCACCTATAAATATCCAGATGGAAATGATAGAATTCCAATGTAACAGCACACTTAATACAGAGTATGATTCTGTAGGGCCTGCATGGTTCATCTCTAAAATGATGCGCCAACTCTGCCTACAAGCTGCTTGAATGCTCTGCATGTTTGCTAGTCATACCTATGTGAGCAACTTTTGTGCATGATGAGGGTAACAGAAGTTTTCTCATTGATACATACTTCCATTTTATCCTGAGAATTTCCACAGCTCAGAACCTAATCTCAAACATGAATGAACTTGTAAGCAAGAAAAGATGTCAAACATGCATCTCGGACAAAATGGCATGAAAGAGAGAACTAAATAGCTTATGTTTTAATTATTTTTTTTTGCAGATTTATTTGAAATATTTGTTCATATTTGAAATGTGAATCCTGTTTGGCCTACATCTTAGACATAATACACTCCTGAACTAATGATACATCATCTTATGTGCAATTGGCCCCTTGAGGGCAATCATAATGCTGATGCGGCCATCAGTGAAATTGAATTTGCCACCCCTGGAACCACCCTAAAGTTGCTTTTTGGGCTTCAACTTAACAGAAAAAACAGAGTTGGAAGGGATCTTGGAGGTATTCTAGTCCGACCCTCTGCTCAAGCAGGAGAGTCTATATCTTTTTAGACAAATGGCTGTCCATTCTCTTCTTAAAAGCCTCCATACTGGATAATCCATCACTTCGGAAGGCAAGCTATTCCACTGGTTGATTGTTTTTATTGTCAGAAAGTTTATCCTTAGTTCTGTTGCTTCTCTCTTTGTTCAGTTTTCAATCATTGCTTCTTGTCTTGCCTTTTGGAGTTTTGGAAAATAGGCTGACCCCACTTTCCTTTCTGGCAGTCCTTCAGATACACTACTATCATGTCATTCCTAGTTCTTTTGACCAAATTGGACATACACAATTCCTGCAACTGTTTTTCATAACTTTTAGCCTTCAACTCCCCTCCCACCAGTTGTCTTCACTTAAATTCTCTGCACTCTTTCAAGACTTTCAACATATTTTTTGTATTGTGGTGACTAAAATTGGATTCAGTATTCAAAGTATGGTCGCACCAAGACATTTTAAAGTAGTAGTATCACTTCTTGTGATTTTGATTCTGTCTCTTTGTTAATACAACCTAGGATTATTGGGCTTTGGCAGCTGCAGCATACTGCTGGCTCATATTTAAGTGATTGTCCATTAGGATTCAAAGAACCTTCTTGAAGTTATTGCTGTTTAGCAAAGTTTTACCTAATCTTTATCTGTAATATTTTGTACGTATATCTCTGTAACAAAAATCCCAAGGAAACTTTTCTTACATAATGACAATTACTTCCTACCTTCTATAGTTCTAAGCTGTTCAGTTTGTTGACTCATACAAATAATGCCACTTCTTTTGTATTAATTTTACCTGCTGCTTCTACTTAGAATCTCTGTGAAGAGAGCATTTTTCCATGGAGTATATATATATACCACAAGTTTACTGTTTCATTGAGCATAGCCTCTGAGAAAGCCTCTATGCTTTCATTGAGCATAACAACTGTGAATCTTTGCACAATTACTCAGATGCTTACATTTGTAAATCACCTACCTTTGCCCAAAACAGTTTGCAGATGAATTACTCATATTAGGACCAGTCTCTAGTAAAGGTAGGTGTTCTCTGCTTAGAAGTTCACACATTCACAAAAAGAAATTGCAGTAATCAATTTGAAATCCTTTTTATTACCTTAAAAAGTCCTTTGAAATTTCATCTGAATAAAAACATTGTTTTTTTTTAAATAAAAATATTTCTTAAGTGTTAGTTTTATTATTTGTGTAATTTACTAGACTGCTTCTAATCATTTACTCTTAACCATTGGAACCAGCTACTTCAAATGATCAAATGTAACATTTGCATTATTGCTTTAATGCTTGGGTTTGTTTTAGTTATAGGCAAGAATATTAAAGAAAGAACTGTTCCCATGTGAGGATCTTTATTCTTAACAAATATTGTGTCAGTTCATCCATCTTTGGTTTGGTATCTTACTGGCATCCTGCCATCAAAAGCTAGTGGGGTGGGGGGGACATCAAATGGGCAATAAACATGTATGGGGGGTGTGATGGGAAATAGGGAGATGACAGCTTGACGAAGACAGCGGCATGGAACCAGTTTGTGCCAGTCTTCAAGGCCACTCACCCTTAGAATGGAACATGGATTGCCCCAAGTATCTCAGTGAGCCTCAAACATCTATGCAGCTCTCCATTAGCTGAAGACGAACTGGTCAAAGTGGGGAGGACTAGGTTGAAAAAAAAAAGTTTGTAACCTTTTGTGTGGAGATCTTAGTTCCAGCCTGACTATACTACAACCAGCAACCTTTAGGATAAGAACTTATCACTTCACCAAAATGGAGTCAAGGATCTTTCTTTCCTTAGAGGCCTGACTGGGACAGGTCTGACTTATTGATTGTCCAATGCCATTATTGTACCAAGTACCAACCCTTTCACCCTTAAAATAAAATGGAACTAGTATTTTCCAAATATTTGGTGAAAGTCAAGTGAAAGGATATTAGTTCTTAATTATATTATTTTACAAAACTAAAGCAAAATAGTTTTGTGCAATAATTGTGAGACCCATAGCCTGGAATTCTTTTAAGACTTGGCACATCTATAAAGTGCTTGTTTGAGAATTCCCTGATTTCTTACTGCATCCTACATTTTTTTATCAATGTTTTTGTAAATCAATATTGTTGCATCAATATTTTTTTTGTAAATCCAGTGTTTATTTTTGTTGAACTCTATAGTTCATACTCAGGACCATATAGAAAAATATGAAACACTGAGATATTTAATAGATTAATTTCATTACCTTGAATAAAAAGTATTGTTCCATTTCAAAAATAATGAGTTATATTTTGAATAGGATTCCCTCCATATACAGTCCCATATTGTAAGCTAACCTTTGAAAAATCCTTTACTGAAGATGTCTTCTAAAAGAAAGAAATTAGAGGTGGAGGAGAGCACCTAATCTGAGTGAGCATCATAGTTTATAATATTGTGCAGCTGTGTATTACAAAATTAATATCTACCCTTATAGGGTGAAAAAGAGATTTTTTTTAAAAAAAATCCCTATTGTCCTGGAAAGCTGTTATTGTTTGGCACTCTTACATGTGCTCTCTGAAGTATAGGAAATGACAATATTAAGATCGAAGAGGAGAGAAAGGGGAAAGCCGCTTTCTTCTAAACCCTCCAGGCTCAGGACAGGCCCAATTCTCTTTAAGTTCATAGAACTGCATGTCAAATGGGAGAAATTAGATGAAGGAGTCAACTGGCGGCAAGATGTATAAAAAGGATAGTCATTATTCATGAGCCTCAAGTTTTGTTCCCAAGTTTATCCCACATTTCAGTGACGAGTTGAATTGAGTTCTTGATTGATAACTTTGCTGCCAGACACTTGCATTATGGATTTCTTAATTTATTCAATATATACATTACGGGTATATGATTTTCTATTATTACTCACATCTAATGCTTTGCTTTTATCTGATTCTTATCTTTTTTTATAAAAGAATGAGAAAATCAGGAAATCAAGAAACTTTTCTTAAGTCCTAATATTGGAACATTAAGGCTTCTTGATCTCTGGCCATCTTTCATATGCTTCATTGTGATGACACAAAATGAAATTACTATTGGCGAATCCACTTTTCTTTTAAAAGTTCTGCATGGAGAAAAAAGAATTGCTACCAAATAATCCCCAGCACTACAACTAAACTACCATGCCAAATATTTTTGGTGTAAGGTGAAAATTAAATCTATATATGCGGATGGGATCAGAGATTCAGGTTAAAAAAAAGGCTAGTCAGTACAGTAGAGAAAGTTTCATTCATTTATGGCAAGAGAAGGACAGCTCATTATGAATTATTATTTTCCCTTGAGGCTTATTGGTTGATATTATATCCTTTTAATAGAAGTAAAGGATCATTTAATATACAGTCATTAACACATTCTGTTGGCATTTATTTACCTAAGAATTATAAAGACTTGGATTTTTTTAAAAAATTTGATTTCACAGTGAAATGTCATTCTCATATAAGCTGTTTCATTATCACATCAAATACGGCACATGAGTCAATTAGAATATAATAATTCTGTGTAGCCTCATAAATGAGACTACTTCCTATATTATGAGTAAATTGTCAGTATACCAAGTTTTTCTTTTTATTAATAACAAAATTAAAAGAAAATCCAACCAGAGAACAAGATGCATTTTTCCTGTCTCTCTTCTTTTCCTCCTTCTTCCTTTTTTTTTCTTTACAGAGTATTTGTAATTGATAAAAGATATTCCAGAAATAATTCCACTGTGTTTGGGTAACTCAAATATTTCCTATTGGAGACCGAAACAAATTTAATGTGCATTTTTACAGAGTTAGCAAAGGGGTGTTGCCATCAGCAAAGATTCAGGGCATTGGAAAGTGATTGCACGAATTACAAAATGCCACATAGCACTGAATTATAACTTACAATGAATTCTTTTGTGAAAAAAAATGATGTTAATTTGGTGGTACCACACTGATATAATATTTAAAACAGGCTTGTAAAATGTTCTAAGGAACATCCATTTGAGGTTGTATCATGCGTGAAAGCAGTTTACAGAATGTAAGTTAAAGTTTGCAGATACAGAAGTTGCGAAATTAAAGAAAACCCACCAAAATAGAGAACACCCACATATATGTATTTATAGAAAGCTTTAAATACCCCATAGGGGTTGGTCAGGCTAATAATTGCCACCATTAAACAGGAAAGAAAGCAATAATTAGAGGAAGTAATCAACTAAGAAAGCTCAACGAAGTCTCCAATACTTTCTTACACATGTTCCATCATTATAGATTTTTTGTACTTATTAACTGCATTGGATTTATGACAAGATTTGCCATCCAGGAAAGAAGTTCTTCCAAAGGACAATGATGCTTCCCTCCACTGAGTAGAGTTGGTATCTGGAAAGCTAGAGAGGCTACATGTTGAGATGTAGTAGGAGGGAAGTTGAGTTCATTATCTTTCTGCTTAGAGTTATCTCTTTCTGGGATAAGAATCACATTCAGTTTGATATTAAAAAATGAATAAATAAATAAAAAAAATATAAATAGTAGTTGAAGAATCAAGTGAATTCAACACTTTCATTTCTTTGAGTCAAGAAAAGGTACAGAAAAATGTGCATTGTCACATTGAACAATATTTTTACAGTGTACCAATTACCCTTAAAAAGGATAAATGAAAAAGAAAAAGGAAAAAGGAAAAAGAAAAAAAGAAAAAGAGAAAAGAAAAAAAAATAAAAGAGAAAAAAGGAAAAGGAAAAAAAACTAGATTCAAAGGAAGGGAAGAAACTTGGCATTATTCTCTCTCTCTTTTTAAAAAGGTTTAATATTTTATTTGTTTTGTATGCATTTCCTGAAGAAGGTGCTCCACTATGTAGCGAATTAGAGTACATTGGGTGCAGGGTGGTGGTTAGAAGTTAGGGTCAGTTTTGCTGTCCGCTCCGTAGATTTTACAGGCAATTTACTCTTTGCTTTAAGAAGAGAAAGTGATATTGGAAAAAGTCAGCACTTTTTAGATCAAAGCAAAGCACCCATCACAAAGCCACAAACAAGAAGCAGGACAGAAAGTCCATGGCTTGTAGCTATCCTCGCACCTGCGGAAGAAGTTATAAGATATTCGCTCATCTTGCAGATTTCCAATACTCCTTTATAAGGCTGTTTAAACATATACATTCATATATTTAATTAGCTTGCCAGCTTGGCTCTTGCGCCCATGACTTTCTTGGCATGCACTGCAAATAACAACACATACAAAGGATTTCAGTTCCACAGAGGTGCTTTGCTTTGTAATTTTTGCTTTGTATGTTTTCCCCTAACAATATAATTTAGTCATATGGAAAAAGAGTATTATGAACATATTCTCAAATTGTTCTTTATCCCCAAATCCCAATAATAGTTTTGCAAAATGAACTTTATGCCTCAAAGCAAGCTATGAATAGAAGATAATTCAAACCCTCATGGGTCAACATATATGGGCAGAAGGCTGTCTTTAGTTTGTGGAAGACCAGTTCTGCAATCCAAAATTAAAATGTCTTTAAAGAAAAAAAAAGTGTATTGAGATTTTTAAGAGTATGTTTAAAGGTATCTCTGTTCATAAATTTTCATAAGCTGATTGCAGGTTGGGCAAAACCTTTTTTTTTAGCTTTGAAATCCTGAAATCCATGACTTGACATAATTTTTTGAAAAATCTCCATAATAAGATCAGGTAAAGATATTTAGAGAGTATACTATTGGGCAAAATGGTCTAACATGTTAAATATAAATAGAGGTAGAGAAATTCTTTGTAGAACATAGGGATTCAGTGAACTTTCTGAGCTTACTGAGCCTTAGACTACAAAAATAGGCCTGTGTAATGTTACACATATGTATATATGAAGTTATGGCAGATTGGTGAGATATGATCAACTACAGACTAAACAAACATGTCATCAGATATAATAAAAACAATGAGAATACATTCCTAACTCAAAAAGAACCAGGATCCTTCTCTTTCTGAAAGAATGTCTGAGACCTGGTTGTTGAAAAGTATTCCCAAGCTCTAAGGACTGATCTGTATTATTCAGTCATGCACATTTGCAGAAGATTTTTGTGTGCTTTGAATAGAAGATGTTCTGAAAGATACAGATATTATAGAGAATAATATACTGGAAGTGTATGAAGTGAAATGTTTGATTTGCTAAGAAATAGTGGTGATGTTGTACGATCTATATTCTATATATCTTCAAAGATTAATTACATGAACAAAATAAATGGAGACAAAATAAAATAACATGTCCCTTATCTTATTCTTAATACTGTGCATACTCCTAGCACTGTAGGTCCTCTCCATACTCCGAAATACAATCTGCCAAGAGTGCTCACCCAATTTCAGCTGATCTGAAAATATGAAGATGTTTCAAGAACTCAGAAATACTACAAGATCTGTAAAATCAAGTGCAAAGAATGCACAGAACATAGAATCTTAGGCTGAAAGGAACCTTAAAGGTCTTCTAGTCCAAAGCAGGGGTGAGATTCTACTGGTTCTGTCCACTTCTGTAGAACCAATTGCTCTGAAAAGCAGCAAACAGAGAGCATACATAGAACCATTTCTACATCTGTTGCTGTTTTGGCCCACCTGCCCACCCAGGCTCTTACCTGACCTTTATTTCCTTCATTTTCAACTGCAGATGCTTTGCATGACACCACTGTGGTTGAAAAAGCAGGAAAAAAGTGCTTTTTCAACCACTGCACACTTGCATGCAGTTCTGCTCAGCTGTCCAGGCAGCTCAGCAGGTTGTAAATTGCACTCATGCAATTCATGCGCATACGCATGCTACACAGAGCAACAGAACCTGTAGTTATACCGGTTGGATACCATCCCTGGTCGAAAGCCCTGCTCAAGGCAGGAGAACCTTAAGGCCCTGTCACACTGGCCGACGGATGCAAAACGTTTGTAAAAAGGACACAGCGGATGAGAAAAAAGTTCCATCCATTGTTATCTGCTCTCAAAAAGGGCAAAAATTTGCATAACCAGAGTGGATAACACGGAAAGGAGCGGACGGGGGGAGGACGCAGGGCGGATGGAAAGCGGATGCTCCATGGAAGCCTAACGGATGGAAGTGGATGAGAGTGGATGGCACATCCGCAAGGCTTCCGGGGGACTGCAGCAAAGCAGATGCGGGAATAGAAAGAGCGGATGCAGAGCGGACGCCGAGCGGATGAAGCGGATGCACAGCGGAAGCTGAGCAGAAGAAGCGGATGCACAGCAGAAGCCTAGCGGAAGCCTAGCGGATGCCTAGAGTTCACTGCGCATGCGGGGAGGATGCATTGCGTCAGCCCCGCAGATATAAAGGGAGGCAGCTCCCAAGCAGGTCACCATTCAGAGGAAAGACCTGCTTCCAGACACATCGACTGCCTTGTTGCCTGCCTTGCTGCCTGCCTTGCTGCCTGCCTTTCTGCCAGCCTGCCTGCAAGCCTCCCTGCCAGCCTCCCTGCCAGCCTTGCTGTATGCCTGCCTGCCAGCCTTGCTGTATGCCTGCCTGCCAGCCTCCCTGCCAGCCTTGCTGTCTGCCTGCCTGCCAGCCTTGCTGTCAGCCTGCCTGCCAGCCTGCCTTCCAGCCTGCCTGCCAGCCTTGGTGCCTGCCTGCCTGCCAGCCTTCCTGCCAGCCTGCCTGCCAGCCTTCCTGCCAGCCTTCCTGCCAGCCTTGGTGCCTGCCTTCCTGACAGCCTTCCTGCCAGCCTGCCAGCCTGCCTCTCTGCCAGCCTTGCTGCCAGCCAGCAACCCCACAACCATGGGGAAGAAGAGGAAGCCTCAGCCATTTGCTGCCAGCCCTGGCAAGAGGGACAGGGCCACCCTCCCACCCCCTGGCCCTCACTCTGCTTCTGCTGGGGCTTCTGTAGCATGGGCTCGCTCTTCTGGGGCTGGGGCTTCTGCTGCTTCTGCTTCTGGAGGAGCTGATGCTGCTGCTTCTGGCGGTGGTGCTTCTGCTCGTGCTTACTCTGCTGATGCTGCTTCTGGCGGTGGTGCTTCTGCTGATGTTGCTTCTGGAGGAGCTGCTGATGCTGCTTATGGCGGTGGTGCTTCTGTTGGTGCTTACTCTGCTGAAGCTGCTTCTCGTCCTGCTGGTCCTGCTCGTCCTGCTCGTGCTCTTGGTCTTGCTCGTGCTCCTGGTCTTGCTCGTTCTGCTGGTCCTGCTCGTGTTCCTGGTCTTGCTCGTCCTGCTGGTCCTGCTCGTGCTCCTGGTCCTGCTCGCACTCCTGGTCCTGCTCGTGCTCCTGGTCCTGCTGGTGCTCCTGGGGCTGCTGGCACTGCTGGTGCTTACTCTGCTGTTGCTGATCTTGGTCCTGCCGGTGCTGCTGGTGCTGCTGCTGCTGATGATGATCCTGCTGCTGCTGCTGCTGCTGCTGATCCTGCTGGTGCTGCTGCTGATGGTGGTGTGCAGGAGCAGCCCCTACAACCTGGAAGCCCCTCTGA
The DNA here is from genome assembly GCA_015471245.1 of Laticauda colubrina. Lineage (NCBI taxonomy): Eukaryota > Metazoa > Chordata > Lepidosauria > Squamata > Elapidae > Laticauda > Laticauda colubrina. Next base: position 15,976,245 of record BLBF01000044.1, on the reverse strand, counting down.
TGAGGGCCCATGTGGTTCTGCCAAAGGGAGGAAGAGGCATATGTGAGAACGGGAGAGGAGGCAATACTCCATCAAGGAGGAACATGAGGATGAGGTGCTGGAGTGGCTGAGAGAGAATGACTATCTATGGCAGAAGGGACACAGGCTCTACAGGGAAACCAAAAGAAAGCAGGCTGCTTGGAGAGAGAAGGCAGAGAGCCTGGGCTACACTTCGGAGGTGCTCCTTGGCTGGTGGAAGCACATGCACACCTGGTACGGGAAGCTGCACCTCAAGAAATCTGGCCAGGCCGTGGTCAAGCTGACGGACAGAGAGACCTACGTCATGGCCAAGTGCAGCTTCCTGGAGGGTGAGATCCGCCACCGAGGAGCAGCCCCTCTCACAACCCTCTCTCTCAGGCAGCTGCTGAGAGCCAGTCCTCTTCCAGCCGAGAGTCAGCTCCTGTCTCCAGGCAGGTGTCTGTGGAGCGTGCCACAATGGAGAACCCGTGGACAGCTGTTGTAACCGTGGCGGAGTGCGTGGAGGACTCCCTGGCTCAGTGGGAGAAAGGAGACGGCATCCACCCCCAGCTCCACCTCCACAGAAAGGAGAGAGCCAGACAGGAGGGGCAGAGCCACACTGTCCTGCTGGAGATAAGAGACACTATCAGGAGCAGCATAGATATCCTCTCTCAGCTGGTCCACACCAACTCCTCATCCTCCAACCGCAAGCCCTTCCTCATCTATGTCAACCAGACCCTCATGGACATGGTGGAACCCCAGTACCAGGTGGTGAAGGAAAGGATCGCCGATCTGCTTCATAACCCTCCAGATCCAGATGAACCTGCTCCCACCCAGTCCAGGTCTGCTCCTCCACCCCAGGTGATGTCCCTCCCATTCCAAGGCTTTCCACAGGCCCTCACCTACCAGGGCTATGGCTACCAGGAGGTCCAGCAGCACAGGCAGCAGCCCTTCCCAGTCCAGGCACAGACTCATCGGAGGCCACCATTGCCACCGGTTTCACTGATGCCACCGATGCCACCCACGCCACTGATGCCACCGATGCCACCCACGCCACCGATGCCACCGATGCCACCCATGCCACCGATGCCACCCACGCCAGTCCTCACACAGCTGCAGACCAGACAGCCCCACTACACTGCTCCTTCCTCCACCCCATAGCCAGGCCCAGCCTCAGTACATCTGTCATCGGTACTGGGGCTGACACCCCATGGCATGGAGGAAGGAGCTCTCAACATCATGCGGCTGAGCCAGCTGTCTGAGAGCTTCCTCAACACACCATCACCTGTTGTCCTCTTGGGGCCAGGCACCCCAGTGGCGCTTCTGACCAGCACTCCAGCAGCACCCACTTCCACAGCACCTGGACACTTCACCCCTGAGACTGAGTGGACCCTGACCCCTGAGTGACAGAGAAGTGTGCCAGAGACTGGGTAGCTATCTGTAGACTTTATTTGGACACTTGACTTGGGTCATTTTTCTTTTACAGCTTGTTATTAATAAAGATTATCTTTGCTTCACACACTTGTTTCATTTATTTTTGTTAATAAAGTCTTGGTGGAAACTTTTAGAAATGGTTTAAGCCTTTGCATGCTTGTGGAATGGGTAAGGATAGCAGTGGGGTGGGCAGGGATACCTTTGGGATGGGTGAGGCATCTCTTCACGGGTGAGGCATCTGGAGGTGTAGGGCTTCATGAGGAAGGTTCTGAGGGAGAAGGCGTCATCCCCCACGATGAAGTAGGGCACATCTTACGTGTCGTTGGGCAGGGGGTCTGGATCTGGGAAGCCCATGATGAGGTTGCATTCCAGCCCCTCCTTGAGGTCACTGGCGTTGTATACCTGGGCATCTGAAGCTGACCCGTTGCCTGAAGATCGATGTACATGAACTTGTAGTCAGCATCGACCATGGCGAAGAGGATGATGCTGAAGAAGCCCTTGTAGTTGAAATAAGTGGACCCTGACTTGGCTGGAGCTTTGCAGGCCACGTGCTTGCCATCTATGGCTCCAACAGTGTGGGGGAAGTTCCACCTCTGATATCACTGCTCTGCAACTTTCTTCCATCCTTCTTCAGTGGAGGGGCACTGGAGGAGCTCCTCCAGGTATTCTTCGATGATGGCCTGCACCACTTCTCTGACCACAATTCTGATGGTGTTGTGTGGCACCCTCTAGCCGTACTGCATGCTCCTGTAGGTGGTCCCTGAGGCCAGGTGGGGCAGAGTCAGTGCCACCTTGAGCCCAGGGTCCAGGCTGGGCTGGAAGTTGGTGCTCTGCTTGGTCAACCTGGGTGTCAGCCGCTGCACAACTTCGTCAAACATGGCTGGAGGCATCCTCATGAAGTTCTGGAATGCACGAGGGTCTTTGTTCCTCAGCTCCATGATTATCTTGTTGTACAGTCCATACTCTGCTCTTCTCCCCATCCATCTTCGGACCCAGACGCTTCTTGGCCGCCTCCTTTTCTTCCCGTAGTAGAGTTGAAAGAGCCTGTAGATGGCTTCGCACTGTTGCAGAACAATGGTGGCTACCAAAAGGAGTGTGTTACGATCCATGGTGGACATGACTGGATGCTGTGGAAGAGCAAGAGGCAGATGAAGGCTGCAGAGGTCTGCACAGGTGGTCTGCTGGTCTGAAAGTGAGATCCAGGTGAGTTGCTCCCCCTTTTTATAAGCAATATATGTTTTCCCCTATGTGTCCTTTTGCATCCTCTAGGCATCCTCTAGACATCCTTAATATCCAAGATAGGTCCCCTCTGCGAACATTTTTTCCGTTTAAAATGCTTTCTTCACAAGCTGCATCCGCTTTCATCCTTTCTCTGTCCGTGCTACTAATGCTGCTCATCCGTTCTGCATCCGTTCTGCTTCCTCCCTGTGTCCGCTTTCTGCTGGAGCGGATTTGAGTTGCGCGGATGCGCAGCGGATGCCTAGCGGATGTAGCGGACGCGTAACAGATGACGACGGATGCAGAACGGATGTTCCCCGTATGCCTAGCGGATGCAGAACGGACGCGTTGGATACATTTTCTGCTGAACAAGTTTTGAGCAGCTCAAAACTTTTTGAGCGGATGAAATGTCAGTCGACGGATGCTGGACGGATAGAGAGGAAGAAAAACGGACGCAGTGAGTACAAAATGGAAGCATCGTGTTAACCAATGGATGGCAAGTGTTTTTCTCCGTTTTACATCCTCTTTCCATCCATTGGTGCAGTGTGTCATGGGCTTTACATCATGCTGGTTAAATGATTGTCTAGTCTATTTTTGAAAACCATCAGTAAAGGAGGAGCTGCAACTCTGGGATTATTCCACTGATTAAATGCTCTCACTGTCAGAAAGTTTTTCTTTGCTTTAAGGTAGTGCCACCGATGGCAGCCTTAGATAAATGTTCTCTTGTAATTTTGAAGTTTTCCATTATTTTCTGTCATTCTCTGATAATTTCATACTCAAAAATTGAACTCTTGAATATCAAACAATAGACTTTAAATAACAAGCATCTATGTGGGACTATTCTCCCTTCTTTTCAAACACTGAGAAAATTCTGACTGAGGGAAGAGCAATTATCTTGGCCCAGTCGAAACAAAGAAGCAGAAGAACAAAAGAAGGAGGAAGAGAGGCATGAGAGGAGGCATATTACAAAGGCTTAGGAACATGGGGTAACCAAATCTCCCCCCCTTCTGCATTTAACTCATCTTTGCTAAAATAGAGGAACTGCTACTTTTAAATAGGAATGTATTGATAGGAAACTACCAAGATACATACAGCATGTCAACTGTCTTACGAGAGGCAAAAATATTTTAGACCACTGCTACACAACATTAAAAGATGCTTAGAGGTCTTTAAAATGAGCAACTCTGATCACTGTATGATTCACTATGTACCTATTTATAAACAAAAGCTTATCATCATAAAATCAACAATAAAATCAGTGAAGTCTTGGATTGAGGAGGCAAAGATAAAGCGAGATGCTTGTTTTGGTTGCACAAATTAAAATGGTTTTGAAACTACCTCTATAGATGTGGATGAACTCACAGATACTGTGACATCATGTTAGTTTTTGTGAAGATCTATGTGTGCCAACCAGAAACCTATGAATACATAATAACAATAAACCTTGGTTCACAGCTAAACTCAAACAGCTAAAGAGCAAAGGAGCATACAGCAAAGGAGATAGAATGTACAATCAAGTCAGGAATGTATTAGCATCAAAAAGAAGTTACTCTGAAAAGCTGAGGATTTAGCTATCTACAAATAAACCAAAAAATGTATGGAAAACCCTTAAAAATATCACTGGCGACCACAAATCTCCTTCTCATGCTGAAGGGAATCGACAACTGGCAGATGACCTGAATGTGTTTCACTGTAGGTTTGAGAGGAAACCTCTGTCAACTATCATCACCATCTCCATCTCAGAAACAGCAACAACAGCCAAGTTTCCTACAACTGACTCCATCCTTCTGGGGGCCCCACCATTGGTGATCACATAAAAAGGTGTGTGAAGTCTATTTCACAGACAAAAGTTTGGAAAAGCATTAGGCCCAGATAAGATTAATTCCTTGCTTGAAAGTTTGTGCTGATCAATTGGCCTCATCTTTACCTGCATCTTTAATAAATCACTAGAGATGTGATGTTCCTTCTGGCTTCAAATGCTCTGCTATGATCCCAGTGCCTAAGAAACTTTCCATTATGGAGCTGAATGACTACATACTTGTAAGTAAGAAGCAGCAGAGGAAGCTAGACAAAATCACATCAGATACCGGAACAATTAACACAGATGTCCAGGGCTATGTGCTTTCTCCATTACTCTTTTCTCTAGATAGCAAGGATTGTATCTCAAAGGATTCCTCTGTTAAAGTACTGAAGTTTGCAGATGATACAACAATGAGTGCTCTATATTAGATGACAACAAATCTGCATATAGTTGGGAAGTTGAACAACTGGCCGTATAATGTAGCCAGAACTATCTTGAACTGGACGCATTCAAAAGTATAGATATGATAGTAGATTTTAGAAGAAGCCCTCATATTCTACCACCTCTTACAGTACTAGGCAACCCAATATCAACAGTAGATCTTGCAGGTCTGCAGAAAAAATAATTGCCACCAGCCTGACTTCCATTGAGGACTTATATACTGCACGAACCAGAAAGAGGGCTGTGAAATATAGACCACTCACATCCTGGATATAAACTGTTTCAAGTTCTTCCCTCAAGATGATGCTACAGGGCATTGCATGCCAAAACCACAGACAAAAACATAGTTTCCTCCCCATGCTATTAAACAACTAATTAAACAACACTGTAATATACTCTGGGACGTCAAATAACCTAGTAGGGCTGTATTTCTATTATTATTATCCTTCTCATCCTTCCCATTATCTATTTCTTTAGCTTATTATTATAACTTTGTTGTTTGTATTTCACTATTTATGTTGTTTTTATTAGTATCCTACTATGTTTATCGCTTGATTACCGTATATAGTATCCTGTGACTATCACTGAGTGTTCTGTCTTATTATTTATGATTGTTTTATGATTATGATTTATCGCTTCTCTCTTGCACATAGTCTGAAAGCTTATGCATCAGAGACAAATTCCTTGTGTGTCCAATCACACTTGGCCAATAAAGAATTCTGTTCTGTTCTGTGCCATGCCATATCATGCCATGCAATGTGTTCCGTCCAGAAAAATGTGAGATTAGACCGGGTTACAATAACAAAGTCTTTATTAGTTAACAGCAGTTGAAAAACGGAACATCGGCTCAAGCCGCGGCAGCCTTTATATAGGATTTAGCTTGCCAGCTTGTAGCCAATGACAGGTATTTAGTTTTGCCGCCTTTAAGCAGCTTTGTGGATTGGTTCTTTTTGAACCAATCTCCATTCAGGTTTTTTAGCCAATCAGAATCCTGTATTAGGAGTCTACTATTCTTTATACAGAACACAATGCCATTCTTTACTTCTAGATTGGATTTTTCTTCCCAAAGCTTCCATTACTTCTCTCTGGTGATTTGAAGAATAAATCAATACCCTCTTTGGTATAAAAGCACCACAAGTACAGGAAGACAGTTATCATATTCCCTTCTTTTTTGATAGGCTAAACGTACCTACCATATTTTTCGAACTATAAGATACTCTGAAGTATAAGATGCACCTAGCTTTTCAGAAGGAAAACAAGAAAAAAAATTGCCTTTGCCTCTGCCTCCCAGCAATTTGCCTCCTTGCAACAAACAGCAAACAGTCAGCTTCAACACAGCCTGATTTAGCATGAGCAGCTGATTGTCGGTTGGATCTGCCTCCCAGAGTACTGATGATCAGCTGTTCCAGTCTACAGTGATCACCACAATCTATCACTGCCTCCATATACCCCACTTTGGGCCTCTACGTGCCTCATTTTTGGCCTTTGTGCATCCCATGGGACACGTGGAGACCAAAAGCAGGGCATGTGGAGCCTTAAAACAGGGCATGCAGAGGCCAAAAATGGGACCGTGGAGGCAGCAATGGTGATCCAGGAAGCAGATCTAACCAACAAGTAGCTTCTCATGCAAAATCAGGCTGTGCTGAAGCTGATCAGGCTGTTGTTTGCTGCAAGGAGGCAAATTGCTGGGAGGCAAAGGTTGAAGAATAGGGGCTGGCAGGTGGGTGGGGCTTCGGCAACATTTGCTGTATAAGACGCACAGACATTACCACCCACTTTTTTTTTATTATACACTTCATTATACACTTGTTCATTATATGATTTAGTCTCCAGACCCTTTATCTTTGTTGGTGTTCTTCTATGTACAGGGTCTCTGCATAATTTTTGTATCATGGTGACCAGAACGGGTCACAGTATTCCAAGTATCATGAATGCAGAATAAAGTGATACTATCACTTCTCGTGATCTTAATGCTATCCCTTAATGCTATCCCTCTGTTGATATAGCCCAGGACTTTAATGGCTATTTAGCAGTAGCAGCCCACTGATGGCACATATTTAAGTGATGGTCTACTTGGACACTTAGATCTCTCTCTCTCTCTCAGTTACTGTTTTTTAAACCAGGTACCACTCTGTGCACTTATCTCATCCCTCCCCCCCCCCCCAGTGATCTCAGGAAAAGATGTGCAAGGTCTATTTCATAGATAAAAAATTGAAAAAGCTCCAAGCCCAGATGGAATGACTTCCTCTTGTTTGAAAGCCTATGCTGAACAACTGGGCTTCCATTTTTATATCCCTGTTCCTAAGAAAACCCCAACAAGTTGCTCGGACATCTATAATCATGAAGACATTTAAGAATTTAGTGCTGGCCCATCTGAAAGACATCATGGATCTACAGTTACAAATCCATGGAGTTGCAAGATTCCTTGCAGTTTGCCTATTGAACAAATAGGTAGCAGTTGATGTTGTCAATATGACATTGCACTACTTCCTGAAACTTCTCAAATCCCCAGGGACCTATGCATGGGTACTTTGTGGAGTTTAGTTCAACATTCAATATCATTTCAGATATTATTCATTCTACACTGATTCATCTCACTGTGCTTGCTCATACTTCTAGCTGGATAATCAGCTTTTTGACAGATAGGAAGCAGCAGGTGAAGCTAGAGAAAATTACATCAATACTCAGGCAATTAGCACAGGTGCCTTTCAGGGCTATTATGCTCTCTCCGTTGCTCTTCTCTCTTTGTATCAATAACCACACCTCAAGGGAATCTTCTGTTAACACTGTGATGTCCACAGAGATACAATGGTCATTGCCCTAATTTGTGACTGTGATGAATCTACATATAGATGAGAGATTGAACAACTGGCCCTGTGATGCAGCTGTAATAATCTAGAGCTGAATATGCTTAAAACTATAGAGATAACAGCTTTTAGGAGGAGCCCTTATGTTCTACCACCTCTTACTATATTCAATAGCAGGGTATCAGCGGTAGAGTCCTTCACATCTTGAGTTCTACAATTTCCCATGACTTGAAGTGGATGCTTAAGATCAGAATCTTCATTAAAAGGCAAAACAAAATGCTTCCTGCTTCAATTTACAAAGTTCAAACTTCCCCAGGAGCCAGTGACACAGTTTTATAGAGGAATTATTGAGTCCATTATTTGTACTTCTTCAACTGTCTTGTTTAATATAGTAACCAAATAGGACAAGTATAGATTCCAATGGATAGTCAAAACTGCATAAAGAATAGTTGCAGCCTTTCTTCCTCAGAAAACCTGTATATAGCTCAGGTCAGAAAGAGGGCGAAGAATACACCTGCAGACTCCTTACATCCTGGAACAAACCAGGATATTGATTCCCTTGGGATGGCCCTATAGGATATTGCATGCCAAGAAAATTAGACATAGGGACAGATTTTTCCCTTGTGTTATTACTCTGCTGAACACTGAATTTTTGCAGTTCTGTCTAATGTGTATGTAAATTAATCCCTAAGGTGTGGCTATAGTATTATTTATTCCTTTTATTATCTTACTTCCTCCTTTTATTGGCATGATTACTATGATTTGTCACACTTTCCCCCTGCCACCTGTCACATATTGTTTCCTTGACTTGCTCACGCAGAATAGTGTAAGTACTTAGTATAATTCCATACCCTTCTGCACTTTTAGGTCCCATTTTTTTTATAATTAGCTATAAAAATCCCAACTGTTCAAGGCTTTTGGATGACTTATATATTCCACACTAAGTGTTCCTGGCCTTGAACATTTGAAATAGACATGTAAGAGCAAGATGACTATATTTGCCCTAAGAGATCCCTGTAACCAGTGTCATATTAATCCATGTAAGAATTACTTGTTTTAGAAAAGAACTGTACTAGCTGTACTAGCAATCCAAAAAGTGATCTTTGCATTAATTCTGTGTCTGAGTGATCGAGAATGTATCATTTTATGAGAAGCAAAGATGATTAAAATATAGGTTTTATGTAATCTTCATATTAGTTGCAGCAATGTGAGTTTCTTTTAATAGCTTAATTATATCCACTTTTCTCCCACTTTCCTGACTGCTTCCTTTTCTAATTGCAGGATGAGAATGCCCTTATCAGCATGAGAATTTATAGACTCTGATTAGTTGCCAATCATACTTTGCATTTATATTGTCTATTGACTTAAGCACTCTTTTCTCCCCCACTTGATAGATTTCTCCAGTGCTATTTTCGGGGAAATCTTCAGCTTCACTTTTCCCATGCTGCTTCTGAAAATAATTCACATTTACAGGATTCTGCTCTACTTAAAATTTCCTTGAACTTTTTTCTTTTCTAAAAAACTTTACTTCTATCAGAAGCACCACCACTATGTATTTAACGTAGTAGAAACTTGCATTAATATAGTTGTAATAAAAACTACGTTTGATTCAAAAATGACTTTAACTGGTATTTTTTAGCAGTTGCCAGCTATTCTCTAGCCAGCTTTCATTCTCCTATGCCATAGCAAAATCTTAATAAGGTTTATTCAGCTTTATTTTTCTGTTGAAGTCAAATAACCAAATGAATATAATAGAATAGAATAACAGAGTTGGAAGGAACCTTCAAGGTCTTCTAGTCCAACCCTCTGCTTAGGCAAGAAAACCCTACATCATTTCAGACAAATGGTTATTCAATCTCTTCTAAAAAACTTCCAGTGTTAAAGCATTCACAATTTCTGGAGGCAAATTGTTCCACTGATTAATTATTCTAATTGTCAGGAAATTTCTTCTTAGTTCTAGGTTGTTGCTCTCCTTGATTAGTTTCCACCCATTGCTTCTTGTCCTATTGTCAGGTGTTTTGGAGAATAGCTTGACTCCCTCTTCTTTGTGGCAGCCCCTAAGATATTGGAATACTGCTATCATGTCATCCCAGTCCTTTTTTCATCAAACTAGACATACCCAGTTCCTGCAACTATTCTTCATATGTTTTAGCCTCCAGTAGCCGAATCATCTTAGTCGCTCTTTTCTGCACTCTTTCTAGAGTCTCCACAATTTTTTTACATCGTGGTGACCAAAACTGGATGCAGTATTCCAAGTGTGGCCTTACGAAGGCATTATTAACACTTCATGTGATCTTGATTCTATCCCTGTGTTTATGCAGCCTAGAAATGTGTTAGGTTTTTTTGGCAGTTGCTGCACACACTGCTGGCTCATATTTAAATGGTTGTCCACTAGGACTCCAAGATCCTTCTTACAGTTACTATTAAGCAAGGTACCTGTACCTGTGCACTTTGTTTTTCTTGCCTAAATGCAGAACCTTCCTTTTTTTCACCATTGAATTTCATTTTGTAAGCTAGCGCCCAATGTTCAAGTCTGTGAAGATCCTTCTTATCTTAAGCCTGTCTTCTGGAGTGTTGGCTATTCCTGCCAGTTTGGTGTCATCTGCAAATTTGATGAGTTCCCCACCTCATCCAAATCATTGATGAAGATGTTGAAGAGTACTGGGCCTAAAACAGAGCCTTGGGGTACCCCACTGCATACTTCCCTCCATGTAGATGCAGTTCCATTGAGGGTTACATATTGTGTACGGTTGGTCATCTAGTTTTTAATCCATGTGGTTTAATCCATGTGGTACATTTTTTTTATTTTATCAAGTAGTAGGTTATGGTCTAGTTTATCAAATGCCTTATTGAAGTCCAAGTAAATTATATCGACAGCATTCCTCTGGTCCACTAATTTTGTTACTTTGTCAAAGTCTGGCTTGATCTGTTTTTGACAACCCACGTTGGCTTTTGGTTATTACTTTGTTTGCTTCTAGGTGTTCACTGATTCGTAGCTTGATTATCTTTTCCAGAATCTTCCCTGGTATTGAGTAAGTCTGATAGGTCTATAGTTTCCTGGATCTATTTTTTTTCTTTTTTGAAGACAATAACTAAACAGCTCTTTTCCAGTCCTCTGGCAGTTCCCCAGTGCTTCAGGATCTTTGAAAGAAATAGTTCAGTGGTTTTGAAATCTTGTCTGCCTGTTCCTTCAGAACCTTGGGGTATAATCTATCCAGTCCTGGTGATTGGAACTCGTTTAGGGTAGACAGATGCTCACTTGCCATTTTCTTCCCTATTTTCATTTGTATTCCTAATCTGTTTTTTATGGTGCTGTTTTTAATAGGTTGGACTGTTTCCACAAAGGACTGTTTACCCTTTGTGTAAAGACAGATGCAAAAAAAGAGTTCAGTAGTTCTGCTTTCTCCCTGTTGCTTGTTACCTTCTTGTCACTTTCTCCAAGAAATGTTTCCTTGACTTTTTTCTTGTTTTTAACAAGTTGGAAGAAGTTTTTTTTTGTTATTTTTTTCTTTTGTCGCAAGCCTTTGTTCATTGTGAACCTTAGCTTTCCTCATTTCATCTTTGCAGGCTTGGGCTATTTGCTGACATTCTGCCTTAGTTATATGCCCCTCTTTCCACTTTTTAAAAATAGTTTTATTTGTTTTATTTATATAGCATGTAAAAATTAAATTTCAATCAAACAGTGTGTTGTCTGGATACAATTATTTTTAGGCAATCATAATCAAGATGTTTACAATAGTATTCATCACAATAATATTAATACTATAATAACAATAATATTTAACTTATCTACTTTAACAAATTCCCTTTATCACATTTGTCCTTTTTATATCCCCATATTTCTAACTTCTGTTTTTATTATCTAACCATTAGTAAAATAAGTCCCATATTAAGAAATATTCAGTTTTCTTTTTCCTTAATTATAAGCGTCTGTCCATTTCTGCACATTCTAATAATTTCTTAATTACACTCTGATCTGTCGAGATCTCATCTTTTTTCCATTGTTGTGCAAATACAATTTTAACTGCACTTAATACATGTACGATCGAATATATATTCCTTTTATCATATTTTTCCAGTAGGATGCCCAATAAGAATATTTCTGGTTTCCAGTCTTTATGCCCAGGAAGAAATCTTGGAAGAGGCCATTATACACTATTTAAAAGAAAGGGATTACCTATAATATCATATACTTTAAGGGAAATGCTGAACAACAAAATTACCATCAAGGAGCTGAAAGATGCAATTGGAAAACAAAAAACAAATAAAAAACCAGGGCTGGATTGAATTCCAGTGGAGTTCTATAAAGAAATTCAGGAGCCATTAGAGGAAATAATGTTAGATTTGTATAACGAGGTGCTTGGACAGGCAAAAATACCAAAGACGTGGACAGAGACTCTTATAACACTTATTCCAAAAGAACACATGGATGCCCAGCAGATAAAAAATTATAGACCAATTTCACTTTTAAATGTAAACTACAAGATCGTGGCTACAATAATATCTGAAAGATTAAAGATAATATTGAGTGAGATCATCCACCCTGACCAAAATGGATTCTTCCCAAACAGACAGATAAGGGACAACACAAGATTGATCATGATTGTTCTAGAACTATGAGGTCCACTCAGAGAAACAAATGGCACTGATGTTTGTGGATGCGTACAAAATGTTCGATAATTTAAACTGGCAATTCCTTAATAAACAATTAAGTAGGATACAATTTGGTGAAAAAATTGTAGAGTTCATTAAAACAATATATACTTCACAAACAGCAAAAGTAATACTGAATGGAGAAATAACAGAGGAGTTGAACATAAATAAAGTAAGACAGGGGTGTCAGTTAGTCCCACTTTTATATATACTATCAGCAGAAGTACTGTTGACTCAAGTTAGGCAGAACTAGGAAATAAAAGGATTGATTATGAAGAAAGAAGAATACAAAATGCAAACCTTTGTGGATGACATGGCATTTATTATAGAAGGCCCAATAGAGATGGGCAGTATACTAATTTGTGAAATAGAAGAATTTGGAAGGGTAGCAGGGCTCAAAATTAATAAAGAGAAGACAAAAATAATAACTAAAAATCTAACCAAGAGTCAAAATGAAGAATTAGAATGTGAACTAGGGATGCAGATAGTAAAAAAAGTAAAGTATTTATTTAGGAGTTTGGCTCACAGTGAAATGCTCTTCAATAAAAGAAGATAATTAAGATAAAATAATATTGCAAATACAAAAAGATTTGAATAACTGGGCAAAAATACAACTCTCACTGTTGAGATATCAACTATAGAAGGATAGTTGAGAAGGATATCAACTATAAAAATGAGTATAATACCAAAACTCTAGTGTCTGTTTCAAATGGCAGTAAAATTAGGGAATTTTTTTTTGACAATCTGAATAAAAGAATAGCGAAATTTATATGGTTAGGGGAAAAAACCCAGATAAAATTTAAATTTCTTCAAGACAGCAGGTACAAAGGAGGATTTGGACTTCCGGACTTTGCATTATATTACCAGGTAGCAGTTGCAACATGGCTTAAAGTTTGGATCAATCTCAACAATAAAAGAGTTCTAACAATAGAGGGCCATGATCTGCAGTTGGGATGGCATGCATTCCTCTGGGAAGGGAAAAATAGATAGCAAACTTACTTTCAGAGACATTGGGTGAGGGATATTGTACTGTAGGTTTGGGATAAAATAAAATAAAAACCCACTGTATGAAAATATCAACGTGGCTATCGATAATGGAAGCAATGATATATCCTAATGCACTGGGCCTAAATAAAATGGTAAAATATAAAGAGCTCTTAGATGAGAAAGGGGTACTAAAAACCCAACAACAATTAAAGATATAAGGAACAGAAATAGGATGGTGGCCATATCTTTGAATTCAAACATGGTATAAAAAGGATCAGAAACAATCCGGCTTTTATAGAACTCAGCAAGAATTGGATAAAATACTACAAAGGACAGGAAAAAAAAATTATTAGCAAAGTGTACAATTAGGTAAGGGTAAGTATGGCAGGTAAATAAATTAACGTTGTCAATTGCATATAAGGAGAATCTTTACAAAATCTTCTATCGCTGGCATCTTCCCCCAGCGAGATTAGCTAAGATATTACCCAATATGTCAGCAAAGTGTTGGAGATGCAATTATAGCCAAGGGATGTATTTTCAAATGTGGTGGACCTGTCCCCAAGCCCAGAAGTATTGGTATAAAATTAAAATATGGTTGGAAGAAATAACAAGACAAAGGATTGAATTAAGACCAGAAATACAAGCCATATATTATAAGCAAATGGCAAAGGTAATGATAGAGGGAGAATTAACAGACTCTATCAATATAAGAAAAGGTACAAGACAAGGTTTCCCACTATCACCTTTGCTATTCATATTAATTCTGGAAGAGTTAAATAGAAACATTAGAGACGAAAAGAGTATAAAAGGAATGAAAATTTAAAAGGAAGAATTTAAATTGCAAGCTTTTGCGGATGACTTGGCCTTTATGTTAGAAGACCCTCTAGAAACAGCACCAAAACTATTGGAAAAGATAGGGGCCTATGGCAAGGTGGCCAGCCTGAAAATAAACAAAGATGAGACAAAGATTGTGACAAAGAATATGTTACTAAGACAAAAAGAAGAATTGGCAGATGTATTGTAAATTCAAGTCACGAATAAGGTTAAGTACTTGGGGATACATTTGACAGCAAGATGTAGTTAAAAGAGAACAATTACATTAAACTTAAACAACAGATAGCACTAGACTTGACGAAATGGGAAAACCTACAATTGTCACTAATAGGGAAAATTTCAACAATCAAAATGAATAATTTACCCAGAATTCTATATTTGTTTCAAACAATACCAATTAGGCTTGGAAAGGACTACTTTGAAGATTTAAACAAAATTGTGTTGAGGTAAGGTAAGAAAGCGAGAATACAGTTAAAATTCTAACAAGAAGCTAGAATTAGAAGAGGATTTGATCTGCCTAATTGGGAGTTGTACTATCAAGCTACAAACTTGACATGGGTTAAGGAATGGATAACATTAAGAAATACTAGATTGTTGACACTAAGAAGGACATGATTTGTTGTTGGGGTGGCATGCCTTTTTATGATATAAGGGAACTAAAATACAGGGTTTATTTTAGAATACATCATATACAGGAGTCTCTGTGGTTACATTGGGAGAAGATTAAAAGACAATGTTATTTGAAAATTCCAGTCTGGTTATCGACTCTTGAAGCATTTTCTTATCCTATAACATATAAGAAGGAACAAACAGTTAAATATGGGGAAATTTTGAATGAAAAGAGTGAACTTCAATCAATGCAAAAACTAAAGGAACAAGATATAAAGATGAATTGGTTTTCTTATGGGCAAATACATTCAAGGTATGAAAAAGACTTTAAAACAGAAGGTTTCTATAATAAATTGACTGATTTAGATAAGATATTGACAGATACTGATGAAAAGGTGATTAAAAAATTGTATGGATATTTTTTAGAAATTAAACTAGAAGAAGAACAAGTTAAAGAAACTATGATTGCTTGGGGGAAGAATTCTGGGTATGGGATTGATCTAGAGAAATGGTAAAAATTGTGGTCTCAAAATTATAAAGTGACAATGTCAACAGCATATAAAGAAAATTTGTTTAAGATGTTTTACAGGTGACATTTTCCCCCAACAAGAATAGCAAGAATGTTCAAGAATAAATCTGAAAGATATTGGAAATGTAATCAGATACCTGGCTCATATTACCATATGTGGTGGACTTGTGCGGATGCAAAAAAATATTGGACTAAAATCCACATGTGGTTGGAAAAAATGACTAAAAAGCATATAGATTTAAAAGCAGAGATATTTTTATTGGGAATTCTACCTGATACATACAGCAAAGATTTAAAATATTTGATTGTAAATGTATTAACAGCAGCTAGGATTGTATTTGCTAAAAATTGGAAAAATGAGAAAATACCATTGCAGGAGGAAATTATCAAGAAAATAATGGAATGTGCTGAAATGAGTAGATTGACATTTGAAATTAGAGAACAAGAGGATAAACAATTTTACAAAAATTTGGGACCTTTTCTATCAATGGCTAGATAACAAAATATAGTAATAGAATATGTAGAATTATAGAAAATAATGAATATATAAAGATGTATTTCTTCTTTATTATTATTATTACATATATAAAATGTTTTTAGGATAGATTTGGAAGGACTATATGAATTGTTATAAAATAAGTAAAGTGAAGCTATCTCGCAAAGTATGAATGAACAAAATTATAGTCAAATGATTGATTAATAATAATACTAGGATATTCAATTTCTGATATTAGTTATTATGTAATGTAACTGTAATTGAGATTATGAAATCGATGCACAAAAAATTTGTAAACCAACTGACACACTGTTTGTACACTTATGGAAGAAAGTTGATGTTTTAATGTTTTGTTTGTTTTTGTTTGTCCTTAAAAATCAATAAAACTTAACGCCCCCCAAAAAGATATGGAATTTGGTATATGTAGTTAGAAAGAAGACGCAAAGGTATCAATTGATAGCAAATATGAGAATGTGTTATTTAATTATATGTATGTATGTATGTATGTATGTATGTATGTATGTATATATGTAATTCAGCTTTGATCGGGTATTTTCCCACGTCATCATAGTTGTGCTTTTAAAGTTCTAACAACGTTTCGGCAGAATCTCATCTGCCATCATCAGGCTTCTGTATTCCAATACAGAATGACAGATGAGATTCTGCCGAAATGTTGCTACAACTTTAAAAGCACAACTATGATGACGTGGGAAAATACCCGAACAAAGCTGAATACCATGCATGTAAGTACCTGTGAAAACCTAAGAAAACATACACACACACACACACACACACACATATACACATACACACACACACACAAATATATATCTGTGAATAATATTATAAATTAAGCTGAGAAATAAGAGTATAATTTGTATGAGCGAATAGAATGGAGAAGTAATCAATATAGTTATAGACTTTGTTAATTAGTGAGAACACTGTTACAGAATTGTTGTAAAAAGTGGAAATTGGTTTAAATGTTGGAATGTTGAATAAATAAATGTTTAAGAAAAAATATTTCTGGTTTCAAGTCTCTATGCTTTATCATTTTTTCCAACCAAGTGTGTATTTTTGTCCAATATTTTTTGGCTTATGGGCATGTCCCTCAGATACAAACCAGGTATCTGGTTGCATTTCCAACATTTAGAAGATCTATCTTTAAACATTTTTGCTAGTCTTGTTGGTGAAAAATGCCATCTCTAAAACATTTTATACAGTTGACATAGTTAATGTAACATTTCTATCCCACAATTTTTGCCATGTATCCAGTTCTATTGCATATCCAAAGTTTTTAGCCCAAACTATCATTGTCTCCTTTACCTGCTCATTTTTCAATTTGATACTTAATAAGTAGCGATATATTTTCTTTTTGTTTTTCATCTGTTCCAGTTAATATTTTATCCAATTGTTAATTCTTTATTAAAACCATACATTTTAGCATATCGAGATTGTATGTGCATTGTGGCCCCCATGCTATGTCCATCCTTGACTACTAATCTCTTGCTTGGTTTTTAGTTCCTCCTTTTAATTCAGAATATCTTTATATCTTACATTTTTTTCAATATTAATAATACTAGGATGTATCAATGCTTCCATTGTGGTAACTTCAGATAATGTTGTTCTTTAATTTTAATCCATACTGATAACAATGCATTTCTAATATAATGTCTTTGGAAATAGCTATGTACTGTGTTTCTCACAAAATAAGGCCAGGTCTTTTTTTTTTTTTTTTTTGAGCCCCGAAAAAACAGCTGCAGCTCAGCCTGGGCGCTTGGAATGCAGGAACAGGCTGCGCAAACTTGCAGAGCCCGAGGCTGGAGCACCAAGGGTAGCAGCAGCAGAGATGCTCACTCAGCTCTTCTCACGCCCACCCAGCCACTTGGGATTAAACCAAAACGCAGCACGCGGCGCTCCCAGGTACCTCAAAATATTTTTTTTCCTGTTGTTATGGGGATGGGGGAAAAGCGGAAGTGACTCACACGCTGTTGTTGGAGATGGCACTGGTGAGAGAGGCGCCAGCACCAGTGTGCACCATGGAAGAGGCCTGAGAAGTGGCTGAAACACTGCCGGACATCCACGCCGATGCTGCCCACCTGCTGACCCGGGTAAGGGAGGGCAAAGGAGCCCTCCGTCTCCACCGTGGTGTTAGGAGCAGCTGATGGTGAGGCATAGCTGCCCACGGGGCACTCCGAATGGCAAATTCCCCTCCGGCTTCCCTCCCCCCAATTTCACATGTTCTAAACTAGACCTAAATTTGGGGGGAGGGGCTTAATTTCATTTTATGCCTAGAAAACATGCTGGGTCTTCCTATTGGAGGGGCGTATTGTTGGAGAAACACGGTATCTTATTTTTCCCATACCATATAAAAGCGTGCCAACCGAATTGAAGGTCATGTCCTTCTAAGGTTAATAGTCTTTTATGCCTCAAATCAATCCATTCTTTCATCCATGTAAGTACCGTGGCCTGATAATACAATTCCCAATCTCTTTCCACTTTTTATGCTTGTCCTTTTTGTCTTTCAATTTGTCTGAGAGTTCTTTATGCAGCCATGCTGGTTTCTTTTGAGAGCTGTTAATTATCTTTTTCATTGGTGTTGTGCTAGACTGGGCTTTTATTATCTCACTTTTCAAAATTTTCCAAGCTTCTTGACTTATTTTCCCCTTGAGGATTCTCATCCATGGAATCCTTCCCAAGCTCTCTCTAAGTTTGTTGAAATTAGCTCTCTTGAAGTCCAAGACTCTAGTCTGACTTTATTCTGTTGCTTGTGTTTGCATAATGTTGAATTCCGATATTGCATGATCATTCACCCCCAAGGTTCCTATAGCTTCAACACCTTCTATCATTTCATCTCTGTTAGTGAGAATTAAGTCCAATATGGCAGGTCCCCTTGTTCTCTTCTTTACTTTTTGGGAAACATGGTTGTCTGCTAGGTTTGTTAGGAACCTGTTGGCTCTTCCACTTGGTGCAGAATTTGTCTCCCAGTTAATGTCAGAGTAGTTAAAATACCCCATTATTATTGTGATGTGCTTCCTACATAACTTAGTTAGCTGACTAGCAAAAAGTCAATCTATTTCCTGTTTGGTTGAGTGGCCTATAGTATAAACGTATGGCAATGTTATTTTTTCCCCTTTGATATTGACCCAAATGCATTCAAGATAATTTTCATCATTGTTGTGCTCTATTTCTGTAGAGATGTAGTTATTTCTTATATATAGTGCAACTCTGCCTTCTCTTTTATTTGGTCTATTTGTTTTAAATTTTTTAAATCCCTCTACTGCATGTTCCAGTTGTGGGTTTCATCCCACCAAGTTTCTGTAATGGCAACAATATCATACCCCCCTATTTACTTGAATTTCTAATTCACCTTGTTTATTCCTCATACTCTGTGCATTGGTGTATAGAGTGTATTGAGTCCAAATGAAGAACAATAAAAGTTCCTAAAGAAAAACTAATCTAAATTTTTGAACAAAATGGGGAACATTGTTATCTGAATTAATATTGAATTAATTGGCTTATTAAATTGGCTTATAAAAAAATCTCATCTGAAATATATTTTGAAAAATGGATACCTGGAATTAGCTGTGCAACTAATATTTTCAGTTAAAAATATTAGAGCTGATTTGAAAATAAACTGTTCATATTTTATCAAACTATTAATAACAAATAGTGTAATTAATTGATGAGGCTGATTGTTGCTTAGCAAAATTATTTGACTAGAGAGATTATTGCAATTGATTAATTGGTGTGATATTGGCTATATTGTTTACCCAAAATTGTTTCATTAAGTAATGTAATCAACGAACCATCTTAACAAACCTACCATGCCAAGAAAAAAATCCAATGCCACAACCACAACCTAAAGAGAAAGTAATCCCCACCAATGAACCACAAGACTCCTGCACATGCCTTAAATGCTATAATGCTTTAGAGTTCTAAAGGATAATGAAAATTTTTCGATGTAACAAATACGTTCATCATGACTGCTTGGGATTACCCAAGCAAATGATTCAATACCTAGAATCATCCAATGAGTTTCCATATCTCTGCAAATCTTGCAGACCCAAACTGGATCTGTTTCAAAAAGTTGATACCATAGAAACACGAATAACATCCCCTGACACCATAGTAGCATCCCTGGACACTTTAAAAGAAAGATTATCCAACCGTGAAAAATAAGACACAATGCAAAAACCTGAACATCCAATAGTTACAAACTACATTTCTACCCAACAACCACAACCCAATCCACAACCCAATCCACAAAAAAACATAAATCAGACAAATAATTATATCCCAATCCTCATCTGAGAAGCTGTTGAGTGCAAACGGAAATGTCCAAACACCATCTTATTTGGTCTAGAGGACATCAATGACAATGATGACATTACAACTGTCTGAAACATCATCAGTGATTATCAAGCATCAAGCATCTCCCCTGATGAAATACTTGACATTTTCCGCATTGGCTGAGAGCTCAAAAACAGAGACAGCTCTGTGGCCCCATGCTTCTGCAGGGTCATTTGCAAAAATGAATCAAGCAAACTAAATTCATTTATAGTATAAATTCCCTTGCCAAAAGCAACACCAACCATAAGAAGCTCTGTTCTCACCCTGACCTAACCATACAGCAACGTGCCCACTCCCATGTACTCCGCACAGAACTCAAAAAACGTCTACACAATGTAGAGAAGGACCTATACATTGAATACCGTGCTGACTGTATCAAAAGTAAGTCACACAACCCACAACTCAGCTTTAAGCTTCAACCACAACTCTACTTCAACCAATCCACCATCACCCAAGACTAAGCACGCATGCCCCTAACTATCTCAATTCCAACTACAGCTGGCCTTAAATGCAAGCTACTCAATGCAAGAAGCCTTGTGAATAAAATACCTGAATTTCTCCTCTTACTACATATGGCCAAATTCAACATCATATTTGTCTGTGAAACATGGTTCAATGCATCTCTCCCTGACTCCATTACCACTCTAAGAGACTATCATGTTTACTGATCAGATCATGAAATTTGTAGAGGAGGTGTTGTTGTTATCTTCTATAAAAAGTCCTTACATCTAAAAAACATCCAAGTTACCCAGGAGCTTGCTCTTCCTGAGACCATCATCTGTGAACTGTCCTTAAATATCGATTCTTTCTATGTTACAGAGCATCTGATTATGACATCGAACATGTAAACAAGCTAAATTCACTACTAACATGGGCAACATCCCGCCCACACACTTTTATCTTTCTTGGTGACTTCAATTTACCTCATATTAACTGGACCCTAAACAAATGTCCAACTGAATCCATAAATGCAACCTTCTACAATGCTATTATAAATCTGGGACTGGAGCAACTAGTAACCAATAATACTAGACTTAACAACTGCCTCAATCTCATCTTCTGCAATAGTTTGAATTTAATTTACGGAATACAAACTAAAGAACCCTTTTCCAACAGTGGCCACAATATGATTGACTTTGTCTCAACATACGCCCACACAAAAATCATCACAATGACAGAATCCCTAATTATAACTTCAAAAAAGGCAGCTATGATCTTATAAACAACAATCTCTCATCCCTTGATTGGCAATCTCTATTCACTTGATGCAATACTGTTAAAGACCATTACAACATATTTTACTTGAAGTCAAAAGAGTCATCAAACTTTATGTACCATTAACAAGTCCCCCACCCCAAAAAAAAAAACAGATTACCTTTAATAATAAGGAAACTTTAATCCAAAAAGAGATCACTGGTGGAAAAATAAATCTGGTCATCTTGCCAACTTCAAAAGCCAATACAAAAATTTATGCCACTAGATAAAGACTGAATGCACCAATTATAACATTAAACAAGAAGAAAACCTTCTATGCACCAATTTCACCCACACTTTTTACAATTTTGTAAACAGCAAACTAAAAGACTCAAGGTCCATCCTACCCCTGATAGGATCTAATGTTAAAGACTGCAACAACGACACCATTAAAGCCAACATCTATAACACATTCTTTGGCTCAGTAGTTGTAAATAGCAATGCATCATGCCCAATATTTCCTAGCTGAACCACAGACAACTACAATGATCTAATACATATCGATTTTACAGAAGATAATGTTGAAAAAGTACTATGCAATTTAAAACCATCTCTATCTATTGGGCCAGACAGAATATGTGCCTACTTCTTAAAAAAGCTATCCACTACCATAGCCAAACCTGTAAGCATAATCTTTGAAAAATCATTCATGACCAGCTCCTTGCCTAATCTATGGTTACAAGCCACGGTCATCCCCATCTTCAAAAAGGGAGACCCCAGCCTAGTTGAAAATTACAGACCAATCTCCTTATGCTGCGTCACCTGTAAAGTCATGGAATCAATTATTAACCAATCCATTATCCTCCACTTAGAGACACACAACCTACTCTCTAATTAACAATTTGATTTCAGAAAAAAACTATTATCTTGTAATCTGCAACTCTTACATTGCAAAAACATATGGACTACACAACTCAATCAGGGCAAAACAATAGATGCAATCTACATAGACTTCTGTAAAGCCTTTGATTCAATGGTACACGAAAAACTACTCCTAAAACTAAAATCTTATGGTATCTCTGGACAACCGCATAAGTGGACAGAAGCATTCCTGTCAAATAGACAACAAATGGTCAAAATTGGGAGCATCCTATCAAATTCTGTATCTGTCAACAGTGGTGTCCCCCAAGGCAGTGTTCTAGGACCAACTCTCTTCATACTTTACATAAATGACCTCTGTGATCATACTAAGAGCAACTGCGTTCTCTTCACTGATGATGTAAAGCTGTTCAATACCACAGACATGCTGCTACCCTTCAAAAAGATCTTGACTATGTATCAGAATGGTCAAATAAATGGCAACTTGAAATCTCAACAAATAAATGCTCTGTCTTACATATTGGCAAAAAAATAATAATCAGAAAATAAAATACTGAATAGTATTTTAAAAGCTGAATAGTCAAGACCTTGTTGATGATCCAAGCTCTGTAAAAGACCTTGGAATACTCATCTCTAATGATCTAAGTGCTAGAGCCCACTGTAACTACATAGCCAAAAAGGCATTAAGAGTTGTTAACCTAATCCTACATAGCTTTTTCTCTTGTAATATCACACTTCTAACTCAAGCATGCAAAACATTTGCTAGACCAATACTCGAATATAGCTCATCAGTCTGGAACCCACATTACATATCTGATATTAGCACAGTTGAGAAAGTTCAGAAATATTTCACAAGAAGCATTCTCCAATCCTCTACTTGTTGCAGAATACCTTATGCCACTAGACTTGAAATTCTAGACCTAGAAAACCTTGAATTATGCCATCTTCAGTCTGATCTAAGTATGGTATATAAAATCATACATTGCAATGACTTACCTGTCAATGAATACTTTAACCATAACAACATAAGAACACACAATAGATACAAACTCAAGGTTAACCGCACCAAACTTGATTGCAGGAAATACGACTTCAGCAACAGAGTGATCAATGTCTGGAACACTCTACCTGACTCTGTAGTTTCTTCCCCAAACCCCAAAAAATTAATTTAACTGTAGACTATCTACTATTGACCTCACCCCTTTCCTAAGATGTCTGTAGGGGGCATTCATAAGCACACCAACGTGCCTATTGTCCCTGTCCTATTGTTTCTTTAATTTTTCTTATATGTACCCATTTCATATATTCATAACTATGTATATACTAATTCCTATTATCTTGTAAGCGATTGACAAATCAAAATAAATAAATAAATAAAAATAAAAAAAATATTATGCATATATTTGGAAAAAAAAATATCAAGCAAATCCCAAGCAACAAAATTCAATTTATATTTTGAATATGGTGTAATTAACAGACTGACTTCTGGCATTCACAAGTGCTAATCTACTTACTAACTAGATATAGATATAGAATTGATATTTCCTACAAAAAAGAGAGGTTGTTGGTTACATAAACTTGAGGAATATCTGTCATTCTCTCAGAACAAGAAAATGTAATTTTTTTTTCAAGAAAACATTTGAAGGCAGAACTCATGGCATTGTCAGAGGAATCTGAGGACAAGACTAGGGAAAGGACCATCCATTCCTCCAGAAACTTGAATATTAATTCATTAGAATCCCAAAGTCCTAGAATAATAGAGACAGAAGAACTATCTGTTTGGGGATGGTACTGGCAGGAATTACAAAGACAAGAACTCTAAGCAGGAGTGGGGGTGAGAAGGTAATGGAAAGAGTTTCTATGCAAGATCCTCCAGCCTTTTACTTTCTAGGATCATATTTCAGTACAATGTGTGATTATGTTTTTCTTCCTACAAAGATGAAAATTTGAAAATCTGCTTAAAGTTTCACAATTTCATAGCTTTGATCGTGGCAAACTTCAGGTATTTAATTTCATATGCAGCTATCCATTTATGAATACATTTAATCTTATAAAGAGTATATGAAATATACATATTATCTTCCAAGGAAGCCTTGAATTTTGGAAGCTTATAACAGTGGTGTGTATGTGTATGTGTGTGTGTGTGTGAGAGAGAGACTGAGAAGCTTTCCCAAACTAGTCATGTCTAATACTTCTAATATTCTGCTGAACAGAATATTAAATGCTGAGCACATATTGAAATCATAGTATTCAATCAGAATAGTAGAATTGGAAGGAGCTATTTAAGCCATTTAGTCTGCTTAGTCCATGTTAAAATATTCTGGACACAAGGTTGTCTAATCTTCATTAGAATATACCCATGAGGGAACTCCAGATGCTTTCTGTGCAATTTATTCCATCCTGGAAACTTATTACAACATGTTTATGCCTAATTATATAACATTGATTGTCTTTCTAATCAATGGAAGTAATTTTAATGATAATATAAACAATATTAAGTTTATATCACTTTTAAATATTTCAAGCACCTATTTTATTATGGATTTTTCCAACAATTCTATATGATCAGGATTAATATTATTGTTTAATATTATATTGGGGTAAGATGGAGATTGAGGATTTTGGTAAGAAGTTGTCGGATGAGTTTATTTAATCATAGCTCAGCTACTATAATGACCCTTCATTATCCATAGCTAGCAAAGGCATCTGAAATTTTGTTGAGTGATAAAATTTTCTTTACCGTTTGACCAGATGAAGAAAAACAACAACTTGCATATAACTGAATAGAACATATAGAGTAATCTAGTATGAGAACAAGAGAAATTATATTAAATATATACAGTAGAATCTCTGGTCATGAACGCTTCTGACCACAACCAAATTGGGTTCTGACCAAAAAATTCAAATTTTCCCCCCCTATGGCTGATTTCCCCTTCCATGCCATTTTTTTGTAATCGTCAAATTTCCAAAATTAGGTTCGGATCACAACCAAATTGGCTTGTAACCAAAGTTATGAAACGAATTATGGTCATGACCAGAGGTTCTACTGTATGTAACACAGATCAAAATGTAACATTTTATAGACTATTTTTTTATTTCCTCTCTATTGTATTTCTTTATTATAAAGCTTGAGGTATTTTAATTTTAGATAAGATAGTGATATAAAGAAATATTTAAACAGAACTCAGAACTTGTGACCCACTAATCCAAATATAGCTGCCAAACCTTAATTTATTTCCTGCTTGAGTCTTTTAAAGATAATCAAGATAATCAAGCAAGATAATCAAGCCCCTAGAAGGACTCATCCTGCAAAGCTCAAAATGAATCATTTTCTTTATAAAATAAGAGGATGACAGAGACCAATAGTCCTCCCCACATTAACAATACTAATGAGATATTAGGAATATTCTAAGGGACCTTTGGATGTAATTCTTCTTGTTTCGATTTGGGATTTTATATTTTTATCATAATTTTGACATCTTTTATTTAAGCTATTCAGGTGTACTAATTGTCATTTGTGTTATGTATCCCTCCTTCTCTTTGCTCGGTTCCTGAAATCCTAAGAAGGTATACAAAGATGGGTATCTGCAGAAGTTTATTATGTTAGTTAGAATGAACAAAAGTAGCACTGAGGTGTGATGACAATTTCTTGATACTTATATAATGGATTGGCACTTATATTACAACATCACAATGGTGTTTATGTTATTTTGTCCTTGCCCCTTCCCATGGATGCTATTGTATGAAAAACAAAATGTATCAAACTTCTAATGACCTACCATGGGCTACAACTGATATGCAGGATAATAGGTCAGTTGTATTATGTGATTTTTATAATGCCAAATGAGGCTTTTATTTTTGTTTAGCATGGTTATAAGGATTAAGCATACCAAGATTTTTGTACAGAATGTTTTCTAATTTTATGCAGGATATAAAATAACAGCATCATTTTTCTCTAATAATAGCGTTGCTTTGAGTTTCAATTACATGCTAGTCATATGCTTAAAATGTTCAAAATGGTTGCTCATACCTGATTGTGGGCTTTGCTTGGACATTTTGGCATCTGCTGGAGGATTAGAAGTGGGTCTTTGACTGGCAGAATTATGGATGCTGTTAGAGATGGCAGCTGAAATATTCTTGCGAGGTTTATCCTGCAGCCACATTGGGGAAGCTTCGAAAGCCTGCATTCTTCGGGAATGGCTATTTGCATTGACTTTGAGATAAGCTTGGGCTTTGTATTCTTGAAGCTCTCTGAAATTGGCATCCGTCACTCTGCACTCATACAATCCTTCATCCTTTTTCTTGACTTTGGAGATCTGCAGTTTGTGGGAAATATCATTCCCCTGTACTTTCACTGTCTGTAAAAATTTCAGAAACATGTCCAAATGTTATTGCTGTTAGTAGATACTCCTCCTTGTCTTCCTTTCATGCACTTATGTTTAGTTAACAGTGTCCCAGGTCAGTTAGAACCAAGAGGGAAAATAGCCTCATTTGTAAAGTAATTTCTAAGTTATTGCATATCTGCAATATATATATTTATATTTGCATATATAATTTATATTTGCATATGTATTTATGATACTATAGTGTTTGCCACCTATTGTAAAGTATTGGGGATGGTTCCACCAAACACTGGATTTATATTAAAATAATTTTAGAAAAAAATGAACCATTCAGACAATATAATAATATTTAAAATTGATATATGACGTTCCCAATCTTTTAGACATTTCATATATGTTTTGCCACACAGCTATGACAGTAATGTTATCCAGTGATCGGATTCAAATAATTTAACAATTTGCCCAGGTTTGCCCAGGTTTGGCTGTTGTGGGAAGCATGGTCCAGACCCATCCTCCAGCTCCATTGCATATGTGGGGTGATCCTCCCACAATAGCCAACCTGACCCTAGGGGAACCAGTTGTTAAATCTTCCCCTTCCCACTATCAAAGTGGATCCTGAGTGCTGTGCTGCAATGGAGAAATGGGCAATGGACCGGCCAGAACGATGGAAGGAGGAAGAGTAGGGAGAAGAAAGAGGGAAAGTGACCTTCTCCTCCCTCATGCCAGCTGCTCCATTACTTATTTCTCTATTGCAGTGCAGCCTCCAGGATCCACTTTGATAGCAGGGGGAGGGGTGTAATTTAACAACTGGTTCACCTGAATCAGTGAGAATCGGCTGAATCCCATCATTGCTTTATCCCTGCATTGTAAGGACAGAGTAGAAGGTTCTAAAAGAGGATGATTTAGCTAAGGCCATCTGGAGAGTTTTTGAAGACAATGGTGCCCACGAAGACAAGAAAAGTGCATACAAGGCACTTTGTAAAGATTAGGCATGTTATTAGAAGGTTTTAAATAGAATGCAGACTGGAATAGAATGCATACTACCATGGAAATTCCTCAATAGCTAACCATAGCTACAGACTTAGACCAATTGGTAAAAGGTGCAGGTAAACATATTATTGAAGAAATCAATTATATATACATACATACATACTATATATGGGCTACTGTAAATTGGAAAATGGACCATAAAAGCCTCTGCCATTTAAAGATTTTAAATTAAATAAGCTCCTTAAGCTACCTTTTTCCAAGCAGCTTAAATATTTTTTCTCTTTCCTTTACATTCTCATAGCAGCCCAAAGGGAGGGGAGGAGGGAGAGAGAATGGGTGCATCAAGATCATTCTAATGTCTATTAGGGACAACATTCCTTTTAAGGAATATTTTATTTCTCTTAATTTACACTTAAAACCTTCCATTTTAAGCTCAGCGATGTAACACGATCTATTTCAGTACAAACAGAGCTAATCAGAATCCAGCTAGCTGCTTTTTTGTTTTATATTCTGACTTTACTAACTACACACAATATTTGATTCAATTAATGGGGTTTTAATACTCATCTAATCCAATAAATTTTAAGTTTACTTAAATTATTGAGATTACTCAATTATCAATTTTATTTGATTGCAAGAGAAGTTAGTGTCCAATACACTGCCTTTTTATTGAAAACTAAATCCCAATAATTTTGTGTGATATGTATCTCTTTTTTACATTATGCCATTTCTTTTCTGGCTTTTATTTTTGCAATTTGCTGAATATAGAATCTATGCCATTCATTTCTACCTTATTATCAAGAAGTCTGAGGTAATGAATCACATGTTATTGATTTATTCTTGCTGGAATGTATTTGGGGTATATAAATACTTGCCCAGACTCCCCTTCTCTCATTGCAATCTGCTTTCTCAACTTGCCTATGTGAAGCTTTAGTTCTCACAACGTTAATCTCTCCTGAATTTAGATTTCAAAAATACAGAATAGTGATATACTAAAAGCATCTTTTATTATGTTGTTTTTCTTTAAATTGAAGAAATTGAATTGAGGAAGCCTAGGATGTCACTGGATCACAATAAGATCAATATTAGCTGAACAGTCTTTTTCAGTTCTAACTTGAAAAAGTGAGAAGTGATGAACTTGAGGAAAGATGGTGGATGCTGTTGCTGATGTAAAATTTGTCTTCCCAATGATTTTTTTTAACTACAGGAAAATAAGATCATGCTCTGTTAACCTGGCTAAGAATAATTTTAATAGGACTCCCAGTTGTGCTCCTGTTGGGTTGGAGCAGAATCTGCGATCGTGCAGTTTCGCTCTGTGCTTGCTCATTGGAGGTCCCAACCAGGACCGGAACCACCCTGTAGGGGTGGTGAAGAAAGGGAGGATTGCCTGGAGGGCTGAGGGGAGCTGCATCTCCCCTCCTTGAAAACGTAAACCTCCTCCGAGTTGCAGCGGTGGTCTAAAATGGCCACCATGAAGATAGGAGACAGTGCAGGAACTAAGACTGTGCTGGAGCAGTGAAGCTGTGAGCGGTGTATGGGCCAGCTGAAATACATGGATATTAACAGATATCCCAGAATTAAGAAAAAATATTTTTTTAATGAACGATAGTAGAAGTGGAAACCAGAGAGAGGGGGGGGAGGGAGGGAGAGAGAGAGAGAGAAAGAGAGAGAGAGAGAGAGAGAGAGAGAGAGAGAGAGAGAGAGAGAGAGGGAAAACTCAGAGGAAGACATTTGATTATACAAGACTTGGACAGTAAATGGGATAATTATCTGGATCTTGACACTAATAGGTATAATTAAATGTGGAATGTATTAAAAAGAAATAATAGCTAATAATTGGAATTAGCAAAATTAATAAAAGCTTAAAATAAAGGAAAAAGTGAAAAGAAAGGGTGGAATGTGGAAACAGAATTGAGAGTGCCACCTAAAGCCCCTGTCACACTGCACCAATGGATGCAAAGAGGATGTAAAATGGACAAAAAAGCTTGCCATCCGTTGGTTAACGCAATGTATCCGTTGTGTACTCACTGCCTCCGTTTTGCTTCCTCTCTATCCGTCCAGCATCCATTTATGGACATTTCATCCGCTCAGAAACTTTTGAGTTGCTCAAAACTTTTGTGTGGAAAATGTATCCAATTCGTCCGTTCTGCATCCGCTAGGCATCCGCTAGGCATCCATTCTGCATCCGTTACGCATCCGCTATATCTGCTAGGCATCCGTTCTGCATCCGCGCAACTCGTATCCGCTTGGACGCAGGGAGGAAGCAGAACGGACGCAGAAGGGATGCAGAAGGGATGCCTAGGGGATGCAGCACGGAAACAAAGCATTTAAAACGGAAAAAACCGTTGCAGAGGGGACCTATCTCAGATATTAAGGATGTCTAGAGGATGCCTAGAGGATGCCTAGAGGATGCCTAGAGGATGCAAAGGGACACCTATACTGCCTATAAAAAGGGGGAGCAACTCATCTGCATCTCGCTTTCAGACCAGCAGCCCAGCTGTGCAGACCTCTGCAGCCTTCATCTGACTCTTCCTCTTCCACAGCATCCAGTCATGTCAACTGTGGATCGTAACACAGTCCTTTTGGCAGCCACCATCCTTCTGCAACAGTGCGAAGCCATCTACAGGCTCTGTGAACTCTACTACGGGAAGAAAAAGAGGAGACCAAGAAGCGTCTGGGTACAAAGATGGTTTGCCAGAAGAGCAGAGGACGGACTGTACAACAAGCTGATGGTGGAGCTCAGGAATGAAGACACTCGGGCATTCCAGAACTTCATGAGGATGCCTCCAGCCATGTTTGATGAAGTTGTGCAGTGCCTGACACCCAGGTTGACCAAGCAGAGCACCAAATTCCGGCCCAGCCTGGAACCTGGGCTCAAGGTGGCACTCACTCTGCGCCACCTGGCCTCAGGGACCACCTACAGAAGCATGCAGTACGGCTGGAGGGTGCCACACAACACCATCAGCATTGTGGTCAGAGAAGTGGTGCAGGCCATCATCGAAGAATACATGGAGGAGCTCCTCCAGTACCCCTCCACTGAAGAAGGATGGAAGAAAGTTGCAGAGCAGTGGTATCAGAGGTGGAACTTCCCACACACAGTTGGAGCCATCGATGGCAAGCATGTGGCCTGCAAAGCACCAGCCAATTCAGGGTCCTCTTATCACAACTACAAGGGCTTCTTCAGCATCATCCTCTTCGCCATGGTCGATGCTGACTACAAGTTCATGTACATCGATGCTTCAGGCAACGGGTCATCTTCAGATGCCCAGGTATACAACGCCAGTGACCTCGAGGAGGGGCTGGAATGCAACTTCATCGTGGGCTTCCCAGATCCAGAACCCCTGCCCAACGACATGCAAGATGTGCCCTACTTCATCGTGGGGGATGATGCCTTCTCCCTCACAACCTACCTCATGAAGCCCTACACCTCCAAATACCTCACCCGTGAAGAGAGGATCTTCAACTACAGGCTGTCCAGGGCAAGGCGGGTGGTGGAGAACGCCTTTGGGATCCTGGCCAACAGGTTCCAGGTACTTCTCACCACCATGCAGCATCGCCCAGAGACCATGAGGAGGATCATGGAAGCTTGTTGCATCCTGAACAATCTCATGTGCAGCCGCTACCCAGTCTTGCAGAACAGGCTCGTGGACCTCCAGTAAGGCAATGGGGACATGGA
>BLBF01000044.1:15916455-15935007 GCA_015471245.1 Laticauda colubrina | reverse complement strand
CTGTGAAAGTCTGACTCACAGACGAACACTATACAGAAGCCTATTGATGGCAGAAGCGTTGCTACAACTTTAAAAGCACGACTATAATGACATGGGAAAATACACGAACAAAGCTGAATACCATACATATTAATGTATATGTATATAAATATATATGTAAAATAAGACATGAGAATATTTAAAGAAAAATGAAAGAAGCTATGAAGTGAACTGGAATTAGATAAAATAAAAGTAATGAATATAAGAATATTTAAAGGAAAATGGAATAAGTAATAATATTGATATAAAATAGAATATGAAAGATGAATATGTAAATATGGTCATGTTTGTATTGAAATGTAAAAACCTGGAACCACATTGTTCACCAAAAATATGTTTTTTAAAATATAAAAATAAAAAAATATTTTTTTAAAAAGAATAATTTCAGTTATACTTAAACACAGATAGGATTATGGTCAAATAAATATCTCTGTTGGGAATCATTTTGTTTTTTACCAATTTTCTTTTTATGTTGAATAAAATTCATTTCTCACTCAGAATCCACTGTGCATAAGAAAGGGAACAGTGGAAGAAGATATATCAGAGCAATAAATGGAGAATTGCAAGAGCAGAACAACAGTGGTGGTTCGATAAGAATGAAATGAAGGGTGTGTGTGTGTGTGTGTGGACCATCTCCAAAAATATATCTGGGAGTTAAAGTGCCAGAAAAAATCCCTAGAACATTATCTAAGAAAAACAATGAACAAGTCGCATTGCATATGCATGTTTGGAATTACATCATGATCAAGAATTGGTTAGCACCAATAAACATGAATTGCATGGATTTTTGTTGAAACATTTGATTAATCTATACCCACTTGTTGCCAAGCAGCTTAGCAACATACTGCAAAGAGGTGAAATTGAAGCGTGGCTAATATCTGGCAAAACCTACTAGATAATGAAATATCCAGGGGCAGTGCGACTGCAAGCCAATTACCTACCTACCTACAACTTTCAAATTGCTAACTGGTGTGGTATAGTCCAACCGCATCTATTTGAAAACAAACTCTTTCCATCAGAGCAGAAGGGAAATCATCCAAACACCAGAAAAAAAAATCAACTCCTAATTGACAAGACATTTTTTATAAACTGCAAGAGAAGGAAGACCAACCTGAATAGATCATGGATTGTTTATAAAAAGACATTTGATTCTCCCCCACAAGATTATATAATCAAGTGCCTAGAAATAATAGGAGTCAGTAGATACATCAGAAGCTTTGTGCAAAGACGGATGGCATAATGAAAGATATGTTTTCTAGATTGGGAGAGGTTAATTTCAAGAGATGAATCTCCAAAGAGGCTTACTTTCATCTCTACTATTTATCATTGCACTGATTAACTTGGGCCATGGCTATCAAACATTAAAACATCTGCTAGACTATCCTATGTCTTTTACATGTATGATCTGAAGCTATATGGAAAAGTACCATCTGAAACAGAATCATGGTCATCGTTGTCCACATATAGACAAGATATTGTGAAGGAGTTTGGACTGGACAAATATGCTATACACTGTCAAATGGGGAAAATAGTGCAAATTGAAGGAATCAAGGTGCCCTATGGAAATAACATCAAAAGTCTGGATAAAGATGACCACTATAAATATTGGGCATCCTTTAAGCTGACAACATCAAGCACACTGAAGCCATGAAAAAGGTTAGAAGTGAATATATTCAGAGAGTGAAGATCTTAAAGTCCAAACTATGTAGAAGAAATACTATTTAGGCAATTAACATCTGGGCAATTCCATTTATCTGATACACAGCTGGAATAGTGGGTGGACTTAAGTGATAATAAAAGCTGTGGATAGGAAGACTGGAAAAAATGATGACAGTGAATCATGCCCTTCATTCTTGAAACAATATTGACTGATCCTACTTATCAAGGATAACGGGTAAGCATGGAATATTGCAAGTACATCAGACAGTTGAAGAAGAAGAAAAGGGTATTGGAAGATGATAGTGAAGAAGATGCACTGAAGTTGATGTACCAGGCCTACCGAGTACTGGAGAGGACAAACTGGTGTACAAGAAAGGCCAAATGAAGAACAGGAAAGAGTCATGGGCAAGACAAAGCATTACATGGCCAATACATTGAAGAAAATAGCAGGCAAGATAGTAATAAGACCTAGAAACAACTAAGAGCAGGAAAGATGAGCAAAGAGATTGAGGAGCTTTATTATGACTTCACAAGACAAAGCCATAAGAATAAATGCATCCAAAGCCAGAATTGAGAAGACAATAGACAGCAAGTGCCATCTCTTCAAAGAAGCTGAGGAAACAGTGAATTAGCTAGTTAACTGTTGCAAGAAGACCACA
This sequence comes from Laticauda colubrina, assembly GCA_015471245.1. Classification (NCBI taxonomy): domain Eukaryota; kingdom Metazoa; phylum Chordata; class Lepidosauria; order Squamata; family Elapidae; genus Laticauda; species Laticauda colubrina. Next base: position 15,932,650 of record BLBF01000044.1, on the reverse strand, counting down.
CAGACTGACTAATGGTGTGACAAAGTAGCAACATCTGTGCATTGGAAGATCTTCAAGAAATTTAATTTGCCTGCAAGAAAGAACTAGTGGTACCATAAAATAGAACTAGTAATAGAACATGAAGCAGTTAAAATACTCTGGGACTTCAGACACCCCAGACTTAACAATTGCTGGTAACAAAAACAAAACTCTGGGTAATGGACTTGGCAGAACTTGGAGATAGGAGAATAGAAAAGAAAGAAAGGGAGAAAACAACATTATACAAAAACCTGCAAATAGAAATAGAATGACCGTGGCAAAAAAAAGAAAAATTACTACCAATATTCATAGGCAGTCTTAAAACAATGGGAGCATCACTTGGTCATCAGTGATCAGAGAGCCATGTTGGTACAGTGGTTAGAATACAGTATTGTAGGCTAATTCTGCTGACTGCCAATTGCTGGCAGTCCGAATCTCACCGGCTCAGGGTTCCAATCTTCCATCATTCTGAGATCAGTAAAAATGAGGATTCAGATTGTTGGGGGCAATATGGTGACTCTGTAAACCACTTAAAAAGGGCTGTAAAGCACTATATACTGTAAGTCTAAGTGCCATTGCTATTTTTATTAATTCACCAACATGGACTCATCCACACATCACAACAAATAAGTAAGTGATCATGCCAATCCTGTGAAGACTCTGGGTTAAATTCTTCACAGATAATTTTTCTCCTTTTCTCCTCTCAAAACATCAAAATGCACTTCATTTTATAAATAAAGAATAGCACAGTGAAATTCAGAGATGGGGTATTTTAAAATTGTTTTTGCATGAAATAATTAAAAAAAAAAGCTGCAAGCATAACCAAAAGACATATCTATATGTCTTTAATCATATTTTAAGAAAATTAATCTAATATACAATTGTGTTCTAGTTTTTCAATTTTCTATATCAGAATAATAAGACTGCAGAATCCAGGCCTGGAAGAGACCTTGGAGGTCTTCTAGCCCATTCCCTGCCCAAGGCAGCATGCCTTATACCAACCTGGACAAATGGCTATCCAATCTTTTCATGAAAACTTCCAGTGATGGAGCAGCCATAACTCTGGGAGGTAAGCTGTTCCACTGATTAATTGTTCTCATTGTAGGGAAATTTGTTCTTAGTTCCAGATTGGATTTCTCTGAGTTTCCACCTGTTGTCTATTGTCTAGCCCTCAGATACTTTGAAGAATGTCAATCCTCTCTTCTCTGTGACAGCTCCTGAGGAACTGAAAGACAACTATCATGTCATCCCTAATCTTTATCTTTGTTTGGCTAGACGTACCTATTTCCCTTAGTTATTCATCATACAAGGCTGCATTTGAAATGCTGCATCAGTTCTGTTCAACACAATTCAAAAAAGATACTGAGGCCCTGGAAAAAGTACAGAGAAGAGCAACAGTTTTGGTAAGGTTCTGGAGGCTAAACTATATGATGAACGGCTAAGAGGTATGTTTAACCTAGTAAAAGTTCGTATTATGGTGATAGCTGGATGATAGCTGGAATTTGAGGGGCTGTCACAGAAAAGATAGGATAGACTTATTTTTTAAAGTACCTGAGTGTAGGTTAAAAAGCAGTGGGTGGAAGTTTGTTAAAATATAAAGTGGTACTATCATTTCTCATGATTTTGATACCATCCCTCTGTTGATGCATCCAGAACAGTATTGGCTTTTTTGGCAGTTGCAGCATACTACTGGCTCCTATTTAAGTGGTGGTCTACTAGGATACCTAGATGCCTCTTGCAGTTACTACTTACACCATCAGATACCAAACAAAATCTTTGGCCTGGCCCTATAAAGGATCATCCAAACCCCCCTGACCTAGAAGAGAATGGGTGACCAAAACAGGCAGCACTCTGAGGATGCAATAAGAGTAGAGAAATACTGCTGTTTTCCCACTCTTACTGCCATGGTAAAGGTAAATGTTCCCCTCGCACATATGTTTCTGGCTCTAGGGGGCGGTGCTAATCTCCGTTACAAAGCCAAAGAGCCAGCGCTGTCTGAAGACATCTCCATGGTCATGTGGCCAGCATGACTGAACACGAAAGGTTACCTTCCCACCAAAGTGGTCCCTATTTTTCTACTTGCAGTTTTACATGTTTTTGATCTGCTAGGTTGGCAGAAACTGGGACAAGTAACGGGAATTCATTCCATTACGCGGTGCTAGGAATTCGAACCACCAAACTGCTGACCTTTCTGGTTGACAAGCTCAGCGTCTTACTGACTGAGCCACTGTGTCCCTTTCCATGAGGTAGCCCTTAATAGTGGCTCTAAGTTATGTCCGGTTGGAATCATTCCTTGTCTTCCTCCAGTGGTGCTCTAGGTATCTCTTTTCCCTTTTCAGAATCTGTAAATCATGGGGAGGGTCAGAAGCAATGAGTCAAGAGGTTGCATGGACACAATCCTATCCAAAGCTGTGTCCACCTTTAAATTCCAGGCTCCTACCATAGCTTTAACAGGAAGATGCAGCAACAGGATATCCCCTAGTTCTTTCTGGAACCCATCAAGGTCCATCAGTCACCAGAGATGGACCATCTGAATGGGTACAGACTTCCTGCAGGGTGGGGGACAAGCATACTAGAACCTCAAGGACACCAGAGCGTGATCTGTCCATCACCAGGATGGTAATATTACCAGATCATATTTGTATTGTTCCAACAAAAAGATCAAGTCTGGCGTAAATTGGGCCAGTTATAATTTGAGATAGGTCCGTGGCCACCAGCCCATGAACTCCTGGGCTGTTTCTATGCAGATTGAAGTCCCCCAGAGCCATAAGTCAGGGGAACTCCACCAACAATCCCGAGACAGCCTCCAGCATCTCAGGCAAGGAGTTTGCTGCACAACAGGGAGATATACTAGCAACAATCCCATCTGATCCCCTGAACCCATTTTCAGGAACAGGTTCTCACAACCAGAGATTTGTGGATCAAGACTCCTGAAAGCTGAAAAAGACTCTCTGATAACTATTGCCACCCCACCTCCTCTGTCTTGGAATATTACCTGTTGTCAAACCTGAAACCTGGCTGAACGTTTCTCTGAGAAGACAACCCCCTTCCAGGATCAACCAGGTCTCAGTAATGCATACTAGGTTGGCTTACTTCTCTTCAAAAAAATCTTGAACAAGAGGAGCTTTATTATTGACCAACCTGGCATTCAGAGCAGCAACTGGACCCCATGATATGCTGTCTAGGGAATGGGTATGAGCTCAAGGTACTGGAAAACATCACCAATATTAAACATCTTCTCCCTTGCTCTTCATCACTATGATACCTGATCTTGCTCTAGGTCCCCCCGAGATAAACATTCCCTCTATTATAGCAATCTTACTGATTTATTGCAATTTTTACAGCCTATGTTTCCCAACAAAAATGAACTTCTTGTGAAATATTAACACACATTACTAAAATTGTTTTGGCATGACTTAAAAATACTATTCTAAGAATCTTGTTTATAATATCAATAAACATTTACTTATTTAGTTTACTTACTTACTTTACTTACTTACTTATGAGATTTAGAGGCCCAACTCTGAAATGACTCTAAAGCAATATTTTGTTGTCATTTGGATTTTTATGTAGCATTTATATAGTCTCCCAAACATCTTTCAGATGAATGCTCACAGAATGAATTCCTTCTCATGAAAAAAAAAATTAAAATAGAGAATACCTCAAATTTGATTTTAAGACAGTTTTGTTGCTGGCATATCATACAGTACAAATAATTCATTTCAATTATGTGGACATGCTGCAAAGCTTAGAGAAATATAAACAATATAATGGTGGAGTGCTCCTTCAACAGTCAGGAAAATATTCAGTCCTGATAAAAAGCATGTTCAACATGGATTGACTAAGAAGCTGTTTCAGTATTGTCTGTGGATCGAGAAATATGTAGAATTCTTCGAGATACCAAGATACTTTTTTATGGAAACTGTTCTGATGTATTCCTTGGCATTCCTTTAGATACTTCAGCTAAGAAGGCACCTTCAAAATTTCTCTTAAGAGGATGGCAGTGACAACTTTACTGCCAATATGTCCATATGGAGGTGGTAATTCCTGAAGAAGATATGAGACCTATTGCCTCTTTCAAGAAAATGAAATTTATTAATCTACAGCTTCTGTGATTTTTATCCCAAAGACATGGAAAGGCATTAATTAGTCAAAGACTGATGGGTTTTGATATCGTTATTAATTAAAGAGAATAAAGCAAGTGGACAAACCTTTAAAAGGAAATACTCTATATCTTGTCATAGACTTACACTTATCTTTGTTCCATCATTGTCTAAGTCTCTCTCTGGTAATAGCTCCACCTGTTGGAGAATGAATAACTGTTTTTACATATTGAAGGTATAAAGTTTCTTATGTAAAAAATAAATCCCATCACTTATCATTTCAAATCACTCCAAATCCAATCTATAAGATTGTAAAGCAAGAACATCTAACAACTTAAAGGCTTTTGAATGTGACAGAATGTTTGTGAGATTGAATCTTTGCTTATATATCTAGATATATGGGACACAAAGTGACTGCATAGTATCTATATGAAATCGTTATGAGCATCTGTTGTGGTTCAGTATTACATACATGTGTCTCACCTACTTCCTACACCTGCTTTGCCTATTTGTTGCACAGTGTGATAATGGCTTTTATTGTTAAGAATGTATTTGCCAAATTCATAGTTAGGGATTTCATAGTTAGTAGTTACAGCAAAGTAGAGGTAGCCTATTATTAAAAGTCTGATGGCAATTGGCAAGTAAAAAGTGTCTTTCACATCACACTTGCTGCTCTGAGAGCCATCTGATTGACTACTTTGGGCATTAGAGTATCTACTCACTTAAATAAAAGAATGTTGCTTCAAAGAATGTCCTTACCTCATCCCAGGGACTAGCAGAACTCATTCAAATCCATATTCTCTTAAATAACTACACTGGTTAATTAAGCTACACTGGTCCACCACAAGAGATCATGGTCGATAAACTTCAGTGAAGAGGCCTTCATCATACAGTAGCTAAATTTATATCCTCATGAAGATTCTTCCATTTTTTATTTTCAGTGCTATTATTATGACCAGTCTAGTTTACCAATATTTTTAAACTAGACCTGCAGTTTAGGTAATAAGCAAGGCAAAGCAAAACAAAAACTCTGAAATATATGGCAAAGATTTGTCCATGGGGAGATAGAGCCAAAGAATAATCTGACTGGAACCAAGCGCTGCCTTTAATAATCAGGCACATGCTATGACCTGACATATTTACCTCCACTGGAATTACTCTTTTGAACAATTGAGAGAGAAGCAGAAAATGAGTTTATTGTATTGTTGTGAATTTATCAGTGAGCATTTGAGATACAGAACCGATTCTGTACTTTGCTAATTGATGAATAATTGATTCTGCACTTTGCTGATCAATGAATAAGTAATAATAAATATTCAGTGTAGGGTTTATTTCAGTTTATCATAATATGAAACAAATCTACAATCTCAATCCATTCTCTACCATTACCACTTAAAATAAAAAAAAATCTTGAATCTTGAGGCTGAACAGATTGGTCTGGGAATAGCTTGAAAGGTTCTTATACATTCTGGATCTAATCTGGATTCCATAGGAATATTTTGAAAGTCCTGTATATAAAATGAATTTTATGCAATAATTTATAACATGTTTGAATGGCACTGGCCATCATTAATTCTAAATTAAAATTTTAATTTAAGAGGATTGTATTGAATAATAAAATGTTTATGGAGATTCTCAGTCATCTAGATCATGGTTGTTTCAAAAGTGCTTTTTCAAAAGGCAACTGGACTTTCTTTGTTTTTTCTTTAAGATGTTTTACTTCTCATCCAAGAAGCTTAAATTATTAATATAATTTATCTAAAAATCAAGGTTTTGTTTTGAGGAAGACAAATCCATGTTCAACTCACTACTGATAACAAAAGCCATTCCTCATTGATCTACAACAGTCTACAATACTTACAACAGTCCATTTAGTGACCATTCAAAGTTACAACACTAAAATAAGTCACAGTAAAAGTGACTTATAGCCTTTTTTTTTACAGTTTCAATCTTTATAGCATCCCCATGATCATATGATGAAAATTCAGATGCTTGGCAATTGGTTTATATTTATGACCATTGTTGTTTTCCAAGGTCATGTGATCTCCTTTTGCAACCTTTTGACAAGCAAAGCTAATGGCAAGCCAGATTCACTTAACAACCAAGTTACTAGCTTATCAACTGCAGTGATTCACATAACAACTATGGCAAGAAAGATTGTAAAATGGGGCAACATTCACTTAACAAATGTCTCACTTAACAACAGAAATTTTAGGCTCAGTTGTGATCATAAGTTGAAAACTACCTGTAGCTATCTATCTATCTAGCTAATTTGATTAGATACCTCTTACTTTGATGATATTAATGAATTCTGAAACTGTCTGGACAAAACAAAAACATTGCAAAGAAAAGTATATAAAGTGAAAAATGCAAATATGTATTTTTCACTCTGTCTCAATATAAGGAATAAAACTAACACTGAATCTATTAAGTTCTTTCTAAAAGTATATGCTTTGCATTGATCAAAATTAATTCCTTTAAGAGTCTATATTTTTTACTCATGCTTAGAAATAACAGGTCTTTGTTCCTTGGGGTTAGCTCAGTGATTTCTTTTTACTTCTCCTAGTAAGTGAGTATATTACATATCTGGAGAAAACCAGAAATCTGAAACCTGAATCTCTATTTTCTAGCTACTTAGGGAATGCTTTGGTTGTGAGTTGATACCTGAGTATCTGTCACTTCAGCTCCAGCTTCTTGGTCTTCAGTTGCCCTCAGAAACCACCACTGGATTTCCATGTACATTGAAGCAGAGCCACTCTGGAACGCACAAGACATCTCCACATTCTGCCCCTCAGGAGCTGTGACATTTTGAGGGAATTCAGTAAATTTGGCTGAAAAAAAAAAGCAGGTCTCATGAGGATTCTTTCTCTCTTTTTCTTTCTTTACTTCCCCTTTCTATTCATTTCCTTTCCTTTATTTCCCTTCTCTGGAATATGGTCTTATACAGATAGATGTACATGAGAATAAATTGCACTGCATTCGCCAGATCATATTTATAAGTGATCATGCAGAAGACTGTGCATGTACCCAATTAGTTGATTAAGTAAGACTTAAACCCAGCTACACACACTCAGGATTGCAGTATTCTCTTTCCCAATTTTGTTTCTTTTTCTTCTTGTACTAATGTTCATGTCTTTTCTGTGCTTTAATACTCCTTTGAAGTATTAATGATCACTTTTATTTTTCTTCTATATTTGTCTACCAATCACAGCCATTGGCAAATTTGCACAATCACATATAATGAAGTGTAAGCATTGTATGGAAGGCAGTATTTAAATATTTTTCCTTAGAGATTAGTGAAATATATCAAGCAATCCAAATGTTTCTTTTTCATATATTTGCCTATTGAGTAATTATCAAAATAGCATGTTTCTTTTTTTCCTATTTTTAAAAACAGGATTTGAAAAGTGTGTTAGGCATTTATTTGTTATAAAAATCCCTGTGGTTAGATTTTATTTCATATCATTTTCAATTTTGTTTGAAATACCACACTAAATAAAAAATAGATAATATTTGAGTTTAGAAGATTCAAACACTTGAAATACTTCACTTCATTAGTTCAGTTCCAGCACCCCAATATGGCTATTTCTTTGAATAACCACAAATCAAGAACATATTTCCTTAATACACATTTGAGAAAAAAAATTGGCATAGGTCCTTTATATTCCCATAGGAACATTGGGAAAGTAATCTGTTCAGTTAAGCCCCACACATCTTCCTTTCAGTTTTCGGACAGTAAGCACCAATGACCACTTCAGTTCTGCAGTATTACAGATTCATAGTGGGCATGTTGAAAAGAGTTCCACAATATCTCACACATACGTGCTAGATTATATCCTGTGATTCATTGTTGTGTTATTGGAGAAAATTCTTGATTGCTTTTCACTTTCTAAAATAGTTAAAGTGCAAAAAGCCACAGGTATCATTTTCAGAGATGTCTCCCCCACCCCTTTTTTTTTTTTTTAAAGAAACTATCCCACTCTCAATCACTTGCTAATATAAAAAATTATTGCTTGTAAAAAAAGAAAAATTAATCATATTCTTGCTGGCTATTATTCCATCACTCCTGCTCCATCTCTATCTAAAGTGAAACAAATAAACAAGCCAAAAATTGCTAATGGTATTTCTGGTTGTCTGTACAATATTTGGAGGAGTATCCTGAAATGATTTTTCGCCACGGTGTTAGAATTTACACTGCAGCTTTTGAAGTCTCAAACAACTGAATGGATTCTGCAGAGCAGGGGCTACTTGGAATGCAGATGGTGCTTTTGTCAGAGCAGTTGGGGCTAGAAAATGGAGTGGTCTTTGTAGAAATAAAGGGAAAAACCAAGGTTTGAGAACATGAACATAGGATTATGGGGAAAACAGAAGAGAGGGATGGGATAGAGGAAGGAGTGATGTTCTAAAAAGATTGTACTATTTAAAGCAGAAAAACAAATTCACTTTACCATGTGCTCCAGGATCCTGAATTCTGAACAGAAGGTTTGGAAAATTACATATATAACCTCTATGTTTAGAAAACAAACTAACAATTTCTTTTTAAATGAAAGCACTGCTCAGATATAAACAGCAATACATCTATAAGATTTTTGTGCGACATATATGTCTGGAAACTAAATGCACATATTTATATTATATTCACTTCTGATGAACATATTTCCCCCTTTTTAATTAGTAGGTGTTAATAAGATTTAAACAAGGAAATACAAATGCTTATTTCAATACCCCCCCCCCCCATCCCAATGTTCTTTTTCTGTCCACCAGATTCCTTTTATCCAGTCTTGACAAATGGTGGCTCTTACCTTGAGAAGAAAGTCCTTGCTGGATATACAATACTATGAAAACATGAAATCCAACAGAAGGCCAAAAGATGCCCATGGTTCCAAAGCAAGAGGGGGGTCAGAAAGTCACATCAGGGTAGTACCAGAGAGCCACATAATCCCACAAGAAAAGGAAGGGCAAAGAAATTTTTACAATGGGATTGAACCCCAATTGTAACACTGCCAATGTTCTCCTGGAAAAACTGGAAAGTGAAAGATCAGCTTCAGAGGGATTTGGTAAAAAGAGGGTGAGGAAAAGAGAGACAGACAGATAAACAGAGAGAGACTAATTGCTCAGATGCCAGATGTCCAGATGCAATCTTCCTTGGATTTGGAAACAGACTCTTCAGAGCACCTTTCGTTGCTGTGACTTGGCAGTTCAATCAGCCCCTGCTGCTTAATACTGCATGATGAGCGCCCTCTCTAAACACTGTGCCAGCTTGGAAAAATAGGGAGGGGGATGAGAGCCTGGTTTTGCTCGTCGCACTTCAACTTTTCCCCTTCTTTGCCTCTCTGTCGGAACACTGTGCTGACTCCTTTCATGCTGGCTTCTTCTAGCATTCTCTGTCTGTCTGTCTCGGTCTCCCCCTCTCCTTGCTCTCTATGGTGCTGAAACAAACATGAGGATGAAGCATATAATGGGGGATCACTGCAGGGGGCAAAAGCATTGATTGCATTGATGGAATTTTCTGCATCCCTCCCATCCTAGACTCAGGGTTCAATGCGGCTGTTTCATTGATGAATCTGTTTCCATTCTTTTCCTCTCTCCCTCTGTTCTGCACACACTCCAGAGAGGATATAATTAAAAAGCCAATTGTATTTTCTTCTGTTACTTTTGTGTCATATGTTTCATGTTGTAAGCTTTTCTTCACATGTTGTTCACGTTGTAAGCTTTTCTGTCACAATAGTGACAGAAAATAATTTTATTACCTTGTTTATGAACTCAGAATCCTGATCTAAAACAGATTCCCTCCTAGGAATTATTTTCAGTTCTTTTTGAATATTCCTAGGTTATAAAAAGTTGATTAAAATTATAGGAGGATTGACTTCTTTCATGATATTTACATTTTTATATTTTCAATCATATTTTCAGAGTCAAAAATGTTTTGAATTGTGTCTGTGATTTTTATGAATTGTATTTTCATATGCCAATACTAAGGGGGGGTGTCTGGTGGTTCAGTGGTAAAGTTGCTGAGCTTGTCAGCTGGAAAACTGACAGCCTGGGTTCAAGACCTGGCTATTGCATGATGGGGTGAACTCTGCTTATTCAGCCCAATTTCTGCCAACCTAGCAATTTTGCTACTCACATTTGCTGAGCATTCAAATGTGAGTAGAAAAATAGATACAATTTTGGTGGGAAAGTTACAGCATTCCATGTGCTTCAGCCTATAGTTATGCCCACAGAAATATCTTCAGACAACACTAGCTTGCTTGGTCAAGAAAGAGAGATGAGTACTGCCCCCTAGAGTCAGAAATGACTTGACGGGGAAAGCTTTACTTTACCTTTATATCAATATTAGAAAAGGAGAATATTTTGGGAACAAAATCCCAGGTGACATTCATTAAATATGAATTGATAAATACCATTACAGCATCCACTAATGAAAACAGCTGTACAACACACATATTTAAACCTAGCAGAAAATATCCCTATAATTTAACCTTAATTATAATTTAAACTAAATCAGCGGGCTGTACCTGACCGCACTTGTAAATGGATTATAAGCTTCCTAACAGACAGGAAGCAGCAGGCAAAATCACATCAGATAACTGTCCAATTAGCACAGGAGCCCACCAGGGCTATGTGCTCTCTCTACTCCTCTTCTCCCTATATACCAATGATTGCATCTGAAATGATCCATTTGTTAAACTACTGAAGTTTGCAGAAGATACAACAGTGATTGGTCTCATTTGAGACAACAATGAATCTGTACACAGATAGGAAGTTGAACTAGCCTTGTGGTGCAACCAGAACAATCTCGAACTGAACACACTCAAAACCATAGAAATTATGGTAAATTTCAGGAAAAAACCCTCCTATACTACCAGCTCTTACAGTACTAGACAACACAGTATCAACAGTTGAGACTTTTAATTTGTTAGGTTTTATCATATCTCAAGACTTAAAATGGGCATCTAACATAAAAAGTCATCAAAAAGCACAAAAGAATGTTCTTTCTGCACCAACTCAGGAAACTCAAACTGCCCAAAGAACTGCTGATTCAGTTCTACAGAGGAATTATTGAATCTGTCATCTACACCTCTTTAACTGTCCGATTTGGCTCTGCTATCAAACAAGACAGACACAGATTTCAATGGATAATTAGAACTTCAGAAAAAACGATTGCCGCAAACCTGCCTTCCATTGAGGACCTGTATACTGCACGAGTCAAAAAGAGGGCTGTGAAAATATCTACAGACCCTTCACATCCTGGACATAAATTATTTCAACTTCTACCCTCAAAATGATGCTATTGGGCACTGCACACAAAAACAACTAGACATGAGGAATTTCCCCCAAATGCGATCACTCAGCTAAACAACTAATTCCCCTAACTCTGTCAAACTATTCAGTAAGACTATATTACTATTATTCTTCTCATCCTTCCTATTACTTATCTCTTCGAACTTATAACTGTAACCGTGTTACTTGTATCTTTACAGTTTATATTGTTTTATTTGTTCCCTAGTATGATTTGCTTATTAGTAACCTATGACTATCACTAAGTGTTTATCTTATGATTCCTAATGAATGAATTTTATTTTTTCTTTATGTACACTAGGAGCTGATGCACCAAAGATAAATTCCTTGTGTGTCCAATCACACTTGGCCAATAAAGAATTCTATTCTATTCTATTCTATTCTATTCTATTCTATTCTATTCTATTCTATTCTATTCTATTCTATTCTTTTCTATTCTATTCTATTCTATTCTATTCTATTCTATTCTATTTTAATTTGTATTGAAAAGGGAATGGTCAAGATGACCGTGCTTTGGTCTTTTCCCCAAATATTAAACTTAACATTGGCTTATATAAAGGGCTGAAAAAATGAACTAATTTGATTCCTTCTGCAATAGCCAGATTTTTTAAAAATTACAAATTGCTGGGTGATTGTTGCTTATATTTAATAAACTACATATTTCTAATCCAGAATAAAACTAAAATGTTTTCATATAACATTAATCAAACAATATAGACATATAGTAAGAAAAGTGGGTGAGCAAATATTACTATTAGCTGAAATTTAGAAGCATATAACTGATTATTATAAATTATCTGACAGAAAATTCAATTTAAATTTAGTCTTTTATGGATAATAATACTCACTAGCTTTAAATATTTTGTAATAATCATTTCAAAGCCTGTTTAAAAAAGAATGTTTCCAATATGTTGCTTCATTTGGTTGAAATGTACTACATATTATTTGCCTATTAAACTGTTCACTGAATCATGTCTCTTCTGAAGGCATCTTTGATGGATGTTAATTTATTTCTTGTTCTTTTATTGTAGTTCAGAGCCAACAGAAATTCAGTTATTGGATTAATTCTGAAACCCACAAATATTTAATTGAAAGTTTGGCTATTCTGCAGTTTTTAAAAATGTCAATTCCTTTTGCAGTAATTTAGTGGTTAAAATTAGCTGATCTAAATTACTAATATCCATTAGCCCACAAACTTAAATAGATTTTTAAAAGGAATTATAAAAGATTTTTATACAGTTTTCTGAATGGGATTATCCCAACATTTATCATTTGAATAAAAGTCAAAAATTATACTTTCATCTCAAGATTTTCCAAATAGGTCTTGCAACCATTTATGCTGGAAGTACAGTAGAATCTTGAGTGAATCTTCTATCGTGACCTCAGAGATTTCAAATAATAACATTCTTACTATGTCCATAATATATTTTGGAAAATATTGCTTGAATTCCATGGAGAAACAAAAGTAAAGACATATGGCCAATGATTAAAAAGAAAATAAGAAAACTTGAAATCTCTAACATCATATGACCATTCTAATTTAAATAAAGGAAATTAGGAAATCAGTCTTTCCCATGGAACATTCTTAGCCCACTTATTAATCCATTTGAAAAACCATTACAGTATTATCAAGTATATTCCTATAAATAAATATAGCAGTCTTGAAGTAATATTCATTTGCACAAATAATCTTTTCTTTAAAAACCTATTAGGATTTTTATCCATTTGTTTATAACAATATTATCAATTTATTATATTACTTTATACTTTATTAGTATGCAATCTTAACTTAGAATTGTGTTTGAAATATTTATATTTATCAAAAACACAGGAGATAATTATTCAAAATTATCTAGAAAAAAATCCAGACTTCAAATGATGTATCAGTACTTGCAGATTTCTATAGATACATTAAAATGTCTAGGAAACATATGACATTTACTTCAATTACTTGAGCAAGGAGATTGTTGTACAATAGCCATAAAATTTGGAATAGAATATTGATAATTATGAATTAAATATATCATCAGCATTTATCAATTATTATTTCAATTCTAGCCATTATTATAATTGGAATGTCTTAGGTTGTAAATTTTAATGGTTTCAATATAAGATTAAATATAATATTTTCTGAGGCATCTTGATGCTTCATGAAATGCAAGGGCTGGTAAACATTTAATTCAAACACACACACACACACACACATCAGTTCAGGATTCCACTACTGTATCATCCCAACTGATAACTTCCGCTTAAATATCTCTTGTGATGGTGCATCCATCATTTTCTGAAGCAGTCTATTCCATTCTTGAACAGGTTTTGCCATTTGAAAATTTCTTCTGAGAAGCGGATTTCTGGTGACGAGATATGAGCGAATGGAGGTGCTGAGGCTCACTCTGGGTTTCATGCATTTTACTCTTGCTTTTTGAGTGACCCTTAGGGGTGCACACATCATGTAGAGAAGTGTGACAGTGTGGGGAGACTCAAGTCATGGTGTGGAAAAGGCGATTCTCATCATGACGTAGAGAAACCCTGTGGACACTGACAACAAGAGACTGTCAGCAATGGCAGCCCTAAAGCCTGATCTTTGCAAACAAGAGGAAGCGAGTGAATGATGGACTGTGGTGAATGAAGAGTGCAAATGAAAGAATTTACGATCCTGACTGAGCGTTGAATATTGGAGTATCTTAGTCGGACCGAAGCCCGAAAACAGCGGCCAAAGCAGATACGAGTGGTGGCAAAAGCAAAAGGGCTCGTGAGACAGAAGAGGTAAAGCCCATGTCACACTGCACCAACGGATGGAAAGAGGATGTAAAATGGAGAAAAACACTTGCCATCCATTGGTTAACGCGATGCTTCCATTTTGTACTCACTGCGTCCATTTTTCTTCCTCTCTATCCGTCCAGCATCCGTCGACTGAGGTTCCATCCGCTCAAAAAGTTTTGAGCTGCTCAATACTTTTTGAGCGGAAAATGTATCCAACGCGTCAGTTCTGCATCCGCTAGGCATACGGGGAACATCTGTTCTGCGTCCGTCGTCATCCATTACACATCGGCTACATCCGCTAGGCATCCGCTGCGCATCTGCACAACTCAAATCCACTCCAGCAGAAAGCGGACACAGGGAGGAAGCAGAACGGAACCAGAACGGATGCGCAGCATTAGTAGCACGGACGGAGAAAGGATGAAAGCGGATGCAGCTTGCAAAGAAAGCATTTTAAACTGAAAAAACGTTTGCAGAGGGGACCTATCTCGGATATTAAGGATGTCTAGAGGATGCCTAGAGGATACAAAAGAACACATAGGAGAAAACATATATTGCCTATAAAAAGGGGGAGCAACTCACCTGGATCTAACTTTCAGACCAGCAGCCCAGCTGTGCAGACCTCTGCAGCCTTCATCTGCCTCTTGCTCTTCCACAGCATCCAGTCATGTCCACCATGGATCGTAACACAATCCTTTTGTTAGCCACCATCATTCTACAACAGTGCAAAGCCATCTACAGGCTCTTTCAATGGTTCTCTGGGAAGAAAAGGAGGGGGCCAAGAAGCGTCTGGGTCCGAAGATGGATCGGGAGAAGAGCAGAGTACGGACTGTACAACAAGCTGATGGTGGAGCTGAGGAACGAAGACCCTCATGCATTCCAGAACTTCATGAGGATGCCTCCAGCCATGTTTCATGAAGTTGTGGAGTGGCTGAGACCCAGGTTGACCAAGCAGAGCACCAACTTCCGGCCCAGCCTGGACCCTGGGCTCAAGGTGGCACTGATTCTGCGCCACCTGGCCTCAGGGACCACCTACAGGAGCATGCAGTACAGCTGGAGGGTGCCACACAACACCATCAGCATTGTGGTCAGAGAAGTGGTGCAGGCCATCATCGAAGAATACCTGGAGGAGCTCCTCCAGTGCCCCTCCACTGAAGAAGGATGGAAGAAAGTTGCAGAGCAGTGGTATCAGAAGTGGAAATTCCCCCACACCGTTGGAGCCATAGATAGCAAGCACGTGGCCTGCAAAGCGCAAGCCAAGTCGGGGTCCACTTATTTCAACTACAAGGGCTTCTTCAATATCGTCCTCTTCGCCATGGTCGATGCTGACTACAAGTTCATGCACATAGATGCTTCAGGCAACGGGTCAGCTTCAGATGCCCAGGTATACAACGCCAGTCAACTCAAGGAGAGTCTGGAACGCAACCTCATCATGGGCTTCCCAGATCCAGACCCCCTGCCCAACGACACACAAGATGTGCCCTACTTCATCGTGGGGGATGACGCCTTCTCCCTCAGAACCTACCTCATGAAGCCCTACACCTCCAGACTCCTCACCCGTAAAGAGAGGATCTTCAACTACAGGCTGTCCAGGGCAAGGTGGGTGGTGGAGAATGCCTTTGGCATCCTGGCCAAGAGGTTCCAGGAACTTCTCACCACCATGCAGCATCGCCCAGAGACTGTGAGGAGGATCGTGGAAGCTTGCTGCATCCTGCACAATCTCATGCGCACCCACTACCCAGTGTTGCAGAACAGGCTCGTGGACCTCCAGTAAGGCAATGGGGACATGGAGCCTGGGGAATGGAGGCAAGGGCAAAACCTGACAGACACTGAGGATGTGCAAGGCCCCAACAGAGCCTCACGTGAAGGGAAGAAGCAGCGCAACCTCCTGAAACACTGGTGCAACTCCCCAGCTGGAGCAGTGGAGTGGCAAGACAGGATGATAGATGCTTAATGGATGCTTCCTTCAGCCTGTCTCATCACACTGATGAGATTGGGCCATGTATGTT
>BLBF01000044.1:15889966-15906455 GCA_015471245.1 Laticauda colubrina | reverse complement strand
AGGTATCAAGCAAGTATAGTTTGCCAAGTAACTAAAGTTCCAACTAGTGTAGATGAACTTAGGATGTATCCTGCTAAGGATCAGGAGAATTGGCAAAAGGCAATGGAAAAAGAACTAAATTCATTAAAGGTAATGAAAGTGTATGAAGATGCCAAATTACCTCCAGGAGAAAAATCCATTGGGTGCAAATGGATATTTAAAGTAAAAACTGGAAATGATGGGACTGTTACCCATAAAGCTAGGTTAGTAGCTCAAGGATTTAATCAAACTGCATCTGATTACGATGAAGTTTTTGCACCAAACCTTAAAGCAACATCTTTAAGAGCAGCATTAGTGTGGGCAGCTAAGAAAAACTATGTCATTAACCATTTAGATGTAGAAACTGCTTATCTACATGCACCATTGCAGCACACTATATATTTAAGAAAACCAATTGGTATAAAAGACAATAAAGTAAATAGTAATGATTGTTGGAAACTCAAAAAGAGTCTTTACGGGTTGAAACAATCTGGGTTTGAGTGGAACCAATATATTGTGAAAGAGTTAAACAATATAGGTTTTAAATCTGGTTTAGCAGATCCGTGTGTGTTTAAAAGAGAAAATAATGGAACGGTGTCATTATTATTATTATTTACAGATGATATTGCTTTGATAACTAAGACTAATAATGAAGCTAATGAGATTATATCATTATTAGCCAAAAAGATAAAATTAAAGCATTTAGGTGAAATTAAAAGGTATCTAGGATTGACAATTAATAAAACAAATAATGGTTTTAAGATATCTCAAGAAGATAAAATTTGCCAATTAATTAAAACGTTTAAAATGGAACTTTGTAAACTGGCTAAGACTCCAATGGGTCAGGAAGTTTGCCAAACTAATGATCAAAGTCCCAAATTTGATAAGTCCATATATCAATCTTTGATTGGTAGCTTATCATATATAAGCAATTGGTCAAGGCCAGATATAGCTTATAGTGTAAATCATCTGGCACGTTTTAATTCAGATCCTAAAGAATGTCATTGGCAATCCTTAAAAAGAATATTAAGAATATTATCTAAAAGAACTTTTATTATCTAATAAAAGAATATTATCTAAAAGGAACAATGAACCATGCATTGTATATAGAACCAAAGGGTGATTTGAGTCTTAGTGCCTATGCAGATGCAAGTTTTGCAACTGATATAAACACTAGAAAATCAACATCTGGGATGGCTATATTATTTGGTAAGACACTAATAGGGTGGAGGTCAATCAGACAACAGCATATTAGCTTGTCCACGATGGAAGCTGAATTTTCATGTCTGTCATTATTATGCACTGACTTGATTTTCTACAAACAGTTATTATTAGACATGGGTATAACTGTAAAAGATTCCATTATTGTGTACGAGGATAACCAAGCAGCTATAAAGTTAGCTACTAGTATTGCTGTAAAAACTAGATCAAAACATACTGATTTAAGATATTTAAATGTTAGAGAATCAGTGAAGAATGGACTAATTAAATTGGAATACTGCATGACAGAAGAAAACATTGCAGACCAATTTACAAAAGCTCAAGGAACAATTAAATTTAAAGAGAGTTGTAACAAATATAATTTAAAGATGTAAATGATTCATAGTTATTATTTAACCTAAAAGGGGAGAATGTTAGGGATAACATTGTTTACCCTAATTGGTTTAGGTGAAATAATAACTATGATTCATAGTTGTGTATGTTAAAGTGTCTGCAGCTTTAACTGTGGGAAAGTAATTAAGGGAGTGGTTATGAAAACACTTTAAAAGTAGCAAGACTACAGCTTGCTCTCTCTGGCTTTGATGATCCCTGATTACTGCTAGGAATCAAGACTGCATTGCTCGAACGGGAGAGACAACAAAGGACTGATTTGTAAGTGAATTGACATAGGATATTCTACATGGACTTTGCTAACTGAATATCCCTGAATGGACTGACTACTTGATACATGACTATTGGACTGTTATTTGACTATGCCATGAACTTATAATGGAATAAACTATATTCTTGATAGCACAAGCCTATCTGTTATTTTTACTGTATGTTAATAAACATACAAGCTTAGCTCACTCATTTATCTGTGTGCCTATCTGACTAACGCTGTACATTCTGTTTAGCTTGTCTACCTAACCCTGGTTGGGGAACCCAGGCTTATCAGAGGTCTGTGGCTGATTACACTCAAGAATTTAGGCAGTTAGCAGGCCATTTCCGAAGCTGGCCCCAAGAAGCCCTGATAGAACTGTTTAAAGATGGTTTAAATGAAGATGTGTATCAGAGATGCACTGCTAGAAGAGACCCCAATAACTTGCAGATTTGGTACCTGTTGGCAGAAGAAGTGGAAATTGATTTAATCCAAAGTAAACGGCGGGGAGGTTATGGGTGGAGCAAGTTTTCCCCCTCGCGCTCTCAAGAGGCTCCTAAACCTCAGAAGGGAGGAGTGGCGGCAAGACCCAAGCCCTCGGCCTGCTTTTGATGCGTGAAAGAAGGTCACCGGGCTGTGAACTGCAGAGTCAAGTTGGAGCCAAAGGGGGCGCCAAAGGAAGGAAAGAAACCTGAAAAATCCCCAGCGAAGCCTCGCGAAACAGCACTAAAGATGAGAGAAACAGCAGAGGTCGCCCGTCCCGCAGGAGAGGAATCAGAAGCCCCAGTGACCCCTGAGGAGGAGGATTCTGACTCGGAAGACAACTTCCTAGTAAGTCCAAGTGTGGGCCCTATGACCATTCCGGTGAAGTTGAGGGTACCCAATTCAGGGGTCGAAGGGGAAATGCTAACCCTGTTAGATTCTGGGTGCACCAGGTGTATAATAAACACGGAAGTAGTGAAGAAAATGGGCCTAAAGTTAAAACCTTTGAAGATGCCCATTTCCTTTTTCCAACTAGATGGATCAGTGGCTGGAGGTTGCCCTGCACGTTTTGTCACGGAACCTATAGAAATGGTCATGGGAGAGCATGATGAAACCCTGCGTTTTATTGTGGTCCGTGGGATGGAGCAACCATTAATACTGGGATTGCCCTGGCTCCAGAAATGGAACCCCCAGGTTAACTGGAGAAAGGGGTTGTTGCGCATACGCACAAAGCAGCGACCGGGAGGAGGGGCCAGATCTCAGCTGAAGCCTGGGGGCCTAATTGAAATAGCTTCCACAAGTACTGAGCCCGTAAAAGATGAGGAGAAAATTCCTAAAGAGTATTGGGATTTAAAAGAAGTGTTCAGTGAGAAGGCCTCGGATTAGCTTCCGCCTCACCGACCAACTGACTGTGCTATTGAGATTTTGCCTGGGGTGAAGCTCCCGAAACCAAAGTTGTACTCAATGACCCCACGGGAATTGGAAGAGCTAAGATTGTTTATTGATAAAAATTTGGAACGTGGTTTCATTCAACCTGCTAGACCCCGGGTAGCGGCCCCAGTGTTGTTCCGTGAAAAGAAAGATGGTTCCAAACGCTTGGTGGTGGATTACAGAAATTTGAACGCTATTTCTGTGGAAAACGTGTACCCCCTTCCTTTGATGAAGGACATGTTGGCCCATTTAGCGAAGGGAAAGATCTTCACGAAGTTGGATTTGAGAGAAGCATACTACTGGATTCGAATTAAGGAAGGGGATGAGTGTAAGACCGCTTTTAACTGCCCGATGGGATGTTTCCAATTCAACGTTCTTCCTTTTGGTTTACAAGGGGCCCCAGCTGTATTCATGCAAATGATCAATCAAGTGTTACATGAACATTTATACAGGGGGGTTTTGGTTTATCTTGATGATATCCTTATCTACACAGAGAGCCTGGATGAACATGTGAAGTTAGTGTGGTCGGTTTTACAGAAACTGTGTGCCGCTAAGTTGTATGCTAAATTGTCAAAGTGTGAATTCCACCAAGACAAAATTGACTATTTGGGATATCGCATTTCATCCGAAGGCATAGAGATGGATCCAGAGAAGGTGCGTGCCGTTCTGGAGTGGGCTCCACCACGCACCAGAAAACAACTTCAAAGCTTTTTGGGATTTGCAAATTTTTATCGGCAATTCATCCCGACGTTTGCTAAGATAGCAATGCCCATCACAAATCTCTTGAAAACAAAAGGGGAGGTGAAGCCGAGGCCAGGAAAGCCGCTGGAGTGGTCCACGGAGTGCCAAGCCGCTTTTGAAAAGCTAAAACGACTGTTTGCTGCAGAACCAGTGCTGAAACACCCGGATATGGACACTCCTTTCGTGATTCAAGCTGATGCAAGTGATGTAGCTATTGGAGCGGTATTACTGCAAATCAACGAGAAAGGGACCTTACAGCCTTGTGCGTATACCTCCCGTAAACTGTCTGAAACAGAGAGAAGATGGGCCGTCTGGGAGAAAGAAGCTTTTGCAGTTCATTGGGCCTTGTTGACCTGGAGACATTTCCTGGAAGGAGCAAAACACCCGTTTGAGGTATGGACTGATCATAAGAATCTGGAAGCCTTAAAAACACCCCGGAAGCTGTCCTCTAAACAAGTTCGCTGGACCCAGTACTTCAAGCGATTCAATTTCTCATTGAAGTACATTCCAGGCGGAAAGAACTTCATGGCGGATGCTCTCTCTAGACTACCTCAATATAATAGTATGTGTCAGGAGGTGATAAGCCCAATTGTCTCACCCAAACACCTAGCTGCCCCAGTGGTCACCAGAGCCCAAAGAAAGAACCAAGAAGTGGTTTTATCGAATGACCTTACCGAACAATTAAAAGAAGCTTTAAAACTGGACGAATGGTTCCTGGCTCATTCAAGTGACTATACAATTAGAGATGGTTTGGCTTGGGTGGGGGCCAAGTTGTATGTGCCACAGGTACTGAGAAGCCAAATACTACAACAGGCTCATGATTCTAAAGCAGCTGGCCATTTCGGATTTGTGAAGACCTTACACTTGGTTAAGCGGCAATTCTGGTGGCCTACTTTGAAGAAGGACATTGAAGCTTATGTAGCTAGCTGTCCGATTTGTGCTTCGGCAAAGAGACCTCCTGGTAAACCAGTAGGATTGTTACAAAATGTAGCTAGACCAACGACTCCTTGGAAGGAAATCTCTATGGACTTTATAGTAGAATTACCCGAAAGTGGTGGAAACACGGTCATCTGGGTAGTGACTGATTTGTTTTCCAAACAAGTATATTGCATACCTTGTTCCAAGATTCCCTCTGCTAAGACGCTGGCTAAACTATTTATATCACATATCTATAAGTTACATGGCATTCCGGAACGCATTATCTCTGACAGAGGGGTCCAATTTACCTCAAATTTTTGGAAAGAGTTCCTGAAGTTAATAGGCTCCTCCCAGGGGCTAAGCTCTGCCCACCACCCCCAAACCAATGGGGCCTGTGAGAGGACTAACTCAGTGTTAGAACAATATCTCAGATGTTACATAAATTATCAATAAGATAACTGGTCCGAATTACTACCATTTGCCGAAGTGGCATACAACAACTCCGTACACAGCAGTACTGGATTTACTCCATTTAAAGTGGCTTCGGGACAAGATTTCGTTCCCATACCTGAACTTCCTCGTGAAAAGCCCAACATCCATTCGTTGGATGAATGGATAACTCAACTCCAACTTAACTGGCCAGTAACATGCAAAGCATTAGATGAGGCCCATCAAGCTCATAAGAAATTTGCAGACAAGAAAAGATCCCCACAGAAAGAATATAAAGTGGGCGACAAGGTTTTCCTGTCCACCAGATACCTGCAAACCACTCAAAAGTCAAAGAAGCTTGGTCCTAAATACGTTGGTTCATTCACAATTGAACGGATTATAAATCCTGTAACGGTCCATCTGAACTTACCCAAAACTCTTCGAAGAATTCATCCGGTTTTCCATGTTAGTTTGCTAAAACCTGAGCGTACTTCTGACCTAAGGCCCATCCAGACTGATTCTCCCATACCAATATTGATTGAAGGCGAACAACATTTTGAAGTTAAAGAAATTCTGGATTCTCGCAAACGGAGGGGTCGACTCCAGTATCTTGTAGCCTGGAAATATTTCCCTTCTTCACAAGCCGAATGGGTTAATGAAACCGATGTTAAAGCCCCTAAGTTGATCAAAGCATTTCGTTCCAAGTATCCTGATCAGCCTTAGGAGTGTATTGTTTTGAAATTGTTTAATGATTAATAATTGTCTTTATATTCTCTCCTCTCTCTCTCTTTTTCTAGGAGGGCCGAATGTCAGTCTTCAAGATCTTCTGCTATTGCTTTGCATCTTTTCGACTTCCATAAGTAACAGGGGGTGGAAAAGGGAGGTAGGAATAGTTGGGGAAGTGAGCTGGAGGAGTTACATTCGTCTGATGTATAAATGGAAGGGGGGAGCATAAAATAGAGTTAGGTTTCTATTTCTCGCTTAGCTTTCTTCTCTCTGCGCAACTGCAACCCGTTATCAAACTATGCCAAGGTCAACGGACAGAGGCCTCATCATCACCTGAAGATGCCCACATGATCATATCCACAACTTCTAATTGGAAGTGTCATTTGAACTATTGGGGGTGGGAACATTTCCATCACTTTCTATATGTGAATTGCGCGCCTAAATTCTCAGATTCAGAATTCTTTGGTTGTTACCACTTCACTTTCAGTAAAAGATATCTTTTCTCTAAACTAAAGAGTCTAAGTATTTCTTTCCTAGATTTTGAATGGAGCTCCGCCTGACACTCCCTCTGATGCCTCCAACTCGAACACCCCCCCAACAGGCACCAAGGTGAAACCTGGCTTCCTAATGGATAGCAGCCGTCCTTTCACATGAAGCCAAGGTGCACTGAAAGCCTCCAACACAGGAACAGAGGGTTGCCAGCAAATCAAAGCCACAAAACAGACAGAAGAAACCAGAAACACCAATCAATCAAACTCCAAGTCCAATAAACACAGACCTAGACTCCCAACCAATCAGGATAGGCCAGCCTCAAATTTAAAACCAAAGGCTGTGAGACCCACATCCATACAGAAGCCTGATGATGGCAGATGAGATTCTGCTGAAACGTTGCTACAACTTTAAAAGCACAACAATGACGTGGGATAATACCCGAAGGAAACTGAACAGCATATATATATACATACATACATATACATATACATATACATATACATATACATATACATATACATATACATATATATATGTGTGTGTGTGTGTGTGTGTGTGTGTGTTTTTAAGCTTTTGCAGGTACTTACATGTGTGCTGTTTAGCTTCCTTCGGGTATTATGCCACGTCATTGTAGTGCTGTTAAAGTTGTAGCAACGTTTCAGCAGAATCTCATCTGCCATCATCAGGCTTCTGTGTGGATGTGGGTCTCACAGCTCCTGGTTTCAAATTCGAGGCTGGTCCATTCTGATTGGCTAGAAAACGGAAATAAACAAACAACTACCATTCCTAGATGTACTAATCTAGAAAAGAACAGATGTCACACTGGGACACACCATATACCAAAAGAAAACACACACCAACCGCTACCTCAACGCCCAATCCCACCACCACCCAGCACAGATAAATTCCGTGGCGAAAACAATTTTGTCTTTGGGGTTCCTTAGGATGGCTGCTATTTTTTTGTCTGTTTTGAAGGCAGTCTTGATGTGATGCCTGTGTAGTATCTTACTGATTTTATCTGTGGTACCTCTTATATAGGGCAGGACAGCTGTTCCATAGATCTGTTGATCTTCTAGGTCTCTGTTATGTCTTTGTGTGTTTTTGTGGATCAAGTTGGTGATTTTGTTTTTGTGGAAGCCATTGGCTGTCAATACTTCAGTCAGGTGCATCGTTCAGTCTTTATATGTGTCTTATCTGCCAGGCGTTTGGTTCTGGTAATTAGTGTTTTCGCTACGGAATTTATCTGTGCTGGGTGGTGGTGGGATTGGGCGTTGAGGTAGCGGTTGGTGTGTGTTTTCTTTTGGTATATGGTGTGTCCCAGTGTGCCATCTGTTCTTTTGTAGATTAGTACATCTAGGAATGGTAGTTGTTTGTTTATTTCCGTTTCCATGGTGAACTTGATTTTGGGGTGTGTGTTGTTTAGGTGTGTTAGGAAATTGTTTAGGTTTTCTTTTCCATGGGGCCAAATCACAAATGTGTCATCGATGTATCTTAGCCATAGTTTGGGTTTGTGGGTGGCATTAGCCAGACCTCTGGATTCGAATTCTTCCATGAACAGGTTTGCAATGACGGGTGATAGTGGTGATCCCATAGGGGCTCCTTCAATTTGCTTGTATCTTTGTCCTTTGTATATGAAATATGTTTTGGTTAGACAGTGTTCTGTTAGTTCCATGAGGTCTTTAGTTGGTTGGTATTTATTTTTGATGATTTCAAGAGTTTTTTTTATTGGGACTTGAGTGAATAGTGAAACCACGTCGAAACTTACAAGCAGATCTTCTTGTTCTACGTGTAGATCTTTGATCATTTCTAAGAAGTGGTATGAGTTTTGTACATATAAAGCTGCGGTTTCAGCATGGGGCTGTAGTTGTTTTGCTAAGTATTTAGCTAGGTTTTGTAATGGTGCTCCTATGGAGCTGACTATGGGTCTGAGAGGTATGCCTTCTTTGTGTATTTTTGGGAGGCCGTATAATTTGGGGCATCTAGAAGATTTTTCTCTTGGGATGATCGTCTGTTGGATTTCTTTGCTTATGTGGCTGGTTATAATTTTCTTCTTG
Source organism: Laticauda colubrina (assembly GCA_015471245.1). Classification (NCBI taxonomy): domain Eukaryota; kingdom Metazoa; phylum Chordata; class Lepidosauria; order Squamata; family Elapidae; genus Laticauda; species Laticauda colubrina. The sequence goes on along the minus strand of BLBF01000044.1, from coordinate 15,897,803 downwards.
GTTGATTTTTCTAGATATGTGGTTGGGTCTGTGCTTATAGGTTTGTATGTGGAGTCTTGGAGTAGGTCTGTCAATTTTGTTTCATAGTCTTTTCTGTCCATTACTACTGTGGCATTTCCTTTGTCTGCTGGGAGTATTATTATGCTGTTATCATTTTTCAGGGTTTGTAACGCTCTGAATTCATCTTTTTGCAAATTATTTTTTGGTGGTTTCGTTGTGCATAAGATGTGAGTAACCTGGTGTCTTATTCTGTCAGCTTCATCTGTATTTAATTTGAAACCAGGAACTAACTCTATACAGAAGCCTGAGGATGGCGGATGAGATTCTGCTGAAACGTTGCTACAACTTTAACAGAACTACAATGACGTGGGATAATACCCGAAGGAAGCTAAACAGTGCACACACACACACACACACACACACACACACACACACACACATATATATATATATATATATATATATATATATATATATATATATATGTTTTTTTAGGCTTTCGCGGGTACTGACATGTGTGCTGAGTTTGTTGAAACTCCATACAGAAGCCTTATGATGGCAGATGAGATTCTGCTGAAACGTTTCTACAACTTTAAAAGCACTACAATAACGTGGGATAATACCCGAAGGAAGCTGAACAGCACACATGTAAGTACCGCGAAAACTTAAAAAAACAAATATATATATATATATATATGCTGTTTAGCTTCCTTCGGGTATTATCCCACGTCATTGTAGTTCTGTTAAAGTTGTAGCAACGTTTCAGCAGAATCTTCTAGATGCCCCAAATTATACGGCCTCCCAAAAATACACAAAGAAGGCATACCTCTCAGACCCAAAGTCAGCTCCATAGGAGCACCATTACAAAACCTAGCTAAATACTTAGCAAAACAACTACAGCCCCATGCTGAAACCGCAGCTTCATATGTACAAAACTCATACCACTTCTTAGAAATGATCAAAGATCTACATGTAGAACAAGAAGATCTGCTTGTAAGTTTCGACGTGGTTTCACTATTCACTCAAGTCCTAATAAAAGAAACTCTTGAAATCATCAAAAATAAATACCAACCAGCTAAAGACCTCATGGAACTAACAGAACACTGCCTAACCAACACATATTTCATATACAAAGGACAAAGATACAAGCAAATTGAAGGAGCCCCTATGGGATCACTACTGTCACCCGTCATTGCAAACCTGTTCATGGAAGAATTCGAATCCAGAGCCCTGGCTAATGCCACCCTCAAACCCAAACTATGGCTAAGATACATCGATGACACATTTGTGATTTGGCCCCATGGAAAAGAAATCCTAAACAATTTCCTAACACACCTAAACAACACACACCCCAAAATCAAGTTCACCATGGAAATGGAAATAAACAAACAACTACCATTCCTAGATGTACTAATCTACAAAAGAACAGATGGCACACTGGGACACACCATATACCAAAAGAAAACACACACCAACCGCTACCTCAACGCCCAATCCCACCACCACCCAGCACAGATAAATTCCGTAGTGAAAACACTAATTACCAGAACCAAACGCCTTGCAGATAAGACACATATAAAGACTGAACTATGCACCCTGACTGAAATATTGACAGCCAATGGCTTCCACAAAAACAAAATCACCAACTTGATCCACAAAAACACATCAAGACATAACAGAGACCGAGAAGATCAACAGATACATGGAACAGCTGTCCTGCCCTACATAAGAGATACCACAGATAAAATCAGTAAGATACTACACAGGTATCACATCAAGACTGCCTTCAAAACAGACAAAAAAATAGCAGCCATCCTTAAAAACCCCAAGGACAAAATTGACCTGGGAAACCAAGGCATATATGAAATTCCCTGTACATCATGCCCGGCCACATACATTGGACAGACCAATAGAAGAATAAGTACCCGCCTAGATGAACACAAAAATGCAGTAAAAAAGCTGGAACACACCTCCTCACTAGTCCAACACATGAAAACCACAGGTCACAACATCAACTTCAATGGCACTAAAACCCTAGCCACTATAGAAAACCCCAGCCACAGAATCATCAGAGAAGCCATAGAGATTGAAAAAAGACCTGACAGCATGAATAGAAGAGATGATTCCACCAGACTGTCAATCATTTGGAAGCCTGCACTCTCAAACAGAAAGATCTCCATGCCACAAGCCAGGCAAACACCTGGGCAAAAACAGACTTCTTCTGATAGCTCCAACCCAAGCACCCCCCCACCAGGCACCCAGGTGAAACCCAGCTTGCTAATGAATAGCAGCTTGCTAATGAAAAGCAGCCGTCCTTTCACATGAAGCCAAGCTGCACTGAAAGCCTCCAACACAAGAACAGAGTGTTGCCAGCCAATCAAAGCCACAAAACAGACAGAAGAAACCAGAAACACCAATCAATCAAACTCCAAGTCCATTGAACACAGGTCTAGGCTCCCAACCAATCAGAATGGACCAGCCTCAAATTTAAAACCAGGAGCTGTAAGACCCATATCCATACAGAAGCCTGATGATGGCAGATGAGATTCTGCTGAAACGTTGCTACAACTTTATCAGAACTACAATGACGTTAGATAATACCCAAAGGAAGCTAAACAGCACACATGTAAGTACCCGCGAAAGCCTAAGAAAACACACACACACACACACACACACACACACACACACACACACACACATATATATATATTGATAAGAGAGATTAATCCTGTAACATATCATATTAATTAGCATAGTGGCCATTTATACTTGATAATTCTTAACAGTGAATGTTTATTTGGGATAACATATTTAATATAATACAAAGAGAAAAACAAATTTTACAAGAAATGACCTCCGTCACTAATGCAACACTTAAAACTGGAAAAGACTTCTTCAATATAAACAACTTCAATGCCATCAACCTTAGTGATGGCACTAAAGACAATTGAAGAAACTTTATCTGGAGAAAAACAATCTATCATCACAAATGCCAATATTCAATCAACCTTTCTTACTTTACAAAAGGCCATGCTGAAGCTTCAGGAAATAGTGGTAAAAAATCATATTGAATCAAGAGCTAATACAAATGAACTTAAAGAAGGGATGGGAAACTTAAAGGCAGAAATGAAACTAGACATCCTAAAGTTGGATCAAAAAAATGAAACAATACAGCAAGCACTAGAAAGGAATGAATCAACAATAAGGGAGATTGAGAAAAGAATGGAACAAATGGAAAAGAAGCTGGAAATGGTTGGTCAGCAATTAAGAAATGTGAGTAAAGAAATGGACAATTCCTTGGTATATTTGGAAATGGACAAGGCTGCAGTATATCTAAGATTCCAAAATATAATGGAATCTAAAGAAGAGGACTTAGAACAAGTGATGGCAGGAATATTAGCAGACCTATTGGAAAAAGATAAGGATGATATTCTGAAAGAGTTAGATGAAGTATGCAGAGTGAGCACAAATTACGCAATATGACATAAACATCCAAAAGAGGTCCATGTGAGATTTGCCAGAAGGAAAGTTCGAGATATTATACACAAAATTTCTAGAGAAGAAACAATGACATGCAAAGGGAAAGAAATCTTGGCGCTTAAACAAATCCCAAGAAGAATGAGAGAGCAGAGGCAAGATTATAAATTCTTGGCAAACCAATTAAACCAAAAAGGTATCATATTTAGATGGCTAATCCCAGAGGGAATGCTAATCACTTGGGAAGAAAGAGAAAGTAAAGTACACTCCATGGAAAAAGCCCAGAATTCTACGAACAATTGATAGGCCATGAAGAATCGAGTAGGAGAGACGAGTTAGAAATGAATTCACAAGACAACCATGACAACCAAAAAAATAGAGATGGGAATTGTAGGAATTCGAAAAATAAACAACATCAAGAGAGAGAAGAACTGAAGACGCACAATCAGTCACAAAGGGAGATAGCAGTAACTACAGGACAAAAAGCAAGAGTCAATTAGGTTATGGATGAAGAAAAGAAATACTATCAATTAACATAAAAGGCCTAAACTCTAGGATAAAAAGGAAAAGAATATTAACCAAATTAATTAAACAAAATGCAGATATAATACCCTGTTTCTCCAACAATACGGCTTCCCCCAATAGGAAGTCCCAGCATATTTTATAGGCATGAAATGAAATTAAACCCCTTTAAAATTAAGGCCTATATTAAAACATGCGAAATGGGGGGGGGAATGGGGGGGGCTTGCTGTTAGGAAGTACTTTTATTGCACACTCGGATATGGTGCTGCCTGCGTTGACCCCAATACAAAGTGCCCCACCAATGCTGAGGTCAACATCCAAGCTGTTGTCGCCTGCCCGAAGTTGCAAGGGGGGGGGGGAAATTAAGTCACCCCTGAAAAGATGACCTAGCCATTTTTGGGGGGCTCAAAAAAAAATAAGACCCGGCCCTATTATATGAGAAACACAGTATGTTTACAGGAAACTCATATAAAGCCCATGTCCCACTGCACCAACGGATGCAAAGAGGATGTAAAACGGACAAAAAAGCTTGCCATCTGTTGGAAAACATGATGCATCCGTTGTGTACTCAATGCATACGTGTTTCATACACTCTATCCGTCGAGCATCTGTCCACTGAGATTTCATCCGCGCAAGAAGTTTTGAGCTGCACAAAACTTTTTGAGCAGATGAAATTTCCGCCTCATATGATGTACATCCACGACACATACGGGCAACAAACGTTCTACGTCCATTGTCATCTGTTAAACGTCCACTGTATCCTCTCAGCATCCTCTGGACATCCTCGCAACTCACACCCGCTGCAGCTGAAAATGGAGAGGGAGGAAGCGAAAGGCACATGGAACTTCCACACAGCATTAGTAGCACGGAAATAGAAAGGATGTAAGCGGATACATCTTGTATATAAAGCATTAAAACGGACAAAACGTTTGTATATGGGATGTATCTCGGATATTTAGGATACCAGGGGAACTATATAAAAAAATAGGAGAACAAATAAGACCTCTCATGGTGGAAGTATATAATGAGGTCTTACTAGCAGCAAGAATGCCGGATTCACGGAAGGAGACATTGATATCGTTGATTCTGAAAGAAGATTCAGATTTACGACATATACAAAATTATAGACCAATTTCCCTGTTAAATGCTGATTATAAAATATTTACTACAATTATAGCAAATAGACTGAAAAAAATATTGAATGAATATATACATAAAGATCAAAACAGATTTCTTTCTAATAGATAAATGAGGAATAATTTAAGGATAGTATTAAATGTTATGGAAGACTACGAAGCCCATCCGGAAAAACAAATAGCCCTTGTATTTTTGGATGCACAGAAGGCCTTTGACAATCTAAATTGGCAATTCCTAATTCAACAAATTTACAATATGAATCTAGGCACTAAATTTGAAAACATCATGACTAAAATTTTTGATTTACAAAAGGCGAATATTACAATTAATGGAGAGTACACATGCACAATAAAAATAGAGAAAGAAGTTAGGGAGGGATGTCCATTATCCCCCCTGCTCTTCATATTATCTTTGGAAACATTGCTTACATGAATTAGACAGAACCCAGGAATAAAAGGACTAAAAATTAAAAAAGAAGAGTATAAACTCCAGTCATTTGCGGATGATATGATATTTTTCATAGAGAAACCAATTGAAACAGGTCGAGAATTACTGAAAAAGTTAGATCAATTTGGGGAAGTTGCAGGACTTAAAATTACTAAGGGAAAAATGAAATTAATGACTAAAAATTTAACAGAAAAACAAAAACTAAAATTGGAAAGGATAATGGGATTACAAATTGTAAAAAAAATTAAATACTTAGAAATTTGGTTGACGGCTCAATACAAAACTCTAATGGAAAATTATTATAATAAATTATTACAGCAAGTTAAAAAAGATTTAGAGATATGGGTTAAATTGCAAATTTCCTTATTAGGGAGGATTGCCACTATAAAAATGAATATTCTGCCCAAATTTATTTACTTATTCCAAACAATACCAATAAAAATATATAAAAATTACTTTGTGGAACTTAACAAGATAATTACCAAATTTATCTGGCAAGGGAAAAAACCGAGGATAAACTAAAGGTAATGCAAGATATGAAGAGCAGGGGAGGTATGGCACTCCCAAATTGGGAATTATACTATAGTGCAGCTTCCTTACTCTGGTTGAAAGAGTGGGTAAATCTGTCAAATAAAAGGATCTTATTTTTAGAAGGCCATGATTTACAGAGGGGGTGGCATGCATTTTTATGGGACATTGGGAAAATTAAGCAGAAGTATTTCCACAGACATATAATTAGAGATTCTTTATTGGCTAATTGGAACAAAATTAAAAAAAAAAACATAATTTAAAAATCCCAATCTGAATCTCAACGATGAAGGTGATGATACATCCAAATAATCTAGATCTTAATAAAATGATAAAATACAAAGACCTTCTTGATGGGCAAGGAACTTTAAAATCATGACAAGATCTCCAAGAACAGGGGCTACAAGTAGACCGGTGGACTTACTTGCAAATTCAAAATAGATATAGCCAGGACAAGAAAAATTTTGGAATTTATACTAAGGCACAACAATTAGATAAAATTTTATTAGGTCCAGATAAAAAAATATATAACTAAATTTTATAATTATTTACTAGATGGAATTAGAAGAGAAAGTAGTCAAAGGCGATATGATAGCTTGGAGCAGAAACATAGGACGTAGCATTACATTATTAGAATGGGAAAAGGTTTGGACAAAGAATAATAAAATTACAAGATCAGTAGCATATAAAGAAAATGCTTATAAAATGTTTTATAGATGGCATCTTTCACCCTCGAAAATAGCAAAAATGTCTCCTAACATGAATCCGAATTGCTGGAAATGTAAAAAGAAACAGGGAACATTTTTTCATATGTGGTGATTCTGCACTGAAGCCCAAAGATACTGCCACAGAATAAAAAAAATGGTTAGAGGAAATAACGGCGGAGCAAATTGAATTAAAACCAGAATTCTTCCTATTGGGGATATTTAATAGACAAATTCCTAAAAATGTCAAACATATAATACTGCATATTCTTACTGCAGCCAGAATAACCTTTGCACAGTGTTGGAAATAAGCAGATATTCCAACAGAGGAAATGGTTATACAGAAGATAACAGCCTGTGCAGAGATGGACAAGTTAACCTTAGCACTTAAGGAAAAAGAAACATCAGAATATTATAGAATCTGGGAATGCTGGTATGACTGAATAGAACAAAAATAGAAAATATATTAGTAAACAACATAAAATGTAAAAGAGGTAGTAATTATATATTTGCAATAAGATGTATTTGTAAATGTATCACCAATATTGATAACAAACAAGGAACCATAAACTGTGGACAGTAGAATTTAGTTTTTAATGATTTTCTTTTTTTTAATTTCTTTTTCTTCTTCTGTGTGTTGTGTTTGTTTGACAAACACTCAAATCAATGCTTAGTAATCTGGTCAAATGTTTGCTTGGTATTAATATCAAGCTGATGGAGATTACCTAAATCACTTACTTTTTTTGGAAGACAGACATTTTTCCTTCTTCAAAAAAAATGTTGAGACTCTAGAAAAAGTACGGAGAAGAGCAACCAGGATGATTAGAGGACTGGAGACTAAAACATATGAAGAACCGTTAGAGGAACTGGACATGGCTAGTCTTGGCTAACCTATATTGCCTTTGGGTAATTTTAAACCCAAACAGATCTAGTTTTTTTTACATTATAGTGATGTCAATTATGCGATTATTATTATTATTATTATTATTATTATTATTATTATTATTATTATTATTATTATT
>BLBF01000044.1:15847841-15889956 GCA_015471245.1 Laticauda colubrina | reverse complement strand
TTATTATTATTATTATTATTATTATTATTATTATTATTATTATTATTCATTGATTGAAATGACTACCAATATTTTTGCCCAAAAATGCCAATTCAACCAAAATCTACACAATATTATTTTCTTCCATTTCCTCCATATGTAGAAGAAATATGGAGGAACATCTGGAAAACCTAGTGATTCAGATATATAAAACCTATCCTTTCCTAGTTCACTTAAGAAATAGGGAATATTTTCTGTTCAACAATGCAGTTGAAGGATTGGAGGGTGAGAGAGAATTTGCAATAACACTTAGCAGTAGCACTTAGACTTACTGAAAATACTGCTTCACAGGACTTTACAGCCTTCTCTAAGCAGTTTACAGAGTCAGCATATTGCCCCCAACAATCTGGGTATCATTTTACCAGCCTCAGAAGAATGGTAGGTTGAATCAACCTTGAGCCAATGAGAATGATACAAAGCCAGAATATCTAGCAAAAAGTTTTGTGGTTGTTCTTCATGTGATATCCTCTTTTTAGAACTGTAATTATTAAAAGAGGATATGGATATAGTAACAGCAGAAGTTGCATGTACTTAGCTATAAATTTCCCATTCTGTTCCATTTAGGAATCAGAATCTACCTGAACATTCTTATGCTGCTGGCCAGCAGAACTGAGACTAGAAAAGAAAATACATTTGATGGAGATATAAATGTTAATCCAATTTTTCTTTCCATTTTACAGAATTAATCTTTTAGCAACATAAGCCTATAGGATTCTGATACTTCCTTACTGAGATTATACTGTTACTGTTATATGAATATATATATATATATATATATATATATATATATATAATCCTTCTTGATTGAAATACTTTCCAAAAAGGTCTGATTGTCAATAGAATCAGAATGCCACAAATTCTTTGCTCATATCTCTTACATAAGGGCAGATCAAAGTTCTATTTCTTTGTTATAGCAGTGGAAGTGATTTTCTAAGAGCATAGTCCCAAGCTAGTCAGAGTTAACTGTGGAAAGAATAAAAACATTAAAAGAAGAAAAATCTGCATGACATTCAAAATATTCTGTTATGAAAAAGCCACTGATAGCTATAAGATTTCATGTACAGAAAAAAATGTGTGATGAAAAAACACAAATTTCCAATTTTAAACAAGGAAGGACAAGGACAGATATCTCAATCAAATTTGCATATCAATAAAAGAATGTAACAAGGAAGCTATTGTGAGTTATCTTTTAAAGAAAATTAGATAAATTATAGCAAAATATATACCTAGGTTAAAAATGATAAAAGGAAGTTTGTAGAAGAAAATGTCAGAATAAATGACAGAAGATTGAATTAGATTTATATTTAATATACTATAATTATATTCACAGGTGGGATTATATATATGTACAGAAGCTGACCCTATTAGAAAGTGCGGGTGTAACTGACCAGCTGTAAATTGTAAAGTACTAGGCATAGATGAAGTACATCAGAAGTGGTATTCAGCAGGTTCTGACCAGTTCTGGAAATTTTGAGTAGTTCAGAGATCCAGCAAATACCACCTCTGACTGGCTCTGCCCCCATCTATTCTCTGCCTCCCGAATCCCAAGTGATTGGCTGGTTCTTCTTTTGTTGCCCTGCACAGGAGAATGGAACTGGAAAGCAGGTTAGTGGGCTGGGGAGGGAATGGGATTTTGTAGTAACTGTTCTGTCCGGAAAAATGCAAGGTAGACCGGGTTCCAACCGGGTCTTTATTTCAACAGTTAAGTGAAAATGGAACAGTTTGGCTCTTGCCGCGGCAGCCTTTATATACGGCTTGCCTGCCAGCTTGTAGCCAATGACGGTTACTTGGTTTTGCCGCCTTTTGGCAGCTCTTTTGGATTGGTTCCTAGTGAACCAATCCCTATGCCGGCTTTTCTAGCCAATCACAATCGAGGATTTGGAGTAAACTATTTTATACAACACCCCTCCCCCCTTGGTTTAGTCCTACGTGGTGACGTAGTCGCTCAGGTAGGTGGGGCTTCTTCTGATTCTACTGGACTTGCGCGGTTCATTTTTGCTGGAGACTTCAACCGGTTCGGATGGGGTTGCTGTCTCTCTGGCTCTTTTCCATGGAACTGCCTGGAAGGGTGAGTCAGCCATTTTGCTACCGCTTGAGTTTCTCAGGCCGGTGGTTTTGCTGCTTCCTCCTGTTTCTCCAGGCAGGTCGAGCTGGCTTGGCTGGCCCCTTCGTCTGGATTATTTTTGCAAGTCTCATCTAACCATAAGTTTCCTTTTTGCTCTTTTTGATTGGTTAGATGTTCTGGGTTTATTTTTAAAAGTTCTTTATTATTTTCTTGTATTCCCCCCCCCCCCTTTGGTTTTGTTTTCGTCAATTTTTATTTTTTGTGGTTGTGCGTTTGTATTTCTTTCAATGTTTCGGGAACGAAGCTGGTCGATGTGCCGCTTCCATTCCCTGCCATCGTCTACGGTTAGTCGGTAGGACCAGGGGCCTGTGAGTTGTGTGATTGTGGCTGGAAGCCATAGGGGGTCCCCGGTAAAATTTTTTGCGTAGACTAGGTCACCGATTTCGAATGTTCGGCAATGGCTGGAGGAGTCGGGGGGTCTTTCCAACATGTAATTTGGGTGCAACCTGTCTAATTGTGACCTAAGTTTTCTTCCCATTAATAACTCCGCTGGGCTTTTGTTGGTTACGGTGCTGGGTGTGATATGTTGGAGGGTGAGTTGACGGTTGATTTTATCCTGGGCATCCCCAAGGTCCATTTTCTCTAAACCCTCTTTGGTAAACCTGATCATTCTCTCCGCCCTACCATTTACTGCTGGGTGGGCCAGCGCGGTCAGTGCATAGCGTATACCTAGGGAGGCTAGGTATTGTTCAAATTGGATGGCGGTTAATTGTGGCCCGTTGTCGGACACTAGGACATCCAGCAATCCATGGGTTGCAAAAAGTTTGTTGTTTAATGACCGCCTCACTTGTCGTAGATGACATTACTACAACCTCCAGCCAATTTGAGTATGCATCTACGACAATTAAAAAGGTATGCCCCCTAGTAGGACCCGCTAAATCAATGTGGATCCGAGACCAGGGGCCTCGTGGGGTCTCCCAGTCCCTTATGGGTGCTTGTGGTGGGGAAGGCCTGGTTTTCTGACATTTAGTGCAAGTGGCAACCCAATATTCGATATCTTTATCCAAACCAGGCCACCAGACATAGCTTCTAGTGAGGCTTTTCATTTTTACAATACCAGGGTGGCCTTCGTGAAGCATACCCAACACCCTAGTCTGTAGTTTAGGAGGGATTACTACCCGATCACCCCACAATAAACAACCTTTTTGAATTGAGAGTTCGGTTTGTCTGGTCCGGAAAGGTTTAAAGTTTTCAGTTTTTTGGTTTTCCAGCCAGCCTTTACCTACCCAGTTTAATATGTGGGCAGTCACTGGGTCCTTTGTGGTGGCTCTGGCAACATCGTTTGCAGATATTGGTAGTTCGGGGAATGTTTCTATTTGCAGGGTGGTCATTGTTGGCACCAGGTCTTCCTCCATCGTCAGCAGCAGTGCTCTGTTTAATGCGTCTGCATGGGAGATTTGCTTCCCGGGTCGATGTGTCAATGTGTAAGAGTATGCTGTAAGGAATTCTGACCATCTAGTCATCCGCGGGAATAGAATGTTCAGTGTAGGCTTGTTTCCCGCCAGAATTCCTAGCAACGAAATGGTCCATTACAATAAAAAACATTCTTCCATAAAGGTATTCCTGAAAACGATTCACTCCGGCAATGATTGCCAGGGCTTCTCTGTCTAGTTGACTATAGTTACGTTCTGTTTTAGATGGAGTCTTTGAGTAATAAGCGACGGGTGCCTCTCTTGGTGGCTTGGTGGCAATTGGTGGCTCAGTATGGCACCGACTCCAAATGGTGAGGCGTCGCAGGTTACCGTCAATGGAAGTGTGTTACTAAACTGGATAAGAACGGTGTTTGATGTTAATAAATTTTTTATTTTCTGGAATGCTTTTTGTTCTCTATGACCCCAAGTCCAATTAGTTTTCTTATCCAGCAAACAGTATAATGGTTCCGCTATTGTTGCTTTGTGGGGGAGGAATACGTTATAGAAATTTATTAGACCCAAAAATGCCTGCAATTCCATTTTGTTTTTTGGCTGTGGTGCGTCTTTAATGGCTTTGACTTTTTTTTCAGTAGGGTGTATACCCTCTCCGTCAATTAAGTAGCCCAGAAATTCGACGCGATCAGTCATTAAACAGCATTTTTCTTTTTTAACTTTCAGACAGAATTCTCTAAATTTTGTTAGTACATTTCTTAGTCTTTTTTCTAGTTGGGTCGTATCTTTAGTCGAAATCAGGACGTCGTCAAAATATGGTACAACCCCTTTTATTCTATTTAATAGGCGTTCCATGAGGCTTTAGAAAACGCCTGGGGCCACACTCACTCCAAACTGAAGTCTGTTACATTTGAATGCCCCTTTGTGAGTCACTATTGTCTGTGCCTCGGCCGTTAAAGGGGCTACTGGAAGCTGTTGGTAAGCTTGTGCTAGATCTAGTTTAGCAAAAATTTTTCCTCCCCCGAGTGAGTGTAGCAAATGTTGTACGACTGGCACCGGGTATGCGCTTTGTTGCAGCGCATGGTTCAGGGTAGCCTTGTAGTCTCCGCAGATGCGTACCGAACCGTCAGGTTTAACTGGTGTTACTATTGGCGTCTCCCATTTAGCATGGTCAACAGGTTCCAAAACCCCTTGGTCAATTAATTTATTCAATTGTTCCTCTATTTTTGCTTTTAATGCGAAGGGAACTCGTCTGGCCTTTAATCTTCTAGGGGCCACCTGGGGGTCTAAGCTAAAGGAAATTGGGGTCCCCCGATACCTGCCTAGGGAGCCATTGAAAACATCCTGGAACTCGTGGATCAGGTTTTCTTCCCAGTCGGTTGCGGCCACTCGGTCTACTCCAGTCCTTCCGATGCCCAATGGTGCAAACCATTCAATGCCCAGGAGGCTGGGTCGGTCTTGGTCGACTATTGTCAGAGGCAGGACTTCGACATGCTGCTTGTAAGCGACTTGGAAATGTCCTAGACCTACCACAGGGATTCGATTCCCTTGGTAGTCCTTCAGAGTTAATTTTTGTTTCTGGAGCTCTTTTAGTTTGATATTTGGGACCAGTTGTCTGATTGTGTCCCATGATACCATTGACAAGAAAGACCCTGAATCGACCTCCGTCTCACAGAGGCTGCCTTCGATTTTTATGATAATTTTAACTTTTTTTCCGCTTTCTGTCTGAGGATTTCTGCTAGTGACAGTTTGATGGGTCTTTTCTCAGTTACTGGCTCGTTTGTTGTGCTCCCACTTTCTCTCAGCTTGTTTCAATTCAGCTTGTGGGGAAGAGTTACTGTGTCTGTTAGGGCTGTTATTTTTTCGATTCCTTCAGACTTTCTCGATGTGTCCTCTTTTCTTACAAGCTCTGCAGATGGCATCAAGGAATCTGCAATTGGCTCGAGGGTGGTTTTCTCCGCAACCGGTGCATTCCCACCAGTTTCTTTTTTTGCGCCTTTTTTTGTTGGCGTATAGGCGGTGGACCTCATCGTCTTCCTCTCCGGATTCTGATGTCTTGTCAAAATCTTCATGGTGTGTGGTGGCGGGAAATTGCTTCTTCCCTCTGGTTAGGCTCGTTTCGTCATTGTTCGCGTTCATTTGTTTCATGGTGGCCGCTGACTTTTTCGCGGCTTCTGCAGCTGTGGCTTCTGCAATTGCTTCAGCCACGGTTATGTTGGGTTTATTTAGCAATTTACTTTGTAAATTAGAGTCTTTTAAACCCAATACTACTCGATCTCGCATGGCTTCATCTAAGTTCAGGAACTCACATGCTCCCCCCAGTTGTTGGAGGGCTGCCACAAAATCAGCGATGGTCTCGCCTTCTTTTTGGTCCCTTTGGTAGAATTCGTGCCGTTTGATGAGATTTGACACCACTGGTGCGTAATGAGCCTTCAACATTCGCTGGAGTTCGGGCCAGGTTATTTGTTTTACATCTCTGGGCTTCGCCAATGCCTTGGCCATTTTGAATACCGTTGATCTGCAATGCGTTAAGAAGACAGCCCTTTTACTCTGGTCTGAGATCTCTTCCATCTCGTTACTTTCTAAATACATTTGGAAACGGTCTACGTAGGATTCCCAATCTTCTTCATTGGGATTAAAGGGTGTGGGCAGATTCCTTGATGCCATCTGCAGAGCTTGTAAGAAAAGAGGACACCCTCGTCGCCAGTGTTCCATCTGGAAAAACGCGAGGTAGACTGGGTTCCAACAGTAAAAGTCTTTATTTCAATAGTGAAGTGAAAACGGAACAGTTTGGCTCTTGCCGTGGCAGCCTTTATACGTGGCTTGCCTGCCGGCTTGTAGCCAATGATGGGTTACTTGGTTTTGCCGCCTTTTGGCAGCTCTTTTGGATTGGTTCCTAGTGAACCAATCCCTATGCCGGCTTTTCTAGCCAATCACAATTGAGGATTTGGAGTAAACTATTTTATACAGAACAGTAACCTTTCTCCAGGAGTGGGCTTGGAATGAGTATTTTGCATAACCTTCCTCCTGCTATACCCACTAAGCTACGTCCACAGAACAGGCAGTAAAAAAAATTGAATCCCACCACTGAGGTAAATGTAGTTCTCAACTTTATGACAATTGTTCAAAATTACCACATCACTACAACCTCTGGCTGAAGTTCTGACCATTGCAGTGCCCACATGGTCACAATATCAAAATTTGGAGGCTTGGCAATATGCAGACCAATTTCAGAAATTTCAGAAATACAAATTTCAGAAATACAAAATTAAATAGCTATCATAAAATTGATAATGGAGCGAGTACAATAGTACAAGATTATCTTTGCTTCATATATTATGGCAAGATTGTTTATTGTAGGCAACATGTTCAAATGTATGCAAAGTTGATTACAACAAGTGCATGTAACATTCCCTCTTGTGCCCCTTCTCACTTTCAAAATAGCCTTTTTGGTGAAGTGAAATCAAAATAATGGCAGATTGTAGTATTCTCTTTTGCTCTAGCCCAAATATTCTCTTGGCCATATTATTTCAAATTTTATCCCTTCAAGATAAGAACACCAATTAGGAAATTTGATTCTGAATGCTTTATGGATCTCAAATGATTCCCAAGTGCATTGATTATCTCAGCAATCCCAGTGGTTCCATCAGGTACCAGGTCTACTATTCAAAGAGAAAAATGACGATGGTGCTTGTTGAAATTGCTCCAAAGCAGACTCTTCCATTTTGCTCAAAATCAAAATGTTTACAGAATAGCTTCAAGTTTACAGAATGGCTTCAGTGATGCTGGTTGTGAAAGACAAAATGAACTTAACTGGACATCAGTAAGAATTTATGTTAAAACCTACACTGTAGCTATAAAAGCAACAAAACATCTAAAAAAATAGAAACATAGGGCTGAAAAGAACCTTGAAGGTATGACTGTTCAGTCTTTTCTGGAAGACCTCCAATGATGGAGCACTCACAACTCTGGGAGACAAGCTGTTCTGCTGATTAATTGTTCTGTCAGGAAATTTCTCCTTAGTTTCATATTGGATATTTCTTTAATAAGCTTCTATCCATTGTTTCTTGTCCAGGTGTTTTGGAAGATAAGTCAACCTCTCTTCCCTGTGATTGCCTCACAAGTACTGGAAGATATCTATCACATCATCTCTAATCCTTAGTTTTATTAGGCATCCTTAGTTCCCTTAACTACTCCTCATGTGGTTTAGCCTCCAGACTCTTTATCATATTTGTTCTGTTCCTAGGATCTCAACATTTCTGTATCTTGGTGATTAGAATTGGATGCAGGACTCCAAGTGTGGCCTCACTATTATAATATAGAAAATAGTGAGAACAATCAACCAGTGGAACAACTCACCTTC
This sequence comes from Laticauda colubrina, assembly GCA_015471245.1. NCBI lineage: Eukaryota > Metazoa > Chordata > Lepidosauria > Squamata > Elapidae > Laticauda > Laticauda colubrina. The sequence continues at coordinate 15,882,065 of BLBF01000044.1, read as the reverse complement.
AGAAGTTGTGAATGTTCTATCACTGGAGGCTTTTACAAAAGATACAGGACATCCATTTGTCTGAAATGGAATAGGGTTTTCTGCTTGAGCAGTGGCTGGACTAGAAGACCTCCAAGGTTCCTTCCAACACTGATGATGATGATGCAGCTGCCATAACTTTGAAACTAGGTTTTAAATAGCTTTTTGGGAGTCTGTCATAATTCCAAATGTTTGCTAAATTGAGATTAAGTTTATACCTTTATAAAACATTTTAAAGATCAGAGCAATTTGCTTGAAAATAAATCTGCTACAGATTGTTCCATCATTCTTAACTGGCACCTAGCAGCAGAAGATAGAAAGACTGTGCTGCAACTAAATAAAAGTTGAATATGAACATGGGTACAGAGTGCCATATTGCAGTAAAATAGTAAGAATAAACAAAATAAGGATAGAGAGAAAAAAGGTTGTTATCACGCTTATACCTCTTTTGCAGTACTGTATCATTTCCCCATTTTCCTTTCAATGAATTGTTTTAAATTTATTTAGATGTAAATGTCAAAAGAATATTTTGGGCTTCCAACTTAAAATGAAATCCAGACAGCTGTGAGGAAAAGCAAGGAGGTTTGCTTCTGGGGTAGCTACCCAAAAAATTAGGTTCGGAGAATTGCTTTATAGGAGGACTAGTATAGTACTTGGTGTGGGCTTGAGGGGCATGCTAATTCTGGTATGTGACACTGAGGGCATGAGTATGTGTATATGTTGACTTGGGCAAGGGGTTAAATCAAGGGATGTGGATTGAGTCTCTTCATTTGAACTTCGAGCATTATTATTGTGTACATTGCGTTAATTGAGTTTTGTGTGTTTGCTTGTGTGTGTTTACAATTTGAAATAAGAGTAAAATTAATTCTTAATTCTTAATCCTATCAGTTTAAAGGATTTCAGAGGATGTTTTCAGTAACTGTTGGATATCTGGGTTAGTCAACATATGATTTCTTATACAATATTTCTAACAGAGTTATCACTGTTATCATCATCATCATCATCATCATCATCTTTGTTTTGAATACAATAATAACATACATTAAAAAAGCAACAGTCTAACTTTTGAATAAAAGCTCATTTTTTGCAGTAACTAATATAATCTGTCCTTCTATAATATATTGGAAATATGCATAGTCATTTTTGGTAAGCTTCAAATCATAGATGATTTTTGGAAATCCTTGCCTTATAAGCAGGAATTTGTGGGAAAAAGTCTAATAGCACCATGAACATATACTGTAATGTGTGCTACAATCAATAGATAAATGCAAATATAATTAGCTTTCAAATTACTTGGTAAATACTGTCAGAGTTTGCAGCAATCCAACCAACACACAAGTAAATAATTCAGCAGAATTCATTTGTATAAGAAACTTCTTTATATACAATATCATACAGCAGAAGCCAGAACCAGAACTCAGAATCCAGAAGTCATTGCACAGAAGCAATACAAACACAGAAGCAATATAATACAGAGGCACTTATATATATACAGATCAGTGAACCTAAACTCCGAGCCATCTGGGTTACCAAAGAGCCCGCATTTGGCTGATCTGTTACCATGTCTATTTCAATTTATGAACCTTATACACTGACAAACACATGACAGAAAGATGTAATTCTGAGTCAGTGTAACTACAGGTTTTTCTATTGTCATGTTCATTATGACAGAAATTATAACAATCTAATCCTGAAGAAAACTACAAAGACCTTAATGAAGATGATGATGATAATAGGTTACTTATGTACTGATTTTCATATCATCATTACAAGCTGTTGTTGGAAGTTAAAACCTACCCCTCTCCTAGAAAAAGGAAATATTTTAGGATAGACTAAAAAGATAGAATATTTCCCCTAAAAGAGAAGTAGAAACTTAGAGAAGCAGAAACTCAGCCCCCATCTTTGTTAATGGGCCATTAAGACCTGGGCCATCTCTTCTTCATAACAAAGATCTACCTCCTTCAGGCAAAGCCATCTAATTGCCCTTCATTGCATCAATCATCAAGTTGCAACCAAACTTAGCACACAGACAACCTACAAAGATAGCGATCACTTTTGACACAACCAATCAGAATACTCTTCATGTGTCATAAGAAGTTCAAAGCCAGAAAGGGCATAAAACCCAGGCACTTTCAGCATCTCTTCCCTTTTCTGCCCAGGAACCCATCCTGTTCATCAATAAACCATCTTTCCAAGGGCCTTCCATGTTGAACCCAGAAGGATATTTCTCCCAACACTGTTTAATGAGAAGTGATTAATTTTTTGCTATTTTCCATTCTCATTGCAACTCAGTTATGAAACTGTGATATTGAGAGTTTAATGCTTTATTTATATTCTATCATTTTTTCAATGTTAAGTCCTTCTTTGACCTTCTCAATATTTAATACCTGGATTGTATGGTTGTTCAGTTATTACTTGAGTACTATAGATTTCTATATTTACCACCAATTAAAGCTTTTCTGAGCTCAGTTAAGAAAAGCCAGGAATATTATTTGATATAACATGTAATAATATAACAATGTTATATCTTAATATAAATTTACTCTTTCGTGGCATTCCAGTCCAAATTGCAAAAGGAACACTTCCAGATTGTTGAAGGCGGGGAACTGTGCACCTGAATTGCTGACAAGGCTTCCCCTGCATTTAATTTTTTGTTAAATTGCAGCAAGAGTAGAGAACCAACAGCTTATCATACTTTCCTACAAACTGGCAAGATTCTTAGGTATTTGAGACAATCAGGCCCTAGCTACTGGCCAGTAATAATTTGTTTCCTCAGATTCTCGCCAAAAGCTCAAATTATTTCCCCCACCTCAAAACAATGTAGCAGGAGTGGGATCCTACTGGCATAACAACTAGTTCAATGAGCATGTGCTTTGCAAGATGCAGCTGATCCCTTACCAGAAGCTCTTCATGTAGGTAAAACAGTGGTCTAAGAATTGAAATGGCACCATCACTTAAGCCAGTGATTGATTTATCTTTGCTTCCTCATGCATATTAATCTTTTGTTGAAAGTACAGATAAAAACATCACCTGTGTTCCTAAGTCATTAACTTTCTTGGCAAGCTGCTCATTGTCTCTTGATAGTGTTTTCCGGTTCATTGTTGTGCCATTAGTCCCCCACATGAAAAAGGATTAGTAATCAGTGGGCTTGATTTTTTATAAAAATGTTGGTGCTCTAGAAAATGCAGAAAGAGCAACAAAGATGATAAGGAATCTGGAAGCTAAACTATATGATGAATAATTGAGGGAACTAGGTATGTTTATTCTAATAAAGAGAAAGACTAGGGAAGCTATGTTAGGGAATTGCACAGTCAGTGTCCAAATGGACTCAAAGTGTCAGACCTGACCCAGTCTGATCTCTTAGGGAAATAAAACTCTCAACTCAACAGAAATAAAAAGGCACTTTTACTAAGAGATACTGATTGCAGGAGAGTCAAGTGGAATCTAAAATTCCTGTAGCCAATCCAGCACCGCTATGATGTTATGGGAAACTCTGAGGTTTTGGGGCTGGTGAAATTCCACACTCGGGGCAAATGGCCTTGAAGATGCCAGTGTTCAGAATGAACCAAATTCCTAATGGCTCTGTTCTTCTTCAAATGTCAATTCCCCCCTCCCTAATTTTCCACCATAAAGCTATCTAGCAAATTGCACATTTGTTCCACCTTCCTTCTCCCATTGATGACAGGTTGCTGACAAGGTGCCAAGCTGAAAGGGAGGGGCTCTGATACAGAGACACTTAATGAATTTTTAATTTATATTACACACACACACATACTCACACACACAGAGACACACACACAGAGAGAGAATAAGAGGAAAACAGGAGCATAGTCAGGAAAATCAGCACAGCAGGAACATCAGATAAATCATCAGAAAGCACACAGAGCAAACAGAGAAAACACTCACAGCAAGCAATCACAGCTCAGGTTGCGTCATGTAGTTGCCAACTATCTTTTATCAGTTAGCCATAACCATGTATTCTTACTCTGTTCAACTCTTCACTGCTCCAGCTATTAAATTTTAAATATCTTAACATGCTATGATAGTAACCTCCAAGTACTTGAGGTGCTATCATAAAGAAAGAATTTATCTACTTTCCAAAGCACGTGAGAGCAGACTAAGAAGTAATGGGTGGAAGATCATTAAAGAGAGATCCAACTCAGAACTCGGGAGAAATTTTGTCACAGTGAGAACAATTAAATAGTAAAATGTCCAACCTAAAGCCCATGTCACACTGAACTAACGGATGCAAAGAGGATGTAAAACGGACAAAAAACCTTGCCATCCGTTGGTTAACGCAATGTATCCGTTCTGTACTCACTGCCTCCGTTTTGCTTCCTCTCTATCCGTCCAGCATCTGTTTATGGATGTTTCATCCGCTCAGAAAGTTTTGGGCTGCCTAAAACTTTTGCGCGGAAAATGTATCCAGTTCGTCCGTTCTGCATCCGCTACGCATCCGCTACGCATCCGTTATGCATCCGCTATATCCGCTAGGCATCCGCTACGCATCCGCGCAACTCCATCCGCTCCAGCGGTAAACGGATGCAGGGAGGAAGCGAAACGGATGCAGAACGGATGGCTAGCAGATGCAGAACGGAAACAAAGCATTTAAAATGGAAAAACGTTCGCAGAGGGGACCTATCTCGGATATTAAGGATGTCTAGAGGATGCCTACAGGATGCCTAGAGGATGCCTAGCGGAAAACCTATACTGCCTATAAAAAGGGGGAGCAACTCGCCTGCATCGCACTTTCAGAACAGCAACCCAGTGGTGCAGACCTCTGCAGCCTTCATCTACCTCTTCCTCTTCCACAGCATCCAGTCATGTCCACCGTGGTTTGTAACAAAGTCCTTTTGGCAGCCACCATCCTTCTGCAACAGTGCGAAGGCATCTACAGGCTCTGTGAACTCTACTACGGGAAGAAAAAGAGGAGACCAAGAAGCATCTGGGTACAAAGATGGTTTGCCAGAAGAGCAGAGGACGGACATGCTTCCGAGCTGCTTCCGTTATATCCGCGGGGCTGACGCAATGCATCCTCCCTGCATGCGCAGTGAACGCCAGGCATCCGTTAGGCTTCCACTGTGCATCCGCTCGGCTTTCGCTCTGCATCCGCTTCATCCGTTCGGCGTCCGCTCTGCTTCTGCTCTTTCCATTCCGTGTCTGCTTCGCTGAGCCCCCCCGGAAGCCCTGCGGATGTGCCATCCGCTCCCATCCACTTCCATCCGCTAGGCTTCCGTTCCGCATCCGGAAACTGAGGTGAAGGGCAAGCGGGTGGCATGCTTACCTTTGTTGAGCAGAATGGGCGAGGGTATATAAGCTGGGCCGTGTGGTGAAGCTAAATTATATGGCGGGGCAGGGCCAGTCAGAATTTTTACCACTGGTTCGCCCAAACCGGCCTCAACTGGCTGAATCCCACCACTGGTGCTCTGCAAAAATATCTATTTAGAATGATGAGATATAGATGCCAGTGAGGGAAACAAGAGGCCACATCACACCACCATGGTGCACTGTTCAAAACATTATCACTGCTGTGCATCTGCCACTTCAGGTTACATTTCTCAATTATTTCCTGTAACGTCAGATGATAACTTACACAAGAAAATTATAAATCAGTAAAACACTCAAACAGAATGGAAGACATCTGGGACATTTTCAGATGCTCTGTATGTTCTAATTGGCATTTTCATTAGATTTCACACACCCCAATTTGTTCTCTACTTGCTAAATACAAAATAAGATTTAGGTAAATTCTTACCATTCCAAATGGAATATGATTTATTGTTAATCAATTTTTTTTTCTTTTTCTGTTATGTTTTAATTTTCGATACAAAGTCGTAGGCAAGACCATCTTAAAATGTAACAACAGCAACGCGAACACTATTTCAGTCTAATATATTCATTTCAAACTATCTGGAAAATATGACATGAAAGAACAGAATCTTAACAATTATTTAGACATTCCAGCTGTACATGACGCCTTAGGGCTAGGTCACATCGGCCGACGGATGCAAAACATATGTAAAAAGGACACAGCGGACGAGCAAATTTTCCATCCATTGTTATCCGCTCTCAAAAGTGCCCTAAATTTGCATAAACAGAGCGGACAACAACGGAAAGGAACAGACAGGGAGAGGATGTAGCCAGGATGTTAAGTGGATGCTGAACGGAAGCCTAGCGGATGGAAGTGGATGGAAGCAGATGGCACACCCGCAGGGCTTCCAGGGGAGAACACCGAAGCGGACGCACAGCGGAATAAACGGATGCAGAGCGGATGCCTAGCAGATGATGCGGATGCATCAGGGACGCCTAGTGGATGCATAGCGGATGCCTAGCAGATGCAAAGCATTCACTGTGCATGCGGGGAGGATGCATTGTGTCAGCCCCGTGGATATAAAAGGAGGCAGCTCGCAAGCAGGTCACCATTCAGAGGAAAGACCTGCTGCCAGACACATCTTCAGCCAACAACCATGGGGAAGAAGAGGAAGCCTGTGCCTACTCCTGCCAGCCCTGGCAAGAAGGACAGAACCACCATCCCACCCCCTGGCGCTGACTCTGCTTCTGCTGGGGCTTCTGCTGCTGGAGCTGACTCTGCTGATGCTGGTGCTGGTGCTGGTGCTGGTGCTGGTGCTGGTGCTGGTGCTGGTGCTGGTGCTTCTGCTGGTGCTTACTCTGCTGGTGCTGGTGCTGGTGCTGGTGCTTCTGCTGGTGCTTACTCTGCTGGTCTGCTGCTGCTCGTGCTACTGCTAGTGCTGCTGGTGCTCCTGGTGCTGCTGGTGCTGGTGCTGCTGGTGCTGCTGGTGCTGCTGCTGCTGGTGGTGGTATGGTGGACCAGCCCCTAGAACCTCAAAGCCCTACTGATGAGGGCCCAGAAGACCCTGCCAGAGGGAGGAAGAGGCATTCGCGAGATAAGGGGGAGAGGAGACAGTACTCCATTGCAGAGGAATATGAGGATGAGGTGCTTGAATGGCTGATGGAGAACAAGTACCTCTGGCGGAAGGGACACAGGCTCTATCAAGAGGAAGCAGGCGGCTTGGAGAGAGAAGGCGGAGAGCCTGGGCTACACTTCGGATGTCCTCCTCGGATGATGGAAGCACATGCACACCTGGTACAGGAAGGTGCACCTGAAGAGGTCTGGCCAGGCCGCGGTCAAGCTCACCGACTGGGAGACCTACATGATGGCCAAGTGCAGCTTCTTGGAGGGTGAGATCCGCCACCGAGGAGCAGCCCCTCTGTCTCCCCTCACTCTCAGGCATCCCACAGAGAGCCAGTCCTCTTCTGGCCAAGAGTCAGCTCCTGTGTCCAGGCAGGTATCTGTAGAGCGCTCCACGACGGAGACCCCCCTGACAGGTGCACTCCCCATGGCGGAGCACATGGAGGACCCCCTGATGCAATTGGAGCAAGAAGAAGCCACTGCCACCAGAGACCAACCCACCCCCACCCCCAGCTCCACCTCCACAGAAAGCAGGCAGAGAGGCAGACCGGAGGGACAGAGCCACGCTGTCCTGCTGGAGATCAGGGACACAATCAAGAGCAGCGTAGATCTCCTCTCTCAGCTGGTACAGTCCGATATACCATCCTCGAACAGAAAGCTCTTCCTCACCTACATCAACCAGACCCTCATGGAAATGCCAGAATCCCAGTACCAGGTGATCAAGGAGAGGATCACAGGTCTTCTGCACCACCCTCCAGGCCCAGCTGAACCTGCTCTTACCCAGTCCAGGTCTTCTCTTCCACCCCAGTTGATGTCACAGCCCTTCCAAGGCTTTCCACAGCCCCTCACCTACCAAGGCTACAGCTACCAGGAGTTCCAGCAGCACAGGCAGCCCTTCCCAGTCCAGGCACAGGTACCTTCCCAGTCCAGGCACAGGTGCCACAGGTGCCACCGATGCCTCCAATACCACCAATGCCACAAGTGCCACTGATGCCACCGTTACCACCGATGCCACAGATGACACCGACGCCACTGATGACACCGCCGTCACCGATACCACCGACGCCACAGATGCTACCGACACCACAGATGCCACCGACGCCTCACCTCGCTCACCTGCAGACCAGACAGCCCCACTACACTCCTCCTTCCTCCACCCCACAGCCAAGCCTGGCCTCAGAACATCTGTCATCGGTCTTGGGACTGACACCCCATGTCATGGAGGAAGGGGTTCTCAACATCACGGGACTGAGCCAGCTCTCTGAGAGCTTCCTCCACACACCATTCCCTGTTGTCCTCTCGGGACCAGGCACCCCAATGGCACCTCAGACCAGCACTCCAGCCACTGCCATCTCCACAGCCCCTGGACCCTTCACTCCTGAGACCATGGGCATGCCTCAGAGTGACTGAGAAGAGTGCCAGAGACTGGGTTGCTACCTGTTGACTTTATCTTTGCTTGGAACACTTTACTTAGGTCATTTTGCCCTTTACAGTTTGTTATTAATAAAGTTTATCTTTGCTTCACTCACTTGGTTCAGTTCTTTTAGTAAATAAAGTCTTGGTGGAAACTTTTAGAAATGGTTTAAGCCTTTGCATGCTTGTGGGATGGGTAAGAATAGCAGTGGGATGGGCAGGGATACCTGTGGGATGGGTAATAGCTGTGGGATGGGTAAGGATAGCAGTGGGATAGATAAAACTCCAGTGCAAGCATAGTGGGACTGTATGATCCACCCTCCCAGGTGCCACACCTATGGATCTTTATTATCAATAACAATTTAATCATTAATCAACACATTTCAACATAAACACAACTCTTTATTAAATGCCCTGTTCATTGTAGGGCCACTCAACATACATGGCACAATCACATCAGTGTGATGAGACAGGCTGAAGGAAGCATCCATTAAGCATCTACCATCTTGTCTTTCCACTCCACAGCTCCAGCTGGGGAGTTGCACCAGTGTTTCAGGAGGTTGCGCTGCTTCTTCCCTTCACGTGAAGCTCTGTTGGGGCCTTGCACATCCACAGTGTCTATCAGGTTTCGCCCTTGCCTCCATTCCCCAGGCTCCATGACCCCATTGGCTTGTTGGAGGTCCATGAGCCTGTTCTGCAAGACTGTGTAGCGGGTGCGCATGAGATTGTGCAGGATGCAGCAAGCTTCCACGATGTTCCTCACGGTCTCTGGGCAATGCTGCATGGTGGTGAGAAGTACCTGGAACCTCTTGGCCAGGATGCCAAAGGCCTTCTCCACCACCCACCTTGCCCTGGACAGCCTGTAGTTGAAGATCCTCTCTTTACGGGTGAGGAGTCTGGAGGTGTAGGGCTTCATGAGGTAGGTTCTGAGGGAGAAGGCGTCATCCCCCACGATGAAGTAGGGCACATCTTGTGTGTCGTTGGGCAGGGGGTCGGGATCTGGGAAGCCCATGATGAGGTTGCATTCCAGCCCCTCCTTGAGGTCACTGGCATTGTATACCTGGGCATCTGAAGCTGACCTGTTGCCTGAAGCATCAATGTACATGAACTTGTAGTCAGCATCAACCATGGCAAAGAGGATGATGCTGAAGAAGCCCTTGTAGTTGTGATAAGTGGACCCTGAGTTGGCTGGAATTTTGCAGGCCACGTGGTTCCCATCTATGGCTCCAATAGTATGGGAGAAGTTCCACTTCTGATACCACTGCTCTACAACTTTCTTCCAGGCTTCTTCAGTGAAGGGGCACTGGAGGAGCTCCTCCAGGTATTCTTCGATGATGGCCTGCACCACTTCTCTGACCACTATGCTGATGGTGTTGTGTGGCACCCTCCAGCCATACTGCATGTTCCTGTACGTGGTCCCTGAAGCCAGGTGGCGCAGAGTCAGTGCCACCTTCAGTCCAGGTTCCAGGCTGGGCCGGAAGTTGGTGTTTGCCTTGGTCAACCTGGGTCTCAGCCACTCCACAACTTCGTCAAACATGGCTGGTGGCATCCTCATGAAGTGCTGGAATGCATGAGGGTCTTTGTTCTTCAGCTCCACCATCAGCTTGTCATACAGTCCATAGTCAGCTCTTCTCACGATCCATCTTTGGACCCAGACACTTCTTGGATGCCTCCTTTTCCTTGCATAGAACAGGTGAAAGAGGGCTGTAGAGGGCTTCGCACTGTTGTAGAATGATGGTGGCTACCAAAAGGAGTGTGCGACGATCCATGGTGGAGATGACTGGATGCTGTGGAAGAGCAAGAGCAAGATAAAGGCTGAAGAGGTCTGCACAGCAGGGCTGCTGGTCTGAAAGTGAGATCCAGGTGATTTCCTCCCCCTTTTTATAGGAAATATAGGTTTTCTGCTAGGTGTCCTTCCGCATCCTCTAGACATCCTCCAGACATCCTAAATATCCGAGATATGTCCCCTATACGAACATTTTTTCCGTTTTAAATGCTTTATATGCGAGGTGCATCCGCTTTCATCCTTTCTACGTCCATGCTACTAACGCTGTGTGTCCGTTCCGCGTCCATTTCACTTCCTCCCTGTGTCCATTTTCCACTGGAGCGGGTGTGAGTTGCGCGGATGTGCAGCGGATGCCTAGCGGATGCGTAACGGATGACAACGGACATATAACAGATGTTCCCCGTATGCGTAGCGGATGTAGAACGGACGCGTCGGATACTTCATCCGCTCAAAAAGTTTTGTGCAGCTCAAAACTTTTTGAGCAGATGAAATCTCAGTAGACGGATGCTGGACGGATAGAGTATGAATCACGGACGCAGTGAGTACACAATGGATGCATCGCGTTAACCAATGGATGGCAAGCGTTTTTTTCCATTTTACATCCTCTTTCCATCTGTTGGTGCTGTGTGACATGGGCTTTAGAATTGACCTAAGTTTCAATTACACAGTATAATACGTTATTATCACATACTGCTGCAAATTTGTATATGCTGATTTGCATTTCCTGCTCTGATCCAGCATTCAGGGCACAGTCATCAGCAAAAAGAGGGTCCTGTAGCACAGTCTTCAGCTCCGAATGCTCAACACCAAGAGCCCATCATCATGCGAAATGAGCATGCACACACAAAACATAGTCACCAAACCAGTAGTTACACTGGTTGAATCCCACCCCTGATGTTTACCAACATGTTTACCTTATACCACATAAAGGAATCAGTACTAATAAACAAAGGAACTATTCCTTAGTTATGATTATAATAAAATGTTTAGTTTATTATTTTAAAGTCACAAAGTATGGTGATTTTTAAAACTTATTCTTAAAGTAAAAACCAGTAAATATGTTTGCCCCACTTAAACTTTTTTACAACAGGCAGATATCCAGATAATAATCTTATTTATTTTATATGCTGATATTAACCTCTCTCAATCTATCAACATTGACCAGTAACTATGTCTTCCATTGTGCCACTGATATTTTTCATAAAGCTTCTGATGTTTCTCCTGACTCCTATTAATTCTAGGCACTTGATCATCCTATCATGTGGCAGGGAGCTGAATGTCTTCTTGTAATCAATGACAATTAATTAATTAATGGAATAGCTTGTGTCCCATAGTTGTGGATGCTCCATCACTGAAGGCTTTAAAAATAGACTGGATCACCATTTGAATGGGATGACATAAAGTTCCTGCCTTGAGCCAAGTGCTGGATTAGAAAACCTCTGATGTCCTTCTAATCTTATGAGTCTATGTTCTAAGCATGCTACATTCATGCTACCAGCAATTTTTCAGAATCATCTTACCAATTAAGAGTTGGTTTTTTGTTCCTCAGCCTCTTGATTCCAATGCGTCCTTCTATATTTTCAGTGCAAAGTGCTGGGCAACTTGATCCCTACTCTCTTCTATTGATCCTGGACATTTACAATAAAGCTCTAGTTAATTTGTCCCCGCATCCCTAAGATTTACAAATAAACCCTAAAGATACTGCCATCTATAATAATGCATTAAGCTGATTGTCCAAAAATCATGCAATGAATTTCTGTTGCTAAAGATGAAGTGAAGTCTATATCATCATAGTCCCAGTCCAAAACTTTAATCCCTGTAGCACATATGTTCTTTTCTATGCATCTCTACAAAGGACAATATAAATAATGTGATTCTACTCAGGTGGTTCAAACAGTTTTTATCCCCCCCCCCCAGCAATTGCATATAATTCAACATGATTGGCAAGGTAGCTCAATAATGGAAAAACTTATTTTATTTTAGTGCAACATTTAACCTATCAGTCATCAAAAATGAATAATTTTGGATTATTAAAAAAAGATTATTAAAAAAATCTTCTCCTTTTTTCAGCCTCAAGAGAATGTATGCCATGGAAACATAATTTCTAGGAATATAGCATTTAAAGAGATGCACTCTCTATGTGGCAAGGAGTATGATTGTAAAGAATAAAGGATAATAAAAGCAAAGCCAGCTGAGAAGCATCAAGGCAGCCTCTTGACAACAGTTGAAATATAGCATAATTCTGGATATATAATTAGTGGGTGGCTTTCTGAAAAGATAATTCTGGGATATCTCAACATCTTGAGAGTTTTAAGCAAACATTAGAAGCAAGGTACAAGCAGCTGGAGATTTTCCATTATGGCTTAAAAGAACAATATTCTGCAAAATAGGGCTACTTTGCTATGCTCAGACCAAGTCCTGATTTTGAAACTTTTTTTCCTCAGCTCTTAGTTGTTACCATGGCACATTCAGTTAAATTTGAATCACCATTGGAGTGGAGTAGGGGTGGGGCTTATTTTCCAATTATGTAAAAAATATTGTTATTTATTATTACATAATATCTTATTCAATTTTGCATGTGATATATAACTATATTCATACTTATATATTTGGAGGTTTCCCAGATGACTGCTTTACTTCACTAGTTGAATACTGATTATTTTGATAAAACAGAGAGTGCATTCAGTTTCAGTTGTGCTTTTTTGATGACATTTTTTATTTTTTTGTTTTATTGATTTTTAAAAACAAACAAAACACAAAATCATCCATCTTTCTTCCATAAATATACAAGCAGTGTGTCGGTTGGTTTGCAAATTTTTTGTGCTTCGATTTCATAGTCTCCATTACAGTTACATTACATGATAATTCATATTATCAATCAAAAATTGAATATCCTATTATTATTAATTAATCATTTGACTATAATTTTGTTCATTCATACTTTGCGAGATAGCTATACTTTACTTAGTTTATTTTATAACAATTCATATAGTCGTCCCAAATCTATCCTAAAAACATTATATATATAATAATAAAAAAGAAAAGAAATACATCTTTATATATTCATTATTTTCTAAAATTCTACATATTCTATTACTATGTTTTGTTATCTAGCCATTGATAGAAAAGGTCCCAAATTTTGTAAAATTGTTTATCCTCTTGTTCTCTAATTCCAAATGTCAATCTATTCATTTCAGCACATTCCAGTATTTTCTTGATAGTTTCCTCCTGCAATGGTATTTTCTCAGTTTTCCAGTTTTTAGCAAATACAATCCTAGCTGCTGTTAATACATTTACAATCATTTACAATATTTTAAACCTTTGCTGTATGTATCAGGTAGAATTCCCAATAAAAATATCTGGTTTCAAGTCTATATGCTTTTTTGTCATTTTTTCCAACCACGTGTGGATTTTAGTCCAATATTTCTTTGCATCCGCACAAGTCCACCACATATGGTAATATGAGCCAGGTATCTGATGACATTTCCAACATCTTTCGGATTTATTCTTGAACATTCTTGCTATTCTTGTCGGGGAAAAATGCCACCTGTAAAACATCTTATACAAATTTTTTTAAAATGCTGTTGACATTGTCATTTTATAATTTTGAGACCACAATTTTTGCCATTTCTCTAGATCAATCCCATATCCAAAATTCTTCCCCCAAGCAATCATAGTTTCTTTAACTTGTTCTTCTTCTACCTTAATTTCTAATAAATATTCATACAGTTTTTTAATCACCTTTTCATCAGTACTTGTCAAAATCTTATCTAAATCAATCAATTTATTATACAAACCTTCTGTTTTAAAATCTTTTTCATACCTTGAATGTGTTTGCGCTTAAGAAAACCATTTCATCTTTATTCCTTGTTCCTCTAGTTTTTGCATAGATTTAAGTTCACCCTTTTCACTCAAAATTTCCCCATATCTAACTGTTTATTCCTTCTTATATATTATAGGATAAGAAAATGCTTCAATAGTCGATAACCAGACTGGAATTTTCAAATAACATTGTCTTTACATGAATCTCCAGTTCACATTATCAAATGCCTTTTGTACATCCAAAAATATCAAAGCCATTTGTTTTTCAGGGTGTGCCTCATAATATCAAAGTGTCCAATATTACTCGATTATCTTTAATTTGTCTCTTTGGCAGAAATCCATTTTGGTCAGGATGAATAAAATTATTTCAATATTTTTTGAGTCTCTCTGCCAATATTGACGCGAAAATTTTAAAATCTACATTTAATAAAGAAATGGGTCTATAATTCTTAATTTGTAATGGATCAGTCTCTTCTTTTGGAATAAGTGTAATGTAGGCTTCTGGCCATGTTTTAGGTATCTTCTTCTTTAAAATAACTTCATTCATGACTTCTCGCAATGGAAGATTCAGTGATTCTTGTAATGTTTTATAGAATTCTGCCAGAAGTCCATCTGGGCCTGGTGCTTTCACATTATTTTGTTTCTTAAGTGCTTCAGTTAACTCCATCATGGTTATATTGCTTTCTAACATTTTTTCAATCCCTTTAGATATCTTAGGTAGATTAGCATTCTGTAAATACTGTTTAACTGTTTCATCCTCAATATTCTCTTGCTCATATAATTTCCCATAAAAGTCTCGAATTATTTCCTTCTTCTCTTTATTGCCGGGCAAACTTGACCTTGATCATCTATTAACTGCAGTATTTTCCTTGATTCTTTTTCCTTTCTCAATTTGTATGCTAACCATCTACCTGATTTGTCTGCATCCTCAAAATAATTCTGTTTAGCACTTCTAATTTTCTGTGTTAATTCTTCTTTCTCTATTAAACTCATTTTATGTTTAATTGTATCCAGTTTTAGCTTAATGCCTTTTTTCTGTAGCGTTTTCTGTCATTCCTTTTTGAATCTTTTATACTCATCTTCTAAAGCTTCCATGGCTTGCCTTTTCCTAATGTTCCTTTTCCTTGTGTAGTCTATTATCAAGCCTCAAGCATATGCCTTCATTGTGTCCCATACATTCTAGATTGAAGTATCTTCTTTTTTATTTTCTCTAAAAAAAAAAAAACCAATTCTTTCTCCATCTGCTGCATAAAATCCTTCTCCTTTAGAATAGTATTATTTAACATCCATCTCGATCTTCTTTTTTGTCCTTTCCATTTAATTGTCATTGGATTATGATCTGCCCAAGTACTTGTTTCAATATTTGTTTCTTGAATATTAGATATTAATTCTGTTGAAGTCCAAATCATATCTATTCTGGGCCATGATAAATGTCTATTTGAGTAAAAAGTGTATTGTTTGGTTTTAACATTTCTTTCTCTCCATATAACTTTTGGGTTTATTTCATCTATCATTTTAAAAAAGGATTTGGGGAGATCCATTTTGCTTTGTTGTTGTTGCTATATAGTCCAGTTTATTATCTAGAATTCCATTGAATTCACCCATCATAACTATGTTGACATAGTCCAGTTCAATTATTTTCATATGTAATTTTTTTTATAAAATTCTTCTTGTTTATCATTCGGAGCATAAATGGCAATCAAGAGTGTTTTCATATTATTATCCATTATTTCCATCATTAATACTCTTCCATCTTCAACAGTATAAATCAATTTGGCTAAGATGGTCTCTTTAATATATAAAACCACTCCTCTTTTCTTACATTGAGTCAAAGAAGTAAATATTTTCCCTAATTTTGGTTGTATCAACAATTGTTCATATTGTTTTTTAATATGTACTTCTTGTAGACAAATTATATCAAATTTTAGTTTCTCTAATTTGTGAAAAATTTTCCTTCTTTTAACAGCTGAATTAAGTCCATTTATATTCATTGTAATCATTTTTTTCTCTTCCATGATTATGCTTTATAATTAGGTTTGGCAGTTCTGGTAGATCTTGGTTCATGTTGTCCTTTAATCTCCACAGATCCACCTAGTGCGCCTTCTTTTTCAGTCTCCGTTTGGTCATCTTGGAATTCAATTAGTGAAATCTCTTTTTCTGCCTCCTCTTCTCTCCTTCCAAAAAATTCTGCATAGAATAATTCTGTTTTCTCAATTGAGTCAATTCTATGTCTCTGTTCTTGCCATGTAAACATTAACCCTTCTGGGATTAGCCATCTATAATTCACCTCTTTTTTCAATAGCATTTTAGTCAGAAATCGGTATTGTCTTCTCATATCTCTCACTCTTCTGGGTATTTGTTTTAAAACCACAATCTCCTTGCCTTTATATTTCAGTGTTTTCTCTCTTACCACTTGTAATATTTGTGTTTTAATGGCTTTTTTTGTAAATCTGATATGAACTTCTCTTGGTAAGTTATTTCTCATCGCATATCTAGTAAAAACTCGGTATACCTCATCTACTCCATCCCTCATCTTCTCTTCTGTTATTTCCAAAGCTTCAGCCAATATTTCTATCATTTTCTCAGCTAGATTTTGTCCTTATTCTTCCTCTATGTTTTGAAATCTGAGATAGAATTCTGATCTGTCCATTTCCCATTTCAGCATCCCACTTTCATCTTGTTCAACCACTGTTAATCTGCTATCAATATCTCCAATCTTCTTGTCTCTTTGTTTATCTTTTTCTTCAATTTTTTGGAATCTCTCATCATACTTCACCATCATTTGTTGAATATTCTCCACTTTTTCATCAGTTTTCCCTGTTCTTTGCTCAATATTCTCTGTTCTTTGCTCAATATTTTCTATGCTCTTTTCAATGGAGTCTGATTTTGTTTTAAGGTCTTGGATTCCTTGCATAATCATATGTAGAGTCACTCTTTCTTGATCTTTGTCTTGCTTTAATATTGTCTGAATTTGACATTGTCCTCCAGGTGGTAGGGAGGTAGAAGTAGAAGTTGTAGAGCCAGAAGCTATAAACTTCCTACTCATTTTAAGCAATTCGGGATCTTCAGGTTCTTCTAAACCCTAATCCAATTATGGAATAGCCAATTATAATCCAAAATGAAAAATAAAAATGGTAGAGAGAAAAACCCAATAATAAGGAGAAAAGGAGAAAAAATTTCTTCAGGTTCTTCTTAACCTTAATCCAATCATAATTAGGTAGAAAGGAAGGAGAAAAATAAAAAAAAGTTTAAAAAGAGCAAAAAGTAAAAAAGAATAAAAAAAATAAAAGTAATTCTTCAGGCTCGTCAACACCTTAATCCAATTGAGAATTTTCAAATAAAAAAAAATCAAAAAACAAAAAATCCCAAAGAAGAAAGGAAAAGAAAAAAGAAAATTTTGAGGCTTTCCTTTTAAAATACAAAGCAAAGATGAAAATATTGCACAAATAAAGGTTTTACAAAGAAAAAATGAACAGTACAGCTGGTAAGGGGGTGTGTGTGACCCAACTTAAGAAAATAAAAAAGATAAACTGCACTTTATTTAATTATCCAAGGCTCTTGTCATAGCTCTCTCCAACCTTCAAAGCCAAGTTTCAATTGTTGGTAGAAATCCAGAAGAATATCTGCAGTAACACTCTTCCGTGCTCTTCCTTCTGTCTTATCACATAGCAATGTCCTTGAAAAAGAATTTCAGAGCTTTCTTTCTCAGCTTTCTCAGCTTCATCTAAGATATTTTCAAGCCTCTATTTGGCAGTATTACAAAGATTCTTTACTCTCACTCTCCCCCTCCTTACCCAGACAAAACATAATAAAAATTAAAAAGAATAAAAAACAAGTATATAAAAATATCTAAAGGGAGCCTCTAACCTAAAATATTACAAAGTCAAAAAAGAAAAGAAAAAATAGATATAAATAGAGAAAAAACCAGTCCAGTTAGCAAGTGCAAAATCACAATAGAAGTCCAGCCATAAGAGAAAAAAAAAAGCAAACCTTACTTTGACACTTCTGTTTAAAAACCGCTGCTTATTCAGTTCTGTCAAAACTTTTACAGATTCTTTTTTTCCCCCTTAGGGTGTCCTTTAAGGTCCTTTTAAGTCTTAGAATAATAAAAGAAAAATCCTCACCAAACCGACACACTTTCTCTTTCAGCCTCTTCAGTTCGGAGCTGCCCCAACTTCAGCAGCTTTGATGGCTACCTCTCTGCCACTGGCAAAAGGGCTTCTCCTGGATCAACCAGGGACTTTGCGATATCCCTGGGATCTACTGGGTGCACCCTTCACTATCACCATCTCTTCGGGATGGTTTAGGTCCGTTTGGACCATCCAGGGGCAAAGATATCAGTTGCAATCTCAGACCTCCGAGATTGCATGCTGTATCGTCACGACGCCAGCTCCTCCCCCGTTTTTTGACATTTTTGATGTTAGGTGTCCATTTTAGGACATGTGATATAATAGGATGGAGACTTGTTTACTAAATATCATAAAAGATACACTAATCCTGAAAGTAAAGATGATGTATACTTTTTTTAACAGGAACTATAGCAGATGAGCCAGAGATGATGCATTAATTAGTATGAAAGAGAAGACTTTGGGCCTTTCAATCAAGAAGTATTAACCCAGAGAATTGCAGTCAAGAACCTTACTAGATGGAACAGGTTGTCACAATACACTGTGTAACTCTAGGGTCTTAACCAGTTAGATGCAGCATATCTTAAATCCAAACCAAACAAAAGTGAGAAGACAGGTCCACCACAATCTTAAAAATGGTATAAAAATAACAAACCAAGAACCTCATACTTTCTATTGGAAGCTATGGAGATATTGTCAGAAAAACTTTTTAAAAACCATCTTCAAAAACATAGCTTGAGCCTAAGAAATAGAGAAAATATTAGGAGCAGTTTCAGGTTTGTTCTTTACCAGCTTCCTGCTTGTAAAAGTATGGAAAGAAAAATGCTAAAAGGTCCTGTTTCAGCCTCAATAAAATATAGTTCCAGCCTTTTTGTGTAGTCTGTTTTCTCCTGCTCCTCCTCTTCCTCCTCCTCTTTTCTAGATATCAAAGCATATTTTATTGTTCCATACATGGGATCCATGCTTTTTCATTATAGAAAGCATATAAAATCTATGCAGTCGTATACCATATCATTTCGGTATATGGTTTATGTTAAGTCAATAAAATATTTCAGGATGGAATGGGATGATAATTTGTAGAATTTCTTTCATTCCAAAATAGATTATTATTCAGCTTTACAACATTGTTGTAAATTATTATTATCAGCTTTACAACCTTGTTTCTATATGGAAAAGAAGACTTGACCTGTTCTTTTTATTTTTTCACATTAAAGAAACCCATTTTAGGATTGGGAATTTGGGAATTTAAACTTGGAAAATATCTAAACTTGGAAAAAAATGACAAAATTAACACAATGTATTATGACAGATGCTTGAGCAAATTTATATATTGTATGTGGAATATATGAATATATTTCTCAGCAAGAGAAACTAAAACATTAACTATGTTTTTAATGGGGAAAAGAATTAATTAAAGAACTGAACTTAAAAATATACATACATTTTAATTGCTTATGAATATTGTATATTAGTCAGAATACAAAAAGATAATAATTTCAATCAAACAAACAATCTTTATTGTGGTCACAAACAATAAAAGCATTAAAATAATAATAGTAAAAAAAACAGACAGAACAATATACTGCAATTCATGGTGGATTAACAGTGGGCAATTAAAGTAGAGGTTGTATTCAATAGGTTCTGACTAGTTCTGGAGAACCAGTAGTGGAAATTTTGAGTAGTTCAGAGAACCGGCAAATACCATCTCTGATTGGAAATTTTTACAGTATCCTTCTCCTTCCACGCTCACCAAGCCACATCCACAGAACCGGTAGTAAAAAAAATTTGAATCCCACCACTGAATTAAAGTTTTCTTAATTTTATGTACAACATAGCAGAATTTGGCTACACTGAGAGAAATTACTTCATGCTGATCTGTTAATAGTAATTACACATGAAAAAGATCAATTTTCCTAGATATTTTATTAGGTAAGATTGAGTCTGTGAGTCCTGATAGAAGATACCATATAGTAGGATGCAAGCTACAGTTTCAGACCCCTTGTCCATAGGGGCACAGTCTCAGATCATATGGTATTTTGCCTTTGCCTTGCCTTGAGGAGGACTGCTTTTCACCTTTTGCTTTGTCTAGTCATGAGGACTGCCTTTTGCCTTGCCCTTGCTTGAGGACTTGCTTCAGTGGTGGGATTCAATTTTTTTTTACTATTGGTTCTGTGGGCGTGGTTTGGTGGGCATGGTGTAGCTTGGTGGGCATGACAGGGAAAGGATACTGTATAATCTCCATTCCCACCCCACTCCAGGGGAAGGATACTGAAAAATCCCCATTCTTCCTGCCCCCACTAACCTACTTTCCAGCTCCGTTCTCTTGTGCAGGGCAATAAAAGAAGACCCAGTCAATTAGCTGGAACTCAGGAGGCAGAGAATAGATGGGGGCGGGGCCAGTCAGAGGTGGTATTCAGAACTACTCAAAATTTCTGCTACCGGTTCTCTGAACTACTCAAAATTTCTGCTACTGGTTCTCCAGAACTGGTCAGAACCTGCTGAATACCACCTCTGACTTGCTTGCCCTTGCTTGAAAACTTTGCTTTTCTTTGCTTTTCTTTGCCTTGAGAACTGCCTTTTGCCTTGTACCTTTTCTTTGCCCTGAGGACTGCCACTTGTCTTGTGTCTTGATTTTGCCTTATGGATTACAGTTTGCCTTGTGAACTCACTTAGCTAGGTGACTTGGACTTGGAACCCCAGACCTTGCCCTGTGAGCATGTTCTTATTCTATGGACTTTCTTTATAATATATGGTTTGAGAGATTGAGGGTGCCTTCCTTCAGGGTAGCAGGGGTGGAAACTTACCAGTCTTTGTAGGGCTGTTTGTTTGAATATTTACTGAGAGCAATAAAACAGACCTCTCTAGAGGTCTGTTTGGCCTTGACCACCTGGGTCAAAGCAGATGAAACCTGGCTCAAAAACAGTAACTGTTGGAGTGCTAGTGGATGAACACTTAAATATGACCCAGCAGTGTGTAGTAGCAGCCAAAAAAGCTAATACAATTTTTGGTTATATAAATAGAAGCACTATCAGTACTTATTTTGAGGGATTAGAATGTAGTGACCTCCCAAATTTTGGATATAATATCTACTAAAAGGATTAAATTCTCTCAGGTTTTTTTTTTAGATGATGGATAATTTAGCAAAAAGGCAAAGAAATGGCTATGCTGGAGAATATATTTTCTTTTCAGAATTGACATAAATATTTTTCAAGGATTGACATGATATGGACTTCTAAAAATTTTGCAAATAAAATTCAAAAAGTTGATATTTTACTTAAAAATCTTTCTCTGATCATAATCCATTTCTTTTGGTATTTAGGAAAAGAGTTTGAATAATAGATGGAGATTAAGTGAAACTATCTTACAAAAGGAAATTATTGTAAAGGACTGTAAAAAGAAACTGAATGAATACTTTAATAATAATCTGGGCAAAAGGACAAATTGAATTATATAAAGAAAAGATATTTTGAGTTTACAAATAAACAGGAAGATGGTTGGCATATGAATTAAGAAAAAAAAAGGAAAAGAGAATGATTGAGAAAATTTGTGAAGGTAATAATATAATAATTAATTATGATATCAAAATGTTTTTCCATAATTTTTATTCTAAACTTTTACAAAAAGTGTCTAAAATAGATGACTATTTGTTAAGACAATGGTTATCTGAATTCTCACAAACTCATAAACTTATAAATGATCCAATAATTACCTTTGAAATAATCTGAAGCCATTAAAAAATGAAATCGGGCAAAACTCTGGGTCCAGATACTCTTACAAGTCAATATTATAAATGCTTTGAAGATTAACTTCTTTAGCCACTAATGAATGATATATCACAAGAGGGAAAGATACCTCAAACTTGGAAAGAAGCTAATATTGTATTATTACCAAAGGAAGGCCAAAACATCATGAGAATAAATAATTATAGACCAAGTTCATTCCTCAACTTTTTGCTGCAATTTTGGCAGGAAGATTAAAGAAGATTTTACAGGCATATGTTCATAAAGATCTGGCTTTCTGCCAAAAAGACAATTGAGAGATAATGTTAGGACTGTTTTGAATATTATTGAATATTTACAATATCATAATGAGAAACAGGTAGCATTAATATTCTTGGATGCAGAGAAGGCCTTTGACAATTTAAATTGGGCTTTTATGTTTAGAGTTTTGGAAGATATGGACTTCGAAAATGGGACAATTTTATTCAAAGGGTTAAAGCAGGGGTCTGCAAACTTTTTGAAACAGGGAGCCAATTCATGGTCCCTCAGACTATTGTTGGGTTAAACTGGCTGGGTGGGAATGGCTAGGTGGTCATGTGACTGGGTGAACATGGCCAATTTAGCAGTCCATTAAACAATAGACATAAATCAAACTTTAGCAAAATGTCTGAATAGTGAACATGGCAGTATCTGGAATGAAGAGAACAGAATGAAGAGAAAGAATTGGAGAAAATACAAAGACTTGCAAATAGAAGTCAAATGACTATGGGGAAAGAAAGCAAAGGTAGTATAAGGAGTAATATGCACTTTGAGTACAGTTCCAAAACAATACAACAGCTTAAATACCATTGACACTGATCAGTGTCAATCAATCAGCATCAATCAGTGTCAATCAATTACAAATGGCAGTTTTACTTGGAACAACTTATATCCTGTGATGATACTTTAACAACAATGTATATCTAATCCCAAATAGATATAGTCCTCCTTTATAAAGGGCCCAATAAGGTGCCAAATCCAGCATAAACAATTGACTGACTGTTTGACAAACCATGATGATAATTAAACTAGTTTTAATTATTTCTCTAGCTCCCAAATCTGTCTGAGAGAGTTACCAGAAAGTGAATATGTTGGTGTGAAAGTGCTGTAAGACAAAATGTTTGCTGTTTACTTATTCATTTCTTTTATGTGTTGGGAAATGAGATACTTTGGCTGATATTTTGGAAACATACAATTGCCACCTGAAAATATGAAGATCTCTAATCAATGGATCCACCAACTCTACTTGGGATCCCAAACCTGCTAGCTAAATTATTGATTCCCTTACCAAGATATGTGATTGAATCCCAATATACTGTAATTGGCAGCTGCTGAGAGATAGAATGGTGAAGTGGGAAACAAAGCAGGATAATGAACCTTCAAAGTATCAAGTCCACTCCTGCCAGAAATGAGACTGGGCACTCTTCTAAAAAGTGATATTTTCCCAAGCTGTGTTTTTCAAATTTCTGAATTCTCCAAAGGCCCCACCCTTTCCTCCCCATAAAATCACTTTTCACTCAGGGTTCCTTGAA
This sequence comes from Laticauda colubrina, assembly GCA_015471245.1. Taxonomy (NCBI): domain Eukaryota; kingdom Metazoa; phylum Chordata; class Lepidosauria; order Squamata; family Elapidae; genus Laticauda; species Laticauda colubrina. The sequence goes on along the minus strand of BLBF01000044.1, from coordinate 15,858,678 downwards.
AGAATTAAATATGCCATTCACTGCCCCCACCCCCCCCGGCATAGAAAAAAAATATTTTGTCTCTCCTCCCTCTGTTCTTTTCTTTTGACTTCTCACAATACTCCTTAATGGAAAGGAATGGAAACTGTAAAAATAACAAATGCCAAGGCATATTGCAAAGGGCTGAAAAGCCCACAGTTGCGTGCCTGGTTCTTTTAAGAGTTCCACCATCTTCATGTGGGTGGCCTGGGTTCCTCAATAGGCAGGACCTGTTGGGAACATGTCCTGTGTTTGAAATAAGTTTTTTGCAATAATCTCAGGAAAAACAAAGTAGAGTATATCAAAACAATGTATCACCAGCCCAGCCTTCCAGAGTAAACAGGCAGCAGTATGTTCCCAGCATGAAACTGAAGAAGTGGTTAGAATAGCTTGCTGCCTTTCTCAATATTTTCTCTCTTTTTGTGCATCTTACGTGCCTATGACCTGCACCAGGATTAGGAAACAGATTTCACAAGGTCTTTAACCAACAGAGCAAAAGCTCTGGAAAAAGCAAAACCTGGAAAGGAGAGAAATGGATCTGCCATTTTGGAGTCAAGTTTGACAGATGATTAAACCTGTAGGTCCAGGTTTCAATCAAAACTTCCTCTCCATCTAACTCATATTTGGGAGAATGATTGGTACATGTTTGGTGAAAGGGGGCACAAAGCTATCATTTGCTTTTTTTCTAACCTGCCCCATATTAAATATCTAGGAGAGAGAAACTGATGAGAGCATTGTTTTGGCCAAGTCAAGAACTGAAACAATGTATGTGAAAATGGCTGTGAGGAATAGCCACCAGTTTGACATGTGGATTTGGAAGAAGACATTTGTAAAAAAGGAAATCCACACTTAAATTAAATTAAATTAAAAACTGGAATGTGCAGCAAAAAATAAGGTCCCAGAAATGCCACATTACTACATAAAGTCTACATAAAGAAAACTAGGATTTAATATACACTAAAAAATCTTTTCATCAATGTTAATAATTACTCCCTGAGATGCACTCTGACTCACTAACTATAAGGTGAGTGTTACAAATTATTTCACTTCCATCAATATTTAGCAGCGTATTATGAACTTCAGTAGGATCTTCAGTTTATGCATCTTTCAAAAGGGGACTAAGAGGAAAAGAAATATATACATTATATGATATACAACATTTATTTTTTAAAGGTTGTTTACAAACCATTGTAGGAGCAATAGTTCCATGATTACATTTTGATCTTAAGGAGTCAAAATAAGAAAGCAACCAAAGCAGCTGGCGCTGTCATTTTAGTCCTTCACTGTAGCTTATACTTTTTGTAATGCTGTGCAAGTAAGCAGCCTAACATCAGACCATGACTGTATATGTATATGTATATATGTATGTATATGACTGAGAATAATCACAAGCAAATACCCCTACCTATTGCTCTTGGGTGCTAATGCTCGAAAAATTATGCAATTCATTTGTTTGCTTTGTTCTTTCCACAAAGTAAAGAATTATGTGAGCTTTAGTTGAAAGTACAACTGAAAGTGTACTATTGTCAGACCTGCCCCAGTCTCATCTCTTTGGGAAGGAAATTCTTTACTTCAGTTGGTTGAAGTGAAAAGTACATTTACTAAGAGATGTGGATGTCAAGAGTGAAACATTGGCAGGTACATGCGTCTTCATTTCAACTTGTAATTAGAGTAAGTGTTGATTATGAATAAGTTAGTTGGAGAAGCAAAACTTCTATAGTTCCACTGAAGCTGATGAGAGTCTGGAAACTTTTCAAGGATGCATTAACAGATGTAAAGAAAAAGGCAGATGGTTCCCATAACATGATCTACATGGAAGCATGAGGATTGTTTAATACTGTGAACTGATGCCTGAGAATTTTAGAGTTAGTTTTACACCACCATTTCCATACTATGTATTCAATAAACAGTAAGCTTTTCAGAAATGAAATGATTCTGGACTTTTATTTGGATACTCAGCCTGGATGTTGACAATGGGATGCAGTAAAGCCAGGTGGAATCTAAGGTTCTCATGCAACAATACAGAGCCATGCCCCTTGGTTCCCCATCCCTCTCCCCAAGACCAGTCCATCTTTAGTCAATCTGTCACTACCAAGATATTTTGGGAGTTGCTGATGTATTGAGATGAGACTGAATTTTAGGAAGAGACTCCTACTCTACTGTCTCTTACTATAGTTGATACTATATACAGTATCAACAATAGAATCCTTTAAATTTGGGGTTCTATTATCTCCCAGGATTTGAAATGGACACGTAAAGCCCCTGTCACACTGCACCAACGGATGCAAAGAGGATGTAAAACGGACAAAAAAGCTTGCCTTCCATTGGTTAACGCGATGTATCCGTTCTGTACTCACTGCATTCAGTTTGCTTCCTCTCTATCCATCCAGCATCCGTTTATGGATGTTTCATCCGCTCAGAAAGTTTTGAGCTGCTCAAAACGTTTGCGCGGAAAATATATCCAATTCGTCCATTCTGCATCCGCTACGCATCCACTAGGCATCCGTTCTGCATCCGTTATGCATCCGCTATATCCACTAGACATCCGTTCTGCATCCGCGCAACTCGCATCCGCTCGGATGCAGGGAGGAAGCGGAACGGACGCGGAACGGATGCAGAACGGATGCCTAGGGGATGCAGCACGGAAACAAAGCATTTAAAATGGAAAAAATGTTCACAGAGTGGACCTATCTCGGATATTAAGGATGTCTATAGGATGCCTATAGGATGCCTAGAGGATGCCTAGAGGATGCAAAGGGACACCTATACTGCCTATAAAAAGGGGGAGCAACTCACCTGCATCTCATTTTCAGACCAGCAGCCCAGCGGTGCAGACCTCTGCAGCCTTCATCTGACTCTTGCTCTTCCACAGCATCCAGTCATGTCAATCGTGGATCGTAACACAGTCCTTTCGGCAGCCACCATCATTCTGCAACAGTGCGAAGCCATCTACAGGCTCTGTGAACTCTACTACGGGAAGAAAAGGAGGCGGCCAAGAAGCGTCTGGGTCCGAAGATGGATCGCAAGAAGAGCAGAGTACGGACTGTACAACAAGCTGATGGAGCTCAGGAACGAAGACACTCGGGCGTTCCAGAACTTCATGAGGATGCCTCCAGCCATGTTTGACGAAGTTGTACAGTGGCTGACACCCAGGTTGACCAAGGCAAACACCAACTTCCGGCCCAGCCTGGAACCTGGGATCAAGGTGGCACTCACTCTGCGCCACCTGGCCTCAGGGACCTCCCACAGGAGCATGCAGTACGTCTGGAGGGTGCCATCCAACACCATCAGCATTGTGGTCAGAGAAATGGTGCAGGCCATCATTGAAAAATACCTGGAAGAGCTCCTCCAGTGCCCCTCCACTGAAGAAGGATGGAAGAAAGTTGCAGAGCAGTGGTATCAAAGTGGAACTTCCCCCACACCGTTGGAGCCATCGATGGGAAGCAGGTAGCCTGCAAAGCTCCAGCCAAGTCCGGCTCCACTTATTTCAATTACAAGGGCTTCTTCAGTATCGTCCTCTTTGCCATGGTCGATGCTGACTACAAGTTCATGTACATCGATGCTTCAGGCAGCGGCTCATGTTCAGATGCCCAGGTATACAACGCCAGTCACCTCAAGGAGGGGCTGGAAAACAACCTCATGGTGGGCTTCCCAGATCCAGACCCGTTGCCCAACGACACGCAAGATGTGCCCTACTTCATCGTGGGGGATGACGCCTTCTCCCTCAGAACCTACCTCATGAAGCCCTACACTTCCAGACTCCTCACCCGTGAAGAGAGGATCTTCAACTACAGGCTGTCCAGGGCAAGGCAGGTGGTGGAGAACGCCTTGGCATCCTGGCCAACAGGTTCCAGGTACTTCTCACCACCATGCAGCATCACCCAGAGACCATGAGGAGGATCGTGGAAGCTTGCTGCATCCTGCACAATCTCATGCACACCCCCTACCCAGTCTTGCAGAACAGGCTCATGGACCTCCAGCAAGGCAATGGGGACATGGAGCCTGGGGAATGGAGGCAAGGGCAAAACCTGATAGACACTGAGGATGTGCAAGGCCCCAACAGAGCCTCACATGAAGGGAAGAAGTAGTGTAACCTCCTGAGACACTGGTGCAACTCCCCAGCTGGAGCAGTGGAGTGGCAAGACAGGATGGTAGATGCTTAATGGATGCTTCCTTCAGCCTGTCTCATCACATGGATGAGATTGGGCCATGTATGTTGGGTGGGCCTACAATGAACAGGGCATTTAATAAAGAGTTGTGTTTGTGTTGACATGTGTGGATGATTATTACATTATTATTGATAATAAAGGGCCATAGGTGTGGCACCTGGGAGGGTGGACCATACAGTCCCACTATGCTTGCACTGGAGGTTTATCTATCCCACAGCTATTACCCATCCCAAAGGTATCCCTGCCCATCCCACTGCTATCTTAACCCATCCCACCAGCATGCAAAGGCTTAAACCAATTTTAAAAGTTTCCACCAAGACTTTATTAAAAAAAAGAAATGAAGCAAGTGTGTGAAGATAAACTTTATTGAACAACAAGCTGTAAAAAAAAAAATGACCCAAGTCAAGTGTCCAAATAAAGTCCACAGGTAGCCAGCTACCCAGTCTCTGGCACTCTTATTGGTCACTCGGAGGTGTGCCCAGTCTCAGGGGTGAAGGGTCCAGGTGCTGTGGAGGTGGGTGGTGCTGGAGTGCTGGTTTGTATCGTCATTGGGGTGCCTGGCCCCGAGAGGACAACAGGGGACGGTGTGTTGAGGAAGCTCTCAGACAGCTGGCTCAGACCCGTGATGCTGAGAGGTCCTTCCTCCATGCCATGGGGTGTCAGCCCCAGTACTGATGACAGATGTACTGAGGCCGGGCTTGGCTGTGGGGTGGAGGAAGGAGTAGTGTAGTGGGGCTGTCTGGTCTTCAGCTGGGTCAGGACTGGCGTGGGCGGCATCGCTGTCGTCGGCATCATAGTTTGTGGGTGGCATCGGTGGCATCAGTGGAACCGGTGGCAATGGTGTCGTCCGATGACTCTGTGCCTGGATTGGGAAGGGCTGCTGCCTGTGCTGCTGGACCTCCTGGTAGCCGTAGCCCTGGTAGGTAAGGAGCTGTGGGAAGCCTTGGAATGAGAGGAACATCACCTGGGGTGGAGGTGGAGGAGCAGACCTGGACTGGGTGGGAGCAGGTTCCTCTGGATCTGGAGGGTTGTGAAGCAGCTCGGTGATCCGGTCCTTCACCACCTGGTACTGGGGTTCCTCCATGTTCCTGAGGGTCTGGTTGACATAGGTGAGGAAGGGCTTGCGGTTGGAGGATGAAGAGTCGATGCTGACCAGCTGAGGGAGGAGATCTATGCTGTTGCGGATGGTGTCCCTGATCTCCAGCAGGACAGTGTGGCTCTGCACCTCCTGCTGTCTGGCTCTCAGCCTTTCTGTGGAGGTGGAGCTGGGGATGGTGGATGCGGCTACGGCTGTGGTGCATGCGCCGTTTCCTTTCTCCCACCGGACCAGGGAGTCCTCCACGCGCTCCACCACGGTTACAACACCTGTCCGCAGGTTCTCCACCATGGCACGCTCCACAGAAACCTGCCTGGAGACAGGGACTGACTCTCGGCCGGAAGAGGACTGCGTCTCAGCAGGCTGCCGGAGAGAGAGGGTAGTGAGAGGGGCTCCTGGTGTTCCTCGGTGGCGGATCTCACCCTCCAGGAAGTTGTACTTGGCCATGACGTAGGTCTCTCTGTCCGTCAGCTTAACCGTGGCCTGGCCAGATTTCTTCAGGTGCAGCTTCCCGTACCAGGTGTACATGTGCTTCCACCAGCCGAGGAGCACCTCCGAAGTGTGACCCATACTCTCCGCCCTCTCTCTCCAAGCAGCCTGCTTCCTTTTGGTGTCCCTGTACAGCTGGTTTCCCTTCCGCCACAGATAGCCATTATCTCTAAGACACTCCAGCACCTCATCCTCGTGTTCCTCCTCAATATAATATTGCCTCCTCTCTCATCCCCGCATACGCCTCTTCCTCCCTTTGACAGGACCAGATGGGCCCTTATCAGAGGGGGAGTAGTAGGGGCTGTTCCTCCACACCACCAGCAGCAGCAGCACCAGCAGAATCATCATCATCAGCAGCAGCAGCAGCAGGATCATCATCATCAGCAGCAGCAGCAGCAGGATCATCATCATCAGCAGCAGCAGCACTAGCAGGATCAGCAGCAGCAGCAGCAGCAGCAGCACCAGCAGAATCATCATCATCATCATCAGCAGCAGCAGGATCATCATCATCATCAGCAGCAGCAGCAGGATCATCATCATCATCAGCAGCAGCACTAGCAGGATCAGCAGCAGCAGCAGCAGCAGCACCACCACCACCACCAGCACGAGCAGGATCAGTAGCACGAGCAGGACCAGGAGCACAAGCAGGACAAGCAGGACGAGCAAGACCAGGAGCACGAGCAGGACGAGCAGGACGAGCAAGTCCAGGAGCATGAGCAGGATGAGCAGGACCAGGAGCAGCTTCAGCAGAGTAAGCACCAGCAGAAGCACCACTGCCAGGAGCAGCATCAGCAGAAGCTCCAGCAACAGAAGAGCGAGCCCGAGTAGCAGAAGCCCCAGCAGAAGCAGAGTCAGGGACAGGGGGCGGGAGGGTGGCCCTGTCCCTCTTGCCAGGGATGGCGGCAGGTTGCTGAGACTTTTGCTTCTTCCCCATGGTTGTGGGGTTGCTGGCTGGCAGGGAGGCTGGCAAGCACCAAGGCTGGCAGGCAGGCAGGCACCAAGGCTGGCAGGCAGACTGGCTGGCTGGGAGGCTGGAAGGCAGGCTGGCAGGCAGGCAGAGAGCAAGGCTTGCAGAGAGGCTGGCCAGGAGGCTTGGAGGCAGGCTGGCAGGAAGCCTGACAGCAAGGCTTGCAGGCAGGCATGCAGGCAGGGCAGGCAAGGACTCGAGGTATCCGGCAGCAGGTCTTTCCTCCGAATGCTGGCCACGTGCGTGCTGCTTTCCTTTATATCCGTGGGGCTTACGCAATGCATCCCCCCCGCACGCGCAATTAACGCTCGGCATCCGTTCAGCTTCCGCTGTGCATCCCTAGGCTTCCGCTCTGCATCCACTTCATCCGCTGTGCATCTGCTGTGCATCCGATTTATCTGCTGTGCCTCCGCTCTATCCGTTCCATATCCACTTTGCTGCACCCCCCCCGGAAGCCTAGCGGATGTGCCATCTGCTCCCATCTGCTTCCATCCACTGGGCTTCCATTCCGCATCCGTTTTCCATCTGCTCTGCGTCCTCCCTGCGTCCGTTCCTTTCTGTGTTATCCGCTCTGGTTATGCAAATTTTTGCCTCTTTTGAGAGCGGATAACAACGGATGGAACATTTTGCTCATCCGTTGTGTTCTTTTTACATACGTTTTGCATCCATTGGGCAGTGTGACAGGGCCTTAACATTAGAACCACATGAAAAAAAAGCACATCTAAGAAGATTCTTCCTGCAATTTAGGAATTATTGAGTCATTTCTACATAGTTGTTATTGTAATAATATTCCCTATGTCTCCAGTTTTGAAATTTTGGGCTCAGACAATCTAAAACTGCACCACCTGCGATCCGATCTAAGCATAGTTCACAAAATTGTCTGCTATAACATCTTGACTGTCAACAATTTCTTCAGCTTCAATCACAATAATGTACGGGCAAACAACCAACACAAACTCAAGGTAAACCGCTCCAAACTCGATTGCAGAAAATACGACTTCAGAATGGTCAACACCTGGAACACCTTACCCGGCTCCATTTTTACAGTCTCAACTCCTCACAGCTTCAATCTCAAACTGTCTACTGTAAACCTTAGCCCATTCTTAAGAGGTCCTTAAAGGGGCATGCATAAGTGCATCAGCATGCCTACCATCCCTGGCTTACTCTCCCCATTTATCTGTATTTACTTCCTTTGTTCATGTTTATGTTCATACCTATACTTGTTATCTTGTACATGTTTGACAAATAAATAAATAGAGTTCTGTAGAAGAATTATTGAGTCATGAGGAGGGCGGAGCTGGCATTGCGACAATACGGCATGCGATCTTGGAGGTCTGAGATCGCTGCCAATATCTTTGCTCCTGGACGGTCCAATAGGATCTAAACCATCCCAAAGAGACAGTGAATGTAAAGAGCACATCCTGTCAATCCCAGGGACACCACAAAGTCCCTGGTAGATCCAGGAGTAGCTCTTTTTGCCAGCAGCAAAGAGCCATTAAAGCTGCTGAAGTTGGGACAACTCCGAAATGAAAGAGAATGGAAATAAAAAGTGTACCGGTTTGGTGAGAACTTTTTCTTTCCTTGAAAGGAAGGACACCCTAAGGAAAGGAAATAATCTGTAAAAGTTTTGCAAGAAGTGATTACGTGGTGATTTTAAACAGGAAATCAAGTAATATTTTTATTTTTTTATTTTTCTTCTCATTGCCGGATTTTCAGTACATGATTTTATATTTTGGAACTGGACTGGTTTTTTTTCTTCTTCCACCTATTCTTTCTCTCCTTTTTGACTAGAAACTCTATTATATCTTAATATCAATATAATATAATTAATATTAATATTATAGGCTTAGAAACTCCCTTTTAGTCATCTTTTTAAATATCTTTTTCCCTTTTTAATTAATTTTTATTATATCTTGTTTGGAAAAGGAGGGGGAAAGTGAAAGCAAAAGAAACTTTGTAACATTGCCAACTAGAGGCTGTTGGAAATATTCTCTCTTTTTTTCTTGACCAGACAAAGCTGAGAAAGAACTGAAACTTCTTTTCAAGGACATTGCTGTTTGATAAGATAGAGGGAAGAGTATGGGAGAGTATTACTGCAGGTGCTCTTCTGGGCTTCTATCAATAGCTGGACTCTGGTGTTGAAGTTTATAGAAAAAAAAGGTGATAAGACCCTGGTGGAGAGAGTTATAAATTTTAACAAAAGCCTTGAATAATCAAACAAGGTGCAGTGTGGTCTTTTTATTTTTTTTAAGCTGGGTTATTTCTTACTTTAACAAACTCCCTCCATACTAGCTTACTTTTTGTAATAGCTATTTGGAATTTTGGCCTTTTGGAACTTCTTTTTGTCTTTTAAACTCTAATTTCTATGTTTGCATTTTATTTTAAAGAAAAAGCTTAAGTATTAATGATTTCCTTCCTTTTTTTTCTTTTTAAGGGAGTAGTCTCTTTTCTTTTTTTTCTCTCCCTCCCTTGTATTTTTTTTTTCTATTTACCTTCCATATTGTTTTTTTCATTTTTGTGGCTTTCTTTTTTTTCTTATGCATCCTTTTACACATGAGACCTTTTTATTGGATAAAGGTGTTGAAGAACCTGAAGAACTTTTCTCTTCTTTAGTTTTTTATTTTTTACTTTTCTGCCTTTTTCAGGATTTAACAATTCTTTCTTTTTTGTGTGTGTGTTTATGGTCTTTTCTTCCATTTTTGAGTTTTTACTGCTACCTAACCAATTGATTGGATTAAGGCATACAAGAACCTGAAGAAATTATTATTATTGTTATTATTATTATTATTATTATTATTATTATTATTATTATTATTATTATGTTTCTTTTTTTCCGCTATTTTTACTTGGAATTACAATTGGTTATTTCACAAGGGGATTAAGGTTTAGAAGAACCTGAAGATTTTGAATTGTCTGAAATGAGTAGGAAACTAACAGCCCCTGGTTTCTCAACTTCTACTTCTTCCTCTTCACTATCTGCAGGACAATGTTCAATATAGATGATGTTACAAGAAAAAGAACACGAAAAGGTGATTCTGCAGATGATTATGCAATGAATTCAAAATATTCAAATAAGAACAGAGAATATTGAAAAGAGAACAGAGAACATTGAACAAAGAACAGGAAAAACTGATGAAAAGATGGAGAACATTCAATAAATGATGATGAAGATTCCAAAAAATTTAAGAAAAAGATAAAGAAAGAGATAAGAAGACTGGAGGTACTGATAGCAGATTAACTGTGGTTGAAGAAGATAAAAGTGGGATGTTGAGATGGGAGATGGACAGATCAGAATTTTATCTCAGATTTCAAAACATAGAGGAAGAAAATGGACAAAACCTAGCTGAGACAATGATAGAAATTTTGGCTGAAGCTTTGGAAATAACTAAAGAGAAGATGATGAATGGAATAGATGAGGTTTATCGAGTTTTCACAAGAGAAATAACTTACCAAGAGAAGTTCATATCAGATTTACAAAGAAAGCCATTAAAACACAAATATTGCAAGTGGCAAGAGAGAAAACATTGAAATATAAAGACAAGGAGATGGTGGTCTTGAAAAAAGTACCCAGAAGAGTGAGAGAGATGAGAAGAGAATACTGATTTCTGACCAATACGCTAATTAAAAAACAGGTGAATGACAGATGTTGATTCCAGAAGGTTTAATGTTTACATGGCAAGAACAGAGACATAGAATTGACTTAAATGAGAAAGCTGAATTATTTTACACATAATATTTTGGAGGGAAAGAGAGGAGGCAGAAAAAGAAATGTCATTAATTGAATTCCAAGAGGACTGCCAAATGGCGACTGAAAAAGATGGTGCAGTAGGTGGAAAGGTGAAAGTCAAAGAACAATGTGAACAAAGATCTACACGAGCTGTCAAACCTAACTATAAAATATAACCATGGCAGAGAAAAAACTGATTACAATTAACATAATTTGACTTAAAGGCCCTGTCACACTGCCCAACAGATGCAAAACAGACACAACGGACGAGCAAAATGTTCCATCCATTGTTATCCGCTCTCAAAAGGGGCAAAAATTTGCATAACCAGCGTTTAAAATGGAAAAAACGTTCGCAGAGGGGACCTATCTCG
>BLBF01000044.1:15826428-15843928 GCA_015471245.1 Laticauda colubrina | reverse complement strand
AGAATGAGCAGGAACAGCAGGACCAGGAGCAGCTTCAGCAGAGTACGAAGCAGAAGCACCACTGCCAGGAGCAGCTACAGCAGAAGCTCCAGCAACAGATGAGCGAGCCCAAGCAGCAGAAGCCCCAGCAGAAGCAGAGTCAGGGACATGGGGCGGGAGGGTGGCCCTGTCCCTCTTGCCAGGGATGGCGGCAGGTTGCTGAGACTTTTGCTTCTTCCCCATGGTTGTGGGGTTGCTGGCTGGCAGGGAGGCTGGCAAGCACCAAGGCTGGCAGGAAGGCTGGCAGGAAGGCTGGCAGGAAGGCTGGCAGGAAGCCTGTTAGGAAGGCTGGTAGGAAGGCTGGCAGGAAGGCAGGCACCAAGGCTGGCAGACAGACTGGTGGCAGGGAGGCTGGAAGGCAGGCTGGCAGCAATGCTGGCAGGGAGGCTGGAAGGCAGGCTGGCAGCAAGGCTGGCAGGGAGGCTGGAAGGAAGGCTGGCAGCAAGGCTGGCAGGGAGGCTGCCCAGGAGGCTGGGAGGCAGGCTGGGAGGCAGGCTTGGAGGCAGGCTGGCAGCAAGGCTTGCAGGCAGACATGCAGGTAAGAACTCTGAAGTATCCAGCAGCAGGACTTTGCTCGGAATGCTGGCCACGTGTGAGCTGCTTCCCTTTATATCCAGGGGGCTTGCGCAATGCACCCCCCTGCATGCGCAATTAATGCTAGGCATCCGTAAGGCTTCCGCTGTGCATCCGCTAGGCTTCCGCTGTGCATCCGCTTCATCCGCTGTGCATCCGTTCTGCATCTGCTTTTTCCGTTTCGTGTCCGCTTCGCTGAGGCCCCCCGGAAGCCTCGCGGACATGCCATCCACTTCCATCCGTTGTGCTTCCGTTCCGCATCCACTTTTTATCCGCCCTACGTCCTCCCTGCGTCCGTTCTTTTCCGTGTTGTCCACTCCAATTATGCAAATTTTCACTCCTTTGGAGCGCGGATACAACGGATGGAACATTTTTCTCTTCCGTTGTGTCCTTTTTGCATCCGTTGGGCAGTGTGACATGGCCTTAAAGGGAAGCAGCTCGCACGTGGCCAGCGTTCAGAGCAAAGACCTGCTCCCGGATACATCAAGTCCTTGCCTGCCCTGCCTGCATGCCTGCCTGCAAACCTTGCTGCCAGCCTTCCTGCCAGCCTGCCTCCAATCCTGCCTCCCAGCCTCCTGACCAGCCTCCCTGCAAGCCTTGCTCTCTGCCTGCCTTCCAGCCTTGCTGCCAGCCTGCCTTCCAGCCTCCCTGCCAGCCAGTCTGCCTGCCAGGCTTCCTGCCAGGCTTCCTGCCAGGCTTCCTGCCAGGCTTCCTGCCAGCCTTTCTGCCAGCCTTCCTGCCAGCCTTGGTGCTTGCCAGCCTCCCTGCCAGCCAGCAACCCCACAACCATGGGGAAGAAGCGAAAGCCTCAGCAACCTGACGCCATCCCTGGCAAGAGGGACAGGGCCACCCTCCTGCCCCCTGTCCCTGACTCTGCTTCTGCTGGGGCTTCTGCTGCTCGGGCTCGCTCTTCTGGTGCTGGAGCTTCTGCTGGCACTGCTCCTGGCGGTGGTGCTTCTGCTGGTGCTTACTCTGCTGGTGCTGCTCCTGGCGGTGGAGCTTCTGCTGGTGCTTACTCTGCTGAAGCTGCTCCTGGTCCTGCTGGTCCTGCTGGTCCTGCTGGTCCTGCTCGTGCTCCTGGACTTGCTCATCCTGCTCGTCCTGCTCGTGCTCCTGGTCTTGCTCGTCCTGCTCGTCCTGCTCATGCTCCTGGTCCACCACCGAGGAGCACCAGGACCCCCCTCTCACTACCCTCTCTCTCCAGCAGCCTGCTGAGAGCCAGTCCTCTTCTGGCCGAGAGTCAGTCCCTGTCTCCAGGCAGGTTTCTGTGGAGCGTGCCATGGTGGAGAACCCCTGGACAGGTGTTGTAACTGTGGTGGAGTGCGTGGAGGACTCCCTGGTGCGGTGGGAGAAAGGAGACGTCGCGTCCACCACAGCCGTACCCGCATCCACCCCCCACAGCTCCACCTCCACAGAAAGGCAGAGAGCCAGACAGCAGGAGGTGCAGAGCCACACTGTCCTGCTGGAGATCAGGGACACCATCCGGACCAGCATAGATCTCCTCTCTCAGCTGGTCCACACCGACTCCTCATCCTCCAACCGCAAGCCCTTCCTCACCTATGTCAACCAGACGCTCAGGAACATGGAGGAACCCCAGTACCAGGTGGTGAAGGACCGGATCACCGAGCTGCTTCACAACCCTCCAGATCCAGAGGAACCTGCTCCCACCCAGTACAGATCTGCTCCTCCACCCCAGGTGATGTCCCTCCAATTCCAAGGCTTCCCACAGCCCCTCACCTACCAGGGCTACGGCTACCAGGAGGTCCAGCAGCACAGGCAGCAGCCCTTCCCAGTCCAGGCACAGAGTCATCAGACGACACCGTTGCCACCGGTTCCACTGATGCCACCGATGCCACCCACGCCAATGATGCCATCGACGACAGCGATGCCACCCATGCCAGTCCTCACCCAGCTGCAGACCAGACAGCCCCACTACACTACTCCTTCCTCCACCCCACAGGCAAGCCCGGCCTCAGTACATCTCTCATCAGTACTGGGGCTGACACCCCATGGCATGGAGGAAGGACCTCTCAGCATCACGGGTCTGAGCCAGCTGTCCGAGAGCTTTCTCAACACACCGTCACCTGTTGTCCTCTCGGGGCCAGGCACCCCAGTGGTGCTTCAGACCAGCACTCCAGCACCAGCCACCTCCACAGCACCTGGACCCTTCACCCCCGAGACTGGGCACACCTCCGAGTGACCAAGAGGAGTGCCAGAGACTGGCTGGTTGGCTACCTGTGGACTTTATTTGGACACCTGACTTGAGTCATTTTTCTTTTACAGCTTCTTGTTCAATAAAGTCTATCTTTGATTCACACACTTGCTTCATTTCTTTTTTTAAATAAAGTCTTGGTGGAAACTTTTAGAAATGGTGTAAGCCTTTGCATGCTTGTGGGATGGGTTAAGATAGCAGTGGGGTGGGCAGGGATACCTGTGGAATGAGCAGTGATACCTTTAGGATGGGTAATAGCTGTGGGGATAGATAAACCTCCAGTGTAAGCATAGTGGGACTGTATGGTCCACCCTCCCAGGTGCTACACCTATCGCCCTTTATTATCAATAACAATGTAATAATCATCCACACATGTCAACACAAACACAACTCTTTATTAAATGCCCTGATCATTATAGGCCTACCCAACATACATGGCCCAATCTCATCCGTGTGATGAGACAGGCTGAAGGAAGCACCCATTAATCATCTATCATCCTGTCTTGCCACTCCACCGCTCCAGCTGGGGAGTTGGACCAGTTTTTCAGGAGGTTGCGCTGCTTCTTCCCTTCACATGAGGCTCTGTTGGGGCCTGGCACATCCTCAGTGTCTATCAGGTTTTGCCCTTGCCTCCATTCCCCAGGCTCCATTGCCTTGTTGGAGGTCCACGAGCCTGTTCTGCAACACTGTGTAGCGGGTGCGATCCAACTCACGGTCTCTGGGCGATGCTGCATGGTGGTGAGAAGTACCTGGAACCTGTTGGCCAGGATGCCAAAGGCGTTCTCCACCACCTGCCTCGCCCTGGACAGCCTCTAGTTGAAGATCCTCTCTTCCCGGGTGAGGCATCTGGAGGTGTAGGGCTTCATGAGGTAGGTTGTGAGGGAGAAGGTGTCATCCCCCACGATGAAGTAGGGCACATCTTGCGTGTCGTTGGACAGGGGGTCTGGATCTGGGAAGCCCACGATGAGGTTGCGTTCCAGCCCCTCCTTGAGGTCACTGGCATTGTATACCTGGGCATCTGAAGATGAGCCATTGCCTGAAGCATCGATGTACATGAACTTGTAGTCAGCATCGACCATGGTGAAGAGGTCAGCATTGACCATGCTGAAGAAGCCCTTGTAGTTGAAATAAGTGGACCCCGACTTGGCTAGAGCTTTTCAGGCCACGTGCTTGCCATCTTTGGCTCCAACGGTATGTGGTAAGTTCCACTTCTGATACCACTGCTCTGCAACTTTCTTCCAGCCTTCTTCAGTGGAGGGGCACTGGAGGAGCTCCTCCATGTATTCTTCGATGATGGCCTGCACCACTTCTCTGACCACAATGCTGATGGTGTTTTGTGGCACCCTCCAGCCGTACTGCATGTTCCTGTAGGTGGTCCCTGAGGCCAGGTGGCGCAGAGTGAGTGCCACCTTGAGCCCAGGTTCCAGGCTGGGCCAGAAGTTGGTGTTTGCCTTGGTCAACCTGGGTGTCAGCCGCTGCACAACTTCGTCAAACATGGCTGGAGGCATCCTCATGAAGTTCTGGAATGCCCGAGTGTCTTCGTTCCTGAGCTCCACCATCAGCTTGTTGTACAGTCCGTACTCTGCTCTTCTCCTGATCTATCTTCAGGCCCAGACGCTTCTTGGCCGCCTCCTTTTCTTCCCGTAGAAGAGTTCACAGAGCCTGTAGATGGCTTCGCACTGTTGCAGAACGATGGTGGCTGCCAAAAGGACTGTGTTACGATCCACGGTGGACATGACTGGATGCTGTGGAAGAGGAAGAGCCAGATGAAGGCTGCAGAGGTCTGCACAGCTGGGCTGTTGGCCTGAAAGTGAGATGCAGGTGAGTTGCTCCCCCTTTTTATAGGCAGTATAGGTGTCCCTTTGCATCCTCTAGGCATCCTCTAGGCATCCTCTAGGCATCCTCTAGACATCCTTAATATCCGAGATAGGTCCCCTCTGTGAACGTTTTTTCCGTTTTAAATGCTTTGTTTCCATGCTGCATCCACTAGGCATCCATTCTCCATCCTTTCTGCATCCGTTCTGCTTCCTCCCTGCGTCCAAGTGGATGCGAGTTGCGCGGATGCGGAACGGATGCCTAGCGGATATAGCGGATGCGTAACGGATGCAGAACGATGCCTAGCGGATGCCTAGCGGATGCAGAATGGACGAATTGGATACATTTTCTGCTCAAAAGTTTTGAGCAGCTCAAAACTTTCTGAGCGGATGAAACGTCCATAAATGGATGCTGGACGGATAGAGAGGAAGCAAAACGGAGGCAGTGAGTACAGAACGGATACATCGCATTAACCAATGGATGGCAAGCTTTTTTGTCCATTTTACATCCTCTTTGTATCCATTGGTGCAGTGTGGCAGGGGCTTAACTCAGCTGTTAAAAGAAGGAAAACTTCCCATAAATTAGAGAAATTAAAATTTGATATAATCTGTCTACAAGCAGTACATATCAAAAAGCAATATGAACAATTGCTGATAATTGTTTACTTCTTTGGCACAATGCAATATTTACTTCTTTGGCACAATGCAAGAAAAGAGGAGTGGTGTTATACATTAAAGATATTATCCCAGTGAAATTGATCAATACTGATGATGATGGAAGATTACTAGTGATGGAAATAATGGATAATAATATGAAAACACTTCTGATTGCAATATATGCCTGAAATGACAATCAAGAAGAATTTTATAAAAAATTACATATTAAAATAATTGAACTGGACCATGCTAATATTGTTATGATGGGAGATTTCAATGGAACTGTAGAGAAAAAATTGGACTATACAACACAGAAAACAACAAAGCAAAACAGAAAGGCTCTCCCTAAATCTTTTTTTAAAATGGTAGATGAAATAAACCTAAAAGATACATGGAGAAAAAGAAATGCTAAGACTAAACAATACACCTTCTATTCAAATAGACATTTATCATGGTCCAGAACAGATATAATATGGATGTCAACAGAATTGTTAACTAATATTCAAGAAATAAATATTGAAACAAGTATTTGGGCAGATCACAATCCAATGACAATTAAATGGAAAGGACAAAGAAGAAGATCTAGATGGACGTAAAATAACACTATATTAAAGGAAAAAGACTTCACACAGTGGATGGAGAAAGAACTGGCTTTCTTCTTTAGAGAAAACAAAAAAGAAGATACATCAATCAGGAACATATGGTATACAATGAAGGCATATGCCAGAGGATTGATAATGAACTATACAAGGAAAAGAAATACCATGAAAAGACTAGCCTCTAAGGCATCAGAGGATGAGTATAAAGGACTTGAAAAAGAGCTACAGAAAATGCCACAGAAAAAGGACATTAAGTTAAAAATGGATATAATTAAACATAAAATAGGTCTAATAGAAAAAGAAGAACTAGCACAGAAAATCAGAGGTGCGAAACAGAACTATTTTGAAGATGCAAATAAACCAGGTAGATGGTTAGCACATAAACTGGGAAAGAATCAAGGAAAATATTGCATGCACAGAAGGCATTTGATAATGTGAATTGGCGATTCATGTTATTATAGCTGGAACAGATGGGTTTTCGTAAAAAATTTATTCAAGCAATAGAAGCTTTATATCATAACCAAATGGCAAATGTAATGATAGAGGGAGAACTGACAGACTGTATTGATATAAGAAAAGGAACAAGACAAGGGTGCCCACTATCGCCTCTGTTGTTTGTGTTAACCTTGGAAGTGCTAAACAGAAATATTAGAGAAGAAAATGACATAAAAGGGATGAAAATTAAAAAGGAAAAATTTAAATTGCAAGCATTCACAGATGATCTGGTTTTCATTTTAGAAGACCCACTAGAAATTGATAGAAAAAGATAGAGGCATATGGAAAGGTGGCTGGTTTGAAAATAAATAAAGATAAGACTAAGATCTTGACAAAGAATATGCTACCAAGACAAAAGGAAAAACTGGCGGATCTACTGAAAATTTAGGTCACGAATAAGATCAAGTCCTTGGGGATATATTTGACAGCAAGATGTAGTACACTAAAAGAGAATAATTATATCAAACTTAAGCAGCAGATAGTGCTAGATTTGGCGAAATGGGAAAATTTACAACTGTCATTAATAGGAAGAATATCAACAATCAAGAGGAATATATTACCCAGAATTTTATATTTGTTCCAAACAATTCCAGTTAGGCTTGGAAAAGATTACTTTGAAGATTTAAATAAAATTGTGTTGAAATATATATGGTAAGGTGAGAAGGAGAGAATAAAGTTAAAACTTTTGCAAGATGCTAGACTAAGAGGAGGATTTGGTTTGCCTAATTGGGAGTTGTATTACCAAGCTACAAATTTGATGTGGGTTTAAGGAATGGATAACATTAAGAAATTGTTGACATTAGAAGAACATGATCTATTGTTGGGGTGTCATGCTTTTTTATGGTATGAAGGAACTAAAACACAGGGGGTACTTTAGAAGACATTATACATGGGAGTCTCTGTGGTTAAACTGGGAGAAGATTAAAAGACAATGTTATTTGAAAATTTAAGTTTGGTTCTCAACTACTGAAGCATTTTCTTATCCTATAATATACAAAAAGGAACAAACAGATATGGGGAAATTTTGAATGAAATATTGAACTTAAATCTATACAAAAATTAGACAAACAAGGTATAAAGATGAATTGGTTTTCATATGTGCAAATACATTCAAGGTATGACAAAGATTCTAAAACAGAAGGTTTCTATAATAAATTGACTGATTTAGATAAGATTTTGATAGGTGATTAAAAAATTGTATAGATATTTATTAGAAATTAAACTAGAAGAAGAACAAGTTAAAGAAACAATAATTGCTTAGAGGAAGAATTTTGGATATGGGATTGATCTAGAGAAATGGCAAAAATTGTGGTCTCAAAATTATAAAATGACAATGTCAATAGCATATAAAGAAAATTTGTATAAGATGTTTTACAGGTGGCATTTTTCCCCGACAAGAATAGCAAGAATGTATAAGAAGAAATCTGAAAAATGTTGGAAATGTCATCAGACACCTGGCTCATATTACCATATGTGGTGGACTTGTGTGGATGCTAAAAAATATTGGACTAAAATCCACATCTGGTTGGAAAAAATGACAAAAAAGCATATAGATTTGAAACCAGAGATATTTTTATTGGGAATTTTATCTGAAATATATAGTAAAGAATTGGAAAACCTGATTGTAAATGTATTAACAGGGGCTAGGATTGTATTTGCCAACAACTGGAAAAATGAGAAAAAACCATCACAGGAGGAAATCATTAAGAAAATATTGGAATGGGCTGAAATGAGTAGATTGACATTTGAAATCAGAGAACAAGTTGATGAACAATTTTATAAAATTTGGAATCTATTCTATCAATGGTGAGACAATAAAACATGGTCATGAACTATGTAGATTCTTAGAAAATAATAAATATATAAAGAGGTATTCTTTTCTTATTATATCTACAAAGTGATTGTAGGATAGATTTGAGATAATATGAACTGTCATAAAACAAATTAAGTAAAATATAGATTATTTCATAATATATGTATGAATAAAAGTATAGTCAAATGATTGATGATATTAATATTATATATAAAATGATATTATATATAAAATGATATTAATATATTTAATATTTGATTGAAAGTACGAGAGTATATACAATGTAATTGTAATTGAAGACTACAAAATGGAAGCACAAAACAATTTGTAAACCAACCGACACACTATGTATACATATGGAAGATGGCTTGATGTTTTTATGTTTTGTTTGTCTATGTTTGTCTTAAAAACCAATAATAAAAAAAAAAGAATTATTTAGTCGTTTGTACTTTGATAACTGTCTGGTTTGGTACAGTAACCAAATAGGATAGAAACAGACTTCAATGGATACTTAGGACCGCCGAAAAAACAGTTGCAATTGCCTGTCCTGCAATTGCCGAAAAAATAATTGCAATTGCTTCCATTCCATAGAAGTCATGTATATTGCACAGGTCAGAAGGAGGACTGAGAAAATATCTACAGAGCCCTCACATCCTGGACATAATCTGTTTTAATTCCTCCTCTCGGAACTCTGTTATAGGACATTGCATGCCAAAATATCTAGACACAGTTACAGTTTTTCTCCCTGCCATCACTTTGCTAAACACTTTGCTAATCCTCTCACAGTATCATTTTATGTATAAAAGTATAAATACCATATTGTGTGGCTGTAATATTGTTATTATCCTTCACTTTCTCTATTACCCCTTATTATTGGTATTATTTTATGATTATTATTCTCTGTTGCTTTTCATGTACATTGAGAGCTTCTGCACCAAAGAAAAATTATTTTTGTGTCTAATCACACTTGGCCAAAAAAGCTGTTCTATTCTATTCTATTCTATTCTATTCTATTCTATTCTATTCTATTATGTTTTGTTCTGTTCTCTGTTCTACTTTATTTTCTTTTTACAACCATATGATCTCTTGTATCAGCATGGAGTCAGGACAATTGAATGAAGTTGAATGTTTACTGGCTATGTTATTGATGCTTAACCAGAGTTCACAGCATTAATTTTTGTCTTTGCACTCTGATATAGAAATATCTGTCATTGCCTAGACTTGAACTCTCAACTTTCTGAGTGGGAGGGAAGCATCTTCTTCCTCTAGACCACCATTGCATTCTATTATATTAAAAATAATAATATAATAATGTAATATAGTCGTGTAGTGTAGCGTAGCATAGCATAGCACAGCACAGCACAGAACAGCACAGCACAGCACAGCACAGCACAGCACAGCACAGCACAAAACAACACAGCACAACATAATATATTGAACGGCTTGTCCTCTCAACATGTTGCTGTTCATAGTCAACCTTCCCACTGTGGTCTTCTTAAATATCAGCTTACCTATATACAGCAGATGACCACACCTACTTCTTCTTCAAAAAGCCTTTTCTATTATGGTCATATTAATCAACTATTTCCCAGGAAATGAAAACTACCAAATGATCCCATCTGCTACCAAGGCAACATACATGATATGAGTTCAAATATATATCAGAAAATTGTAGTGAAAGTTTCCTTAACAGAATGGGTTTTTTAAAAAAAGCCTGTAATCAATGTAGTTCTCTTAATAATTATAGTTTAGTAAATAAGGGTTGGATGGGTAATATTAATTAACTTTAGGGGAATTCTGAAAATGCTTTGAATTAGGATTCAATCAAATTCGGATTTCTAATTTAGTTAATTTTTAGTTAAGAGTAAATGATGAAAATGATATCTCCCCACAAAGCCAATCAATTTAATGATTACCAAAGAACATGAATAAATATTTTTTAAAAATCCTTTCTGAAAATACTTATTTTTTTTTCTTTTTCTGTGAAATTATTCTTCAGAAACATTGATCAACATTTGCAAGTACCAGTTTTGGGTGCAGTCTTATTCAGCCTATACTGAATTCTATTGTGATTTACTGCTTACAGAACAAGCATGAGATTTCAATATAATTCTCTAGAGAAGGGGTGTCAAACTTGCATCATCACATGACATATCACAACACTTTTCCTCTTTGTTAAATTGGGTGTGGGTGTGGCCAGTGTATGATGCATCCAGCCCATGGGTCATGAGTTTGATAGCCCTGCTTGAGAGGTAGATTTCTAGGATTTGGCCATTTATGTATATTTGTTCAATATGAAATCACATGAAGAAAATGTGATTTATTGATCACTTATTGAAAAATAAAACAGACTGGAATGGAGTTTTAGATAAATTAGCAGGAAGAGTCAAGGTGGTGACCCCAAAAGTATGATCAAAGCCATTATCTTGACTTTTTGGTGGTCCTCCCTCTGTAACAATTGGCAGAGGTGACAAAATAGGTACCTGGCAAAGAAAAGTTAAGGCTTATTTGCAAATAAAGCTTTCTTAAATCCTGAAGAAACAAAAGAAAAAGAGAAATATGTAGCCATATCTGTTGATATGATTACAACTAAGCCCTGTTGTTTTCTCCCATGAATCACTAGAACGATGTTGAAGGATGGCAGCATTGGTTTCATTCTGAAAAAGAGGAAGTCTTAGTTACACCCTATTTCCTATTATATTAGGCTACATTTCAAGTTTTTGAATACTTGCTATTTCAAATATTTAATGTATGTTTAATTCTCAATATTTTGGGTATGTGTTCTCTCTAGAAATTATATGTTTCATTTTTCTTCATAAATGTTTTAAAAATATCAAATAAAAGAAGAAAATAATTGATATGAGTGCATATGCCAAAATACTTATTCTATTTTTCTTTTAAAACAGAGCATTTCTGAAAAATTAACATTTCTATGAATTGATAATAATCGAGTCTCAGTAATGCTGTAAGATAGCAGTTTTAATTGAAAAGTTCAATTGAAGAAAATGGCTTTGAATTTGCAAGGCAAATAATACATTTTGCTAAAACTGAGTTTCCGAATAGTTCATATTTGCTGCCTTTATCTTTTCTAAGGAATGAATCAAACTAACAAACAAGTATTGATGATTAGAAGGGCTTGTTTGCAACAGCTGTGGAAACAGTTGCCAAATCTCATTTTATGTTAAGAAAGCTCAAACATAAAATGATCTGATATGCATTAGAATTCATTTTTATTCTATACCTCACATAAAATGTTCTTGCTGGTATAGAACAAGATAGGAAATCTGTAAAACACAGATTGGCTCTCTTAGTTATCTTACACCTTGTGGCAGTAAGAGATGAATAGGAAAATGCCATCTCCTTTGTGGATCATATGATTTTAATGTCAGTTATAGTCCACATATAATTTCCATGTTACCATCTAATATTCTTGATAAAACCTCTGAATAGCATTTACTTGCAACTAGATTTAAATATAAATGTCAATAAAATGCTTTGATGTCTTGAAAAGCAGAACATATTCCTAATTTCAAATATCTTAAGTCCTTAATATTAATTATAAATTTAAAAAATATAAATGACATGACTCTGAATATTATTCCATTCAAGGCTTGTAGAGTCACAAATACTTATTGCTCAAATATGGTATTCAGCAGGTGAAATCCTTTATTTCCTATAAGAATACTTATGCATGTTAGTTCTTGGACAGAAAGTCATTTTCCCATCAAAATGTGTGCATCAATCATTCATGTCTACACATATTTGTCTACAGAAATATAACTTTGTGCCTTTGGAATGATGCAATAAGCAAAAGGTAAATGGTGAATACATTTTGAATCAAAATGCTAAAATTAGGGGGCTGCAGACTGGCTGCTATCAACTTAGATGAGCTGACGAAAACTGGCTAAATGACCAGGAATATAAATAAGAGCTTAAGCAGCATTCTCATAAGACCCCTAGAAAAAAGAGATAGGTACATGGCATAGAAAGATCCAAGGAAATACTGTAAATTAAGAGACTACTGTGAGAGGAGATAAGTTCTTGTAATAATATGGACCCATGCTATTAAAGTCAATAAAGGTTTAATCAGGAACAAATAATCCACAATCATATTCGATGCTGCTAATTTGAACTGATGGGGAAAAAGGAGCAAAATCACGACTCATCCAAGTAGTTGCTGATCTCTCACTCTGCTGCAGGTAGAAACAAAAGAAGCAGGGAAAGTGAAGATGGGAGAACTCTGAAGTTCAGTATGCTTTCTCCCTCCTGCCCATTACCTTCTTACTATCTTCTCCCATTGATAGGCCAATCATTTCTTGTTTTCTTAATTGTTGAAAGAAACTTTTTTGGTTATATTTTAGCATTTATTCATTCTGAACCTTAGCTTTCCTGACTCTGACCTTGCAAATTCAGGCTATTTTCTGGTTTACTGTTTTAGTTATGTGTCCTTTTTTTCCCATTTTAAAAATATTTCTCCTTTTTCTCTTTCCTTGTTAGAGAGTTCTTTATGCAATCATGCTGGTTTCATCTGGTATCTTTTGTTTTCCTTTCTCCATAGTATTTCTTTTGTTTGGTGCTTTAGTATTTCATTAATCAGAGTCCCATGCATCCTGAATTATTCTTCTCTGGAGGATTTCTATTCATGGGATCCTTCTTAATCTCTCTCCTAATCTGTTGAAATCAGCTCTCTTAAAGTCTAAACCACTTCATTCAATTACTTCATTCTGAACTTCCCACAACTTTCACTCCCTTGTGCATTTTATCCAGAAGAACAGAATTGGAAAGGACCTTAGAGGTTTTCAAGGTCAAGTAGGAGATCCTATACCATTTCAGATAAATGGCTGCCAATCTCTTTTTAAAATATCCAGTGATGAAGCACCCACAACTTCTGCATACCTTTCCACTCATTAATTCTTCTCACTGTCAGGAAATTTCTCCTGATTTCTAGGTTGGTTCTCCTTGCTTTCATCCATTTCATCCATTGCTTCTTGTTCTGCCTATGGGTATTTTGGGGAATAAGTTGATCCCCACTTCTATCTAAAGCCCCTCAAATGTCAGCTGCAGAGGGTCCTGAATGAAACAGACTATCTGGACATTTTTCAGTCAGGATTCAGGTGTGGTTATGGGGCAAAAGCACCACTGGTTTTGCTTGTCCATGATCTCTGGCAAGAGCAAGATGGGGATAGTGCAACTATCCTCACTTTCCTTGACTTCTCAGTGGCTTTTGATATTATCAACCATGGTATCCTTTAGGGGTGGCTGCAGGGACTGGGTCTGGGCAACAAGTTCTGTGCTGATTCAGCTCCTTTCTCCATGGCTGGTTGCAATCAATATTGATAGAGAGTGAGAGATCCATTCATCAATTGCTATCTTTGACTTTGGATGATTTGATCTCCAAACAGATCCAGTCTACAACTTGGGGGTTCCCCTGCACTCACAACTCCTGCTGCAGGAGGAGCAGGATAGTGTTTGCACATCTTCATATATGTGGTAGTTGTGTTCTTTCCTGGATCAGGACTCCCTGGATTCAATCATTCAGTCTCTATCTCATGGTTGGACTATTGTAGTGACCTCTACATCGGACTATCCCAAAAAGAATTCAGAGGCTACAACTGGTGATTAGTGTGATGGCAAAGGCAGTTTTGGGAACCCCCAAGAATGGCCTCTGTAACACCACTGTTCTGTGAGCTGCATTGGTTGTCAGTCTGCTTCCTGGTACAATTTAAGATGTTAGTGATCAATATTAAAGTCCTGGGTCCAGGTTACTTGAGGGACTGACTTGCCTCACTGGACCATCTCACTCATTCCAGCAGAGGAGACATGCTGTGGATCACATCAGCCTGATTATTCTGGCTGGTGGGGTCCAGGAGCTTCTCTACTGTTGCTGCTGCTCCTGTCCTCTGGAACATTTTGCCTTCCAAAGTGAGGTTGGCCCCAACCTCCTATCCTTTCATAAAGGCCTAAAGACCTAGTTTTGCCAGTTAGCCTGAGGCCCCAATGGGGGAAAAGCCCAATGGGTGTGATTGATTCAGTAACAACCGATCCCATCTCTCCCCATTTTGCCCATGCCTTCCCCAAGCGTAGATTTTAATCTTTGGTTTTAATTTATTCATATTTCAATATAGACATATTTTTATGATCATAAGCTGCCCAGAGTTACCTTATGGTAAGATGGGTGGCCAATACATTTTATAAACAAATAAACAAATACATATTGGAACACTGCTATCATATCACCTTTAGCCCTTTTTTTCATAGAGTATATATTAAAACCTATTACATTACACCAATAGCAATGCCATTTTCTTTTTCCTTTAATATTCACTCAAATATTTCCAAGATATTAAGTTATATTAATTCTTAGAAATTAATGAGATTCCATTGTTTTTTCAGTTTAGGTTCATTTACCCAACAGAAATAGCTTGCATAAGTTACCAATCCAGAAATATAAAAGTAATTGACATCCTTTCCTGTTTTATCTTGAGCTATCCACCATCCAGCTGTTCTATTCATATTTGACTGATTGGAATCCTTTCTATTCCAATAATTATTCCAATCACGAAATTAAGTCACTGTCTAGCCCAAAGGCCAGGAGTGGGACTATTCTTGGAAGGTCTTTCCCATACTTAGCACCTTTGAAATTTGTAGGCTTTAACTCACTGAATTTTCAGCAGTGTTCTTGCTGGCTGAAGAATTTTGGAAGCAGATCCAAAAATCTAAGGGTTATTCAGATTAGGGAAGCTAATACTGGAGATAATGTACAGTTCTTCTGCAAAGGTTATTCAGCAAGTTAAAATATTTGGGAGTGTGATGAATGGTTGAGGAAACACTTGTCAAGTTATCTATAAAAATAGTAAAGGTGGGATAAAAATCAATCAATTAATTAATTAAATATATGTTGATCAAAAGTTACTATAAATTCTGCAAAACTTTTAAATGAATGTGTACTTTAATCTGCCCTTGATTCAAACCAGTAGTCCTGATATTTATTTAGAGAATTTACATACATTTGTCTAATATGATAACAAACCTTTTAATGCAATCCCCTTCCTCTGCCCTATTCCCGCTACTAGAAACTAACCTGCAGAAATCTAGATACCTTATTCTGTATCCCCAAATAAAGGGTTATTTTGTTGTTTTTTTTGGTACTCTGCACTGCCACCTAGTGGTCACCCAGTAGGCCATGGCAGGCAAATGAGTGCAGATCAGTTTTGGGCTCCTGCAGAGCCTAGGATTTGCTGTGTTAAAGCCTTTAGTGCTACTCTCTCACGTAGCAGTCAGCTGGAAATGAAATTGCCTTAGGAAATTGTATTCCACATTTCAACTCCTTTTCTGCATGAGCCCTAATTGTGGCCCTAATTGTTCTGCTGCAGGTTTTACTAGAATGTTTATGAGCCATGCTGCTAGTATTACTTTTATTATGACTGATATTTGCCTTTTATTATTACTGATATTTTTACATTGCCTGAGACACTAACTTTTTCTGAAACTATAGAAACAGATCGATAGATCGATTGATAGAGTCAGATACACACACACACACACACACACACACACACGCACACACACATTCTCATGCAAATGCATCATTATACATTTCCCTACACCTTTACCTATACAATATACACACATACTGTTGTCATCCTCTCAGAATAACAGAGTTGGAAGGGACCTCTGCTTTCTGCTTAAGCAGAAAACCTGATGCTATTTTTGATTAAAAAGACTTCCCTTCTCTCCTGCAAATTCCCTTGTGGTTCTCTGATTTTCTACCATGGATTTCAAACTAGAATTCTGGGTAGCCTATCAATCCTGTGTTTAATATTCCACATCTTGCAATAGTTGCAGGCTGTACTTGTTTACCATCCTCTTTATGTGGAAATATCCAAACTTGGGAGGGAGAATGGGGCTTCAGAACTCATGAAATTCCACATGAAAGAAGAAACATGAAATGAGTATATGAACAGCAATAGAAATTCCAGGCACAGTATCAATAAATTAAGGGAATCAAGAAGCAGATGGCTGGCAAAATGAGAGCATGGCATAGGGCACTGGGAAAGCTCTGACTAATTGCAAAAAGCAAAAAGAGAGTGGCGGAGGAATGGAAAGTGAAAGAAAGGATTGGTTCTAATTGGGAAGAGAAACTACTGCAATTAGATGTATACCATGTAAGCTAAGAGCAGGAACAGAGTTTGTTGGAAAATTGCCTTTTCCAAACTGCTTAATCTCTGCTTCATTTCAAATCTCTTTCTTGTCTGCTGCAAAACACATAATATGAAAATACTGGAAAACTCTGCAGTGGGACATGAAGAACATTCTTTTCTTATTGCTTCCACAAATGAGTAGAGGGGAACACTTGCAGAACAGGGAACACTTGCAGAGCAGAGAAAACTAAAGAGAGGAAAAAATAATAATGCAGAGTATTCAAAGAAAGTCCCTTTCAGAATAGAGCACATGTTCTGGGAACTTTTTTTTTTGCTTATCTCCATGCTGCTGTAAAAAGGAAGTAAATTATGCTTACCTGTTACTATATTGATATTGGTTTTTTTTTCTCTTGTAAAAAATATTCCACTTCCAAGATATGCAAAATCTGTTGTCTTTGCCAACTTTTATGTCGGCAGGATATGATGGGAATAACTCGGTTGGTAATTTCAGGAGGATTCCTGTCCATTCATGCACATAAACACACACAGAGAGAAATATGACAGAGAGGGAGAAAGAGAGAGAGATGGGGGGGGGGAGAAAGAAAGGGAAAAAGAAAGAGAAAGAGAGATGAAAGATGAGAGAGAGGGAAGGGGGGAGGGAGGGAGAGAGAGAGAGAGAAAGAGCAGGATAATTGCAGGAGATTGCAGGAAATACGACTTCAGCAACAGAATGGTCAATGTCTGGAATATTCTACCTGACTCTGTGGTTTCTTCCCCAAACCCCAAAAGCTTTAACCTTAGACTGTTTACTATTGACCTCACCCCTTTCCTAAGAGGTCTATAGGGGGTGTGCATAAGCGCACCAATGTGCCTACCATCCCTGTCCTATTGTTTCTTTTATTTTTCTTATATGTATCCATGTATTCATAACTATGTTTTTACTTAGATCTATAATCTTATAAGCAATTGACAAACCAAATAAAATAAAATAAATAAAAAATAAAGAAATAGAGAGGGAGAGGGAGAAAGAGAGACAGAGAGAGAGAGATGAAAGATGAGCGAGAGGGAAAAAGAGAGAGCGAGATCATACACACACACACACACACACACAGAGAGAGAGAGAGAGAGAGAGAGAGAGAGAGAGAGAGAGAGAGAGA
>BLBF01000044.1:15816076-15826418 GCA_015471245.1 Laticauda colubrina | reverse complement strand
AGAGAGAGAGAGAGAGAGAGAGAGAGAGAGAGAGAGAGAGAGAGAGAGCTGTTTCCCAGAGGAAAAAAACATACAGGAAGTCACAAAACCTGGGAAGGCATGGCTGGGAAGGGGTGTCATGTAACTGGGTGGGAGTGAATTATGTCAAGTTGGCCATGCCCACCCAGGTTTTGTGGCTCTCACTGTTTTATTTCTCTGTCCTCTGGATACTGCATCCCTCATGGTCAAACACTACCAAGGCTGCAAGTAGAAAGTTTGGTGAATTCTATTTCATTTTGCAATTTAAAAGAAAAAACAGCCCCTTTTATTTCAACTCATTAATGGATATTATTATTTTAGTTGGTCAGTATTTATTAGGCAAAGTCCTAGATTTTGAGAAATTTTACCTTGGGGAATGTGAACAGAATTAAAAAGCATTTCCTTTTTTTTTTTTTTTTGCAGTCGTTTCATGTTTTCCCCCCTATAAACCTAAAATTTAATAGTCAGTTGACTAACACTGCAGTTTTCCTTGTGCTAGATATTAAGTTACTGATCCACCTGCCCTAGGCATAAGGTCTGAAAGAGCAATTATCAAACAAGCTATTAATTTCCCTGAACACGCATTTCTGAAAAATTCCATGAATCTCACAAAACTTTTTTGCTTTGACCAAAAAGAGACTTGCATTTATCACAATTAATAACATATAGAAGCAATTTTATGCCAACAATTTACAAAGCATTCTAGTCCATTGTGGAGTTTGGGGATCTTGATTAAAAAAAAAAGACATTACAAGGATGTGAAATATATTATTCATTTCTAAATAGCAAAGATGATAGAATGATATTTGCCACTTATAATTTTTTATAAACCCTTCCAGGTTTTTTATACATGGCAGAATGTATACAGTATGTAGTGATTAAATGATTTATAGATCATACACAAATGTTTGTGGATTTCATTATTTATCTGTGATTTGATCAATGTGAACATAATCAGTACATGTTGCCATAATAAGCTAAAATCGGTGAATGGAAAACTATGGCAAACATTTGAATGCCAATTCAAAAATATTAGGTATTCCTTAAATTAAACTATCAAGCCTAGTCAACTGGTACATAGTATTTTGTGATTCTACAATTCTATCCTTTCTTAGTCAATTCTATCCTTTCTTATCTCTCTCTTTTAAACAAGTTTTATTTCAGTTTTCCACATTTTAAAAACATCTCTTTTTAGTGAACAGCATGATTCCATGTTTTCACATTTACATACAATATATGACCATGGTTATATATTCATCTTTCATGTTCAACTTCCTATCTTATAATACTTTACATATTTTCTATTATTATATTTTTCCAAGTGCTTTCCTCTTATTTAAATCACAAATATTTCTCATATCTTCACAATCATTACACTTTAGTACTTTTAATTGGAAAATTTGCAATTTCATCGCATATTCTTAGTTCATCATTTAACAAATTCTAAATTAATACATTTAAAGAAAAAAATTCCCCCCAATTACTGATTTGAGTGTGCTACCCCTGTAGTTTACATATTTGTTAATTACCTCCCCTTTAAATACCAATAAACATTTAACTTTTATTTCCTTGAAAATAATAATAATCCCTTAAGAACTACATAGCATATATATCTTTTAAGTCAGATTCTGCATGATGTTTTCCCCTTTAATTTCATGGAACTTATTTATAATTTCAAAAAGGAAAATTAATCTATTCAATTACTCCTGGTCACTGATATTAATCCCCTTTCAACCATCCTCATAGTTCCTTTCAATTATTTTCCATATATTTATTATTTATTTATTAGACATATTCCATAAATTTTTCATAATTTCCCTTTTTTCACATTTATTCCATTCATCTTTGTATATAGTTTAAAAGAAAAGAAGGAACATACATTTCAATAGCAAAAAAAATCAGTTTCATCCTTCATTTTAATAATCTATATTTCCCTATTTTCTAAGTAATTTATAACTTCAAATATATTTATATTACCCCTCATCACCTTGCAGAATCTCTTTTCTTAATTCTTAATCAGCCATTATCTCTATGCCTTTTAAATAAACAATTTCTGTCCATTTTTTAACATATTTCTTTGTTTTCTGATCCTGTTTCTTATCTCTTCTTTTTCCCTTTATTTTCCCCTTTCTTCTCACCCTCCAGTTTTTGTCCCCCTCCTTCTTTATAGCTTCTTTCCACATTTTACTTTTTTTCTGTTTCTTTTTACCTTTTTTAGTTTTATAGGTATTCTCCTTTTTAAATACCTCCTTGAATCTCAAATTTTTATTCCCCACTCTTTTCTCTCTTCTTTTTAAAATTTGTCATTCCAAAAGTTCATTAAATATGGTCTCTCATTTAATTAATTCCTCCTCCTCTGGCATTCCTCTTTGTTATTCATGTTTTGAAATCACCATTTCCAAGAATTGTAAAGCAAAGCCTCTTTCTTGTAGTGTTTCTTTCATATTTCTAAGTTCCATTTTTAATTCCAGAAGAGATACCACCATTTTACATGTTTCTGTCTGATAGTTTAGTTCAATTGATATGTTAAAAGTTAATTTCCAAAGATCAGCTTTTGTTTATTCCTGTTCAAGCTTTTTAGATTCACAAATAATCCAACACCAGATCCATACCAAAGTCACTAGTTAATCCCAAAACATTTTCTTGTTTCTTTATTTCAATGTTTCAAATTCTACTTTCACTTTCCAGGGTTCTTGCTTTATTGTATCAATATTTCATTTACTTGGATCAAATCAAGTTCTTAGAAAAACAGGGTTCTTAAAAAAAATTAAATTTTTGGCCACAAGATAGCACTCTCTGTTCTGTCAAAACTTCACCCTTTTTTCCATTTTCCCCTATTCAGGGCTTTTCAAACCTCAAAGTTCCAATAAAATCAAATCTCCAATTAGTATTTTTTATTTTTTCTTTGACACTCTCAAATCCAGTTTTAATTATGCCTAATTAGTGTCAAAAATGTATTTGTCAAATTTAACTAACTATCTTATTCTGGCTTCTTCCTTTCATGGTTCAAAGCCCCTTTCAGCTGTCAAAAGTATTTTTTCCTTTTTTCCCCCTTTCCTTTGTATCTCTGCTGCTTTAGTTCCTTTCTTGAAAATTCTTAAAAATTAATCCTGGGATACCTTTTATTTAGTTATTGCACCCAAATGTCCCAGCTCTCGTGCTGTCTGCTTCTTCTCCACTTCTGCATGATCTTAACCCAGCTGACTCTTCCTCTTCAGGGTGGCTATTTTTGATCACCGCTACAGTCATCTTCAGAGGGGAATGTTGCCAAGCCCAGAAGGGAGATGTGGCTCCTTTCAACATGGCTGGCAGTCTTCCCTTTCTCTGCCAACCCTATAAGGCAGCTTCAGCCCCAGATCGGTATGATCAGGGCTCTCCAAAAGAGCACGAACTGAAGCCATGGACAATTACAGTCTCTGGTTCATCTTCAAGGAAGTTCCGGGAGTTTATCTCTAATGTTTTGTCTGAAAAATGCCAAATTATTTGTAACTGGCTGAAGTGAACCCTTTCTGAACAAAATGGAAAATAAAAGAAAAAAGAAAACATTATATAGATCTCTTGTATTCTTAAACACTGCCATCAAACTCATTGTTTGATAACTGATAATCTAACACAGTTTAAAATTCCAGTCAGCTCTCTCTCTCTCTCCCCCCCCCCTTCCCTCCTCTACTTTCTTCTTCTCAATACATTTGCAATGTTGGATTTAATCTGAAACTGAAGGAAGTTTGCACTCATATTCATTCTCTTTTCAGGATATTATTTTTGACCATGGATATACCACATGCTCTTAACTTAAGTGCACATTTCTAGAAAGTATATTGAAAGCCAGTATTTTCATTTTCACAGACCTTTCAATATATTTTATTGTCAGCCAGTTCCTTCTAACAGCAAAGATAGTTATTGATATTTTTCAGCGGTTGTGGCCAGTTAAGTAATAATATAGAATAGGTGGCACTTCATTCAGCAGTAGTAATTGTGAGTGGGATTTAGGCATCATCATGAACTATGACTTAAGTATAACCAGAAGTGTGCTGCAGCTGTGAAAAATGTTAATGAAGTTTTAGGTTGCATCAACTGATGGATAGTATTAAGATCATATGAAGTGTTAGTCTTGCTCTGTACTGCACTAATGAGAACATACTTGGAATACTGCATCCAATTCTGGTCACCATCATACAAAAAAGATGCTGTGTACAGAGAAGAACAACAAAGAAATAAATGATCTGGAGGCTAAATAATATGATGAATTGTTAAGGGAACTAGGTATGTCTATCAAAGAGAAGGATTAAGGTGACATGATCCATCTTCCAGTATTTGATTGGAAGGGTTATTATAGAGAAGAGTAAATTGATGAGAAGAATCCATAGTCTCTTACAACCATATAACATCTTTTATTTATTATGTTATCTTTTATTGTTTTATTCAGACCGTTAATAAAAATATTTTTTAAACAAAAGGAGTGTCTGGGACTTCTGATGTCATACAATATAAGGCCTCTAATAGTAGAATGGAATCATGTACCAAGTTTTCTGTAACCTTAAATATTATTGTTATGGGTAGGAGTGGACCAATATTTTTGACTGTGTGTGCTTGTATCTAATGATCACTTTCTTTTAATTGATAATTCTGTAGTACAGAATCAGCTAATGATCACTTATTTCTAATATTGAAATAAGGAGAAAGAGAGAGGGATGACATCCCTTTGAGCACAATACATATCTTTAAATGTGAACTATTTCCCTGGCAATCAAGCTGAGGTGAATTGTATTAAAGAACTTAAAGGACCAAAAATAAAATTTCAAAATTACTAAAAAGAAAAGTAAAAAGACTGAAGGCCTTACATTGTAGCTATATCATTTAACCAATACCAGCCTGACTTCTACTAGACTTGAATGCTACTCTTAGAGGATTTTCTTTCCATGAGTATATTAAGAGCCACCAGGAGTTTAAATTTAAATCAAGGTGTGAAGATTGAATTAGGACAAGCATGACTTAATAGCTGATTTTATGGTATATAGAGAAAACTATTAAACTACTTTGCCAAAAGGCTTGCATTAAATAACAACATAAAGTTTTAGGGAGAAAAAAGATTATCCAAAGGGAGGATTGGCAGCAGTTAAGCAATTGTTTGAAGGGAGGATTGGCAGCCAGTTTGAAGAACTCAACAATTTTCTACTGCATAATTGATGATTAGTTAGATAGCACTAGGCCCAAAGTGGGGTGTCCAATTTCAACATGTGTGAAATGAATTCCCACTCTGCTTTTACATTAAATTTTAATTGTGCATTTATATCAGTGCTGAGTTTAAGTGAGTTGATTGGCCTACAGTTATATCTTCCAAAATAAAAAAGATTGTAATTCATAGAAAACTCATGGGGGATATTTTTGTCCCCGTGAATTATTAATAACTAATATCATTTTGTGAGTGACCTTTATACATCATTTTTAATGACCTTTATACCAATATAGATCTTGCTGAAAGTATTCCAAAGATTGGAGCTATGCAGTAATTATTCCATTGAAAAATATTCTAACAAATTGGATATCAGTTTACAAAGAACAAGTTTTTTACCTGATAAAAGCACAAGCTTTATGCCTGACATCTTTACTAGACTCTACTTGACCAGGCAAATAATAAAAACTTTTTAGCAAGAAAGCAAGCAGGTTTTCAGACTTATCAAACAATCACAGAACAAGGGTTAATTTCAGGGGTGGGATTCTACAGATTCATATCCATTCTCTAGAACTGGCTGTTAACATTCTAAGCAGTTTGGAGAACTGGTTGTTCGAAGACACAACTGGCCTAATCCTGTAAGGAAGGCAGGAAGGAAACATTCTGGTGTTGCTTACAGAAACTGCCTCTCCATTAACCCTTATTACATTCTTGCCAGGACTAGACTTCCTGTCTCAGGAACATCTCTGGAGGTTTATTTCCCCCTCCTTTGCTGATAATTTTCTTGTCTGGAGTGACCATTCAAAGTTACAGTGGCATTGAAAAAAGTGACTTATGACCGTTTTTCACACTTATGACTGTTGTAGCACCCCACAGTCATGAGAGGCCAGGCGAGAAGATGCATGCCTCAATGTGAGTGATGTTGAGTTGGCCACATCCAGCCAGTCACATGACCACCAAGCCACACCCACCAACTAAGCCACACCCACAGAACCAGTTGTTAAAAAATTTGAATCCCATCCCTGTTTAATTCTATATTATCTTGCTGAAAAATTCCACTCCACTTTCATCATGGACATTTTTTGCAGTTTTCTATATGATTGAAAAAGACAATTTGTGAAAGTAACTTGAACTGTCTTTTATTAACACATGTTCAGTATATAATATTTTTACAATGTTATTTTCTTTTCTTTTTGCACATCTGTAAATCTACATAGACATAAACAATAGGCATAGTTAAAGAAGGGCAAGGAATAGCTTATTTCTCCTCCATATTATTTCCTCACTTAGAAAATTTTATTGAATGCCACCCAGAGATTTATTATTTCAAATGTGTATGCACATACACATTGAATTATGAAAAAAATACATCTGTGATAAAGCTCTCCTAATAACTACATGAATTGTGAGTTATTATTTTATTATGTTGTGCTTATTAGATACCATTTTAAAATAGAACTATTTTAATGATCTGATATTATGATACAAAAGCAAATTTCTATTATGCATCTCCAATATTTGAAAATGATCATTCTCTGATCACTGTCTAACATATGGGGCACATATGAAAATTATACTATTTTTATGAAATTATGCATTGCTTATCTGGTTGTCTATTCTTGTCCCACTGCAAAATTTGTAGAAAAACCATAATGCTTTATCTAAACTGTTAGTTGGCTATCAGGCACATTCAAGAATAAAGCTATTAATAAAACATTATGCTAGTAATAGTAATTATATTTCTCATGCACTTATGCACTTATAACAACATAGTTCAGACATAGAATAAAATAACAATTAATAGAATTAAAGATTACAATCACTTGTAATATAATAATTTAAAATTAATATCTAATCCACTATTTATAAAATTAACCTCTATAAAGTATATTCAAAAAGCATGTAGGAATTAATTTGTTTTAAAGCAATTCAACAGTGGCTCATGAGTAAAAAGGTTTTTTTTTTTTTTTTTTAAATATCCAAATCCACATATAACACTTCTGGAAGTCTATTCCAAAGAACTGGACTCAGTTGACAGAAACCTATCCCAATGATTGGGTCAAATGAAGTCTTTCAATTAATTATACCCAGGGGTGGGCTTCAAAAAATTTAGCAACCAATTCTCTGCCCAGTTGCTGGGTGGGCGTGGACATGTTGGGAATGACCTAATCAGCTCCCTGAATCAGAGTGCGGGGCTGTTTTCACCTTCCCTGGGCTCTGGAAGCTTTCTTCAAGCGTCTGGGAGAGCCAAAACAGCCTCCCTGGGCTTGAGAGACTCTGGAGGGTGGAAATGGGCAAAAACTCCAGGCTCCAGAGGTCCAGGCTCCAGGATGCCCATTTTTTGCCCTCCCCAAGCCTCCATGTGGGTCCTGCACTTACCTGGGATCCAAAACAGGCTGCACGGGGACTCCTGAGAGGGGTATGGTAGGGCCAGCCAGTGGTGGGATTTGTCGGTAAATAAAATTAACAACTGGTTTGCCTGAACTGGGGAAAACTGGTAGCAGCCCACCCCTGGTTATACCATATACAGGCATATCAACACCATTAATTTGTACTGCTGCCTTTCCTGCCTTCCCTACCAACATGTGAATTTGACAGTAAGTATAAAATAAGGAAGTTCAGAAGAATAGAAAGAGCAGCATTCTGAACATGAATCAAATGGCAGAGTGAGGATTTGGCTAATCCCAAAAACTGATTGCTTAAATAAACCCAAACATTTTATCAACCAGGGCATATAGTAAGAGACTAGTGACTTAATGGTTTGTCTTATGGTTGGGGTGGGGGTTTTGTTTGACTTCACTCACAAATAGCTTTTTAGTTGTTAAAGAAAGTGAAATATGAGTATACTGCAAACTCAATAAAGATCCATCAAATTGTTGTGATTTATGTTTATTCCAATAAAGATATCCAAACCAACAATGTAAGGTTGGAGCATTTTTGAGCAAATTTATTCAAATTCAAACATCAATTCTATTCTTTTCCTAAATAAATTTCTCCACTCTGCTCCCCATTAGATAGGCAATATGTTCAAGTCTATAAAGTAACCATGGGGAACTCATCAAATTTTCAAACAATACCAGGCTGGCAGGAATAGTTAAGGTTCAGAAGGATCTTGACAAACTTGAACTTTGGGTGCTATCTAACAAAATGAAAGTCAATGAGGGACTTCTGGTTTGAGCTTCTTTGGTAACGGACCGAAATCCACAATTGTGCGTGGTTTTGATCCATGCTCACCCCTGGAGTGCCCTGAGCCAGCTGGTTTTGGGGCTAAGCCACCCCGTAGAGGTGGTGAAGATGGGGGAGACCACCAGCAGGGTCTAGGAGAGTCACATCTGTCCTCCCCAGCTGGCCATTACTCCCTTTCCTGAAGGCGGTTGCAGCGGTGGTCAGAAATGGCCACCTCAAAGACGAACTCGACCGGAAAAGAATGTGCAGGAGGAAGATAAGAAGATAAAGTTTTGGCTGACCAGGTTGAACTGAAAAAGCAACAACATAAGGTACCCAGGAATTTGAACTATAAAGAATACCATTGCTCCCAAAGAAGATTTTGAAGCGGTGAATGAGAGAGGGAAGGGAAAGGATTTGTTTTCTTTTCTTTCCTTCCCCATATTGACAAGAAAGAGATTTAAGTAAGAAACAGACAAAAATCTACTTTGACATTAACAGGCATTTAAGCTGAAAATAAACTATCAAAGGGATAATAAATATTTCTAGATTTTCAAAAAAATTTAAAAGAAGGAAAGGAGAGAAAAGGAAAAAAACAAAAGGGTGGGATCTGGAAAAATGGAGAAGACCACTTGGAAGTGAAAGGAGTTAATTGTGAAACTTTAACAAGATTCCTAAAAGATACATTCTAACTGAACCTTTGTAACAAGACAATACAACCCCAAGGAAGAGAAAGTGGAAAAAGGAAGCAAGAATAAACCTTTGTATTATTTGGATTACTTGGTGATTTTTGGATTTTGGTTATTGGATCTAAAGGACTAAAATTAATTGGGTGGTTGTTTAAAAGTTTTTAAAAATGGAATCACTCTTGGAAGAACTGAAAATGGAACATAAAAACCAGAAAGAAGATGCACAAGAAGGAAGAGGGTTTTGGAGGAAGAAGGTGGAGCCTCCTCACTGACGGACTGTAGATCGTGACTCTCTGTGGCTATGGCCCATGCTCTTTCATTGGAGAGCCCTGATCATTACGATTAGGGGCTGAAGCTGCTTTGGAGGGGCAGCAGAGTAAGGGGAAGCCGCAAGCCAGGTTGAGGAGAGCTGCATCTCCCCTCCTGAGCTTGGTATTTTCCCCCCCGAAGACAACTGCAGTGGTGGTTTAAATGGCCACCCTGAAGAGGACAACTCAGCTGGATTAAGCTTTGTGCAGGAGGGAAGAAAAAAGTGGATAACATCTGAACCGGGACAACTGGGTAATACAACTAAACAAAAGTATCCCAGGATTAAGGTAACATGGAATTTTTAAGAAAAGAAAAGTGAGCAACGAAATTACAAAGGGACAGGAAAAAAAAAAGAAAATATTTTTGACAGCTAAGCAGGGCTTCAAACCAGGAAAG
Organism: Laticauda colubrina; assembly: GCA_015471245.1. NCBI lineage: Eukaryota > Metazoa > Chordata > Lepidosauria > Squamata > Elapidae > Laticauda > Laticauda colubrina. The sequence continues at coordinate 15,816,668 of BLBF01000044.1, read as the reverse complement.
GAAGAAGCCGGAAGATTTAGTTAAAGATTTAACTAAATTGGACTAAAATATTTTGGGAATAAACAGGCATAAAATAAAGCTGGACTTAAGATTGTCAAAAAATAATAATAATAAAGTTTATAAATTGTAGACTGGACTGTGCTGGAATATTGAGGCTCGAAACACCCTAGATAAAAAAATAGGGCAAAAAGGTGAAGACTTTGTATAATGGAGAGTGCCATCTTTTTTTTTTTTTTTTTTTAGAAATTTTTATTAATTTTCTACAAACAGACAAACGTACAAAACATTAAAAACATCTACTCTCATTTATACTTCTGGTGTATCGGTTGGTTCATCAGTTTTGTGCATTCATTTTATAGTGTCAATTACAATTATATTGCATAACCACTCATATTGTCAATCCATATTCTAATATTACTAAAAAAAAATAAAAAAATCTTTTTCTGACTATATTTTTAATCATTCATGCTTTGTGAGATAACAATACTTCAAACGGTTTATTCTATAACTTATCATATAATCATAACAAATCAATCCTAAAAACCCTTCATATATATAATATTAATGCTCTATTATTGTATTTTATCATCTA